>RYFJ01002103.1:0-125465 GCA_003991445.1 Oryza meyeriana var. granulata
GGTGCCTGGTTATTCTTCGTGATGGTTTCTAATAAAGTTGCTGACAAGATTCAGTTGAACTGCTTCTTGCGATGGATCTGTTTGCAGCGAGTGTTCTGCAGCTGCGTGTTGTATTGGCGAGGCAATAGTGATGATTTCCAGCCGTAGAATTGTTTTGCAGTTGCGACTCCGACAGTAATGGCCGCCATGGTATCATCGGAAGGTCCATCTGTCTTTCCATGATTGGTTTACACGGCTTGAGAACTGCCCGCAAAACAGTCAGACCGTATGCGCGTGATACTACGATGCTGGAGCCCGTGACAAGTTGCTATGTACTCGGGACATGTGGGAAGCCCGCTCGGGAAGTGGATTTGTAGAATGTATATTCTCGTTTTTCGGCCAGTGGGGGGATGTAATTGAATCGGCCGGGCCTCGATCCGTATGAGAAACGTGCGAAGTAATTAGTCCCAGTACTCTAGCTTTGCTGTTTGGTCTGATCCGGGTTCATTGGACTTTCTGTCCACGTGAGATCGAAGTCCGGCTAGAGCTTGAGACTTAATGCTGTCCGTCCACAGGTACAAATAGGTGCGTATGCATTAGCGTCGACGTGACCCATCTTAGAGATTCGGACCCCAGGTGCATCGGTTATGAAGGACATCCGAGTGGAATGCTATGAACATTAATTGGTAGTGCTTAGGAAATAATGCAGCAGCTTCCCGGAATGTGTGAGTAGGCAATATACACTAGCTTCCTGGTACTGCGGATAATCTTGTTTTTGAGAGGCGGCAAGGACCTCGCTGCGAAGTAACTGGCCGTTGTTACCTTATCGATTTGACCCCTGTTCGGTTCTTTCGTCATCAAGTACCGTGCTGATACTGTGTTTTGCCCGCCAGATATAGATAGCGTCTGGGGCAAGGTGACGCAAAGGAGGGTGATGTGTAGGATTCTTCCTCTTGAGTTCGGGCTTGTTGGGCTTCTCCGCGAGTCATAGAAATGGCATTGTCGGCTTTTTGAGTAGCATTGAAGATAGGATTGTCCGTTGTAGTCGGCGGATCGACCGGGACTTAGTGCGCGCATGCAGCTGTCGGCTTCTGAAGCTCTCTTGAGGTTAGTTCGGTGGTGCATGTGCCTAATGGGGGTTGACTTTCTCCCTGGCTTGGCTCGGATGCCCGATGCCGAGACGATGAAGCCGAGTATTTCGGATGGCCAATCACGCAGCGCGCATTTGTCGAGTTAGTTCATCTTGCAATTTCGATCTAGGTTTGAAGGTTTCTTCATAATGCTCAGTGATGGTATTGTTTGGACTTATGGTCTTCGATAACACACATACATTGATCCGACGTAGGCTTCACGTTGCCGCCCCGAGGTTTGAGTATGCGTTACACCCGATGATTAGCTTTGAAGGTTGCGCACTCCGCGTTCTTCAGACGATGGGTCATTGTGATACTGCAGATATAGCTCCAAATGGTGTGATGAAAGATGTCTTCAAGCAGTCTTCCTTACCTCAGGCTGATTTGATGGTGATTTACCGGTAACGTCAGAAGCTGAGTAGGATCCGCCTACTCTTGACCAGTGGATATCACCCCGTGATTCTATAGGGAAGACAAATGAGCCTATGGGGCAACGCTTGGTTGAGTTCGTGTGTATGTCAGCACATCGCGCTCTCTTCTATCCGTTTTTCGATATACTGGGATCCCTCACGAATCCGCGATTTGCCAGCTCAGTCCGGAGTGAGTAGACCTTCCTTCGCATGCACCGACGCGATAAAGCGAGAATTAGGAGATCAATGTTCTACGAGAAGTAGCATCTTTGCGTATTAGCAGCGAAAGCGCCGCAGTGTCATGCTCAACATGACGGCTTGGCGTAAGTCTCAACGCTTTATGGGCGTGCTCGATACTCTTGGTAGCCCGGCATGTCGGCAGTTTGCCAATGCAGATATACTATATTGGCTTGGAGAGACGGTGAGAGAGATATATCCAGTCTCATATTTGGGTCGTGAGTCGGATCCGACTATAGACCGCCAAGTCTGGAGGGGTGACAAAAAGGGTCTAGGTGGTATTATTCTTACGGTGTCAGATGTCTGCTGACAATTCCCCCGACTTCGTCTGACTTTTATCTCCAGCCCGAAAATTGATCTTTGCTCAAGAATCTGTATGTTGACGGATTGCCGAATGCTTTCGAGCCACGACTAAAGCGCCCATACTTGTGACTCCGAGCAGTTGCCAGCTCTTCTTGTAGTAGGTAACGGCTTTTCGCTTGACGTGCTAAAAACATAAACAGTCGAGAAGGGAAAGATCCCTGGGACCGGGATCTTCACCCATGCTAATGTATACAGTGTGTATTCACGCCTAAACCAATTTAGGGCGAGATAGCGCGTGTCGTACCAACGAGCGTATCGACAGATGGTACGCAGTCTCAGACTCTGGCGATTCAGCACAGAACATTATCTGCTGCGAAATTACCGCTAAAATACACCACCACCTACCAAAAACATCACGTCGAGGTTCGGCAACGTTATGCCGAGTGGAGTTGATGAAGCCGGGAATTATCCCATGGAAGGGGCTGCTGCGGCCGTAGTTCTGAAGAGGAATTTTCATCTTGTCTCAAAGTTTGCGACAGGATTTAGCGCGCTGCCTTTCCGTCGATGAGGGTTTCTTCAGCCTGATGTTCTGACTGACCGGGTTCAGAAGAGTGATAGGTCCGGGTGGGAAACCGATATGGGTGATTGCCGCGTTGAGGTCGGGCATTCTGCCGCGCAGGTTTGGGGTGTCGTTGTAGAACGGTTGATGTCAGCCGAAGCTTCTTGTTTGCGCTTGGATCATAAGCAAGTGGCCCCGAAGATTGGGTTGAGCTGGGCTTGAGGCTCTTGGAAATCATCAGCCGGACCGAGTCTGGCTTGTCTTTGCTCCTTGTCGGCAGATCATGAAGGCGCTCGGCGAGGCGAACTTCTTGAAGCATCATTAGAGTCTTTGGGCGATGCTTTCCCTTGGGTTGAGGGCATGGCTCCGTCATGACTTTCTGTAGTCGTTGTTTCGTTGGGGTATGAGACTGCGTCCCTGCTTGCCCACTTCATTGTTGGCTTTGCTTACAGGCGCAGAACTTTGTTTTGAAGTACGGCTGTTGTCGGCTTTTCGCTTTGTTCTTTCTGGGGCTCTTCTTCTCGTCGGGGCCTCAGGGCCGCTTCGGCCGTTGGCGTATTGGTTGGCCATGTCGAAGAGTGCCGATAGTGGATGGTGGTTCGAGTGAATTTGCAATAGCAGGGCGTTTTACCCCTTGCGAAAGGCGGTGATCCGGCTCGTCTTTGACGTTGGAATCTGGTTGCGGCTCTCGGAAACTTTTGATGATTCGCGAAGAGACTCGTTTTTTTTCTGGTGGAGTTGAATAGAGATATGCTCGAAGCGGTTCCTCGTAGGTCCTGTGATAATTAGCGATAACTGCTCGCCTTGATGTTTCCCCAATGAACCTGTGACAGCCGCTTAGGGAGCCTCTCAGCATGTCCTCCGCAGTCGGCTAGCGCGACCGCTCCCGGGGTAGTAGCCATGATTTATGTTCCTAGCAGTGAACTGCTAGAGTATACGGAGCAGGACTCGGATTTGTCTTGCCAGTCGTACTATTTCAATCCCGTGGGCATAGAAGCCAGTCGGCCCCAATGTACGTATGTAAAGCTCCAGTGCCGGGTGGGAATGCTTCATACTTCGAGGGGCTGGGCTTTCCAAACAGGTGTTATACACTTGTGATAGGCAGTGCACAAAGGCATCGGGTTCATCTTCTAAGTCGGCGTCGTATATCACCCTTCTGTCGTCTCTACCCGCGCCGGAGAACCGGCTTGATTGAGTTGGCGACTCCTCGGCTAGTATGATGGTATGCGCTCCCTCAAGGAGGTCTTGATTAAGGCCGGGGTCTCTAGTGACGCCCTAGGCGCCCAGTCTGAATTGTTATTAGTAATGCCGACGCGTAAATTTGCTAGAGAAACTGAAAGTTGCCAAAAAAAATGACTGGAGGCCGTACCTGGATGACCACACAGGGCAAACGAGTTATGCAGATGAGCTTGCGTGGGGACCGAAGGACTCTTGGAAACATATCGGTCTAAATTGTGTCGCACGAACTGTGTTTGCTCACATAAAGTTATGATCAGGACAGTGTGAATCGTTTGATACATATGCGCAGGAATTAGTATGAGGAGTGGCTGGGTGTCAGGCCGAGTGAGTGTCATAACAAGGTTGCGGCGCATGACATAATGTTGTGGCGTGACGAGACTGTGGTCGAAGACTTTGGTATTGGAGAGATATTGCTGCATACAAATACACACAAAAAACAAGAGCGGACTCAGCAGCCGTAGGTCTTTAATATGCTGGGCACACAGATTGGACATCCCTCTATGTTGTAGATTGAGGCGCTCTCTCCTCTGTTGCTCTCACATTGTGTAGTACGGGTACTTCAGATGGTGGGTTGAGACATGCAGCATCTCGCGGGGAAGGGAGGAAGCTTGCTATGTAGAGTCGACTGGGCTCGGAACGTATCACCCCAATTCACAACACGAACACTTGGATGTAGATACTACGAAGTAGCTTTTATTCGATAGAGTACAGAAATCCGCAACTCTCAAAGTAACCAATTGAACGCGCGCTTCGGCATATGTACCCAAGCTGAATTGTGAGAGATCGGACCCGTCTACTAGAGCCCAGGGGATGGGTAGCTGCGGCGCCAAGTGTGAGGCCAGAGATTGAGACTCAAACACCATTCCCTTCATCACACTATAAAAAAGGCAACACCGGGTGACTCAGGCACTAGCCAGAGTCGACTCCGAAGCGAAAGGTGTTGTCCCAGCATAGCTACTGTGTGAGGATGGCGCAGGAAATAGTGCTGAGGAGGGCGGTAGTCCTGGAGAACTTAGGCGTACATCGGCATAGTTCCTCGACTAGGTTAGATGGATCTGCCTAGCCAGTGAATTAGCCGAGTTGATATCAGCGAAGACATTACTCCCCGAAGGTGACTTGACTCCTGGGCGAAACTTGTTGCCAAGTGACCCTCGGTTGATACGAATCCATAAAATTTTGATGAGCCGCTTTCGCACGGGCCCCTACTAGGCGCGCAACTGATCGACTTGCCCCAAACAGACCATTGCACCAGGAATAAACTAGGGAGCTATCGAGAAGCGGGAGTGATTCGTGGTGTCGGCGAATGGGATAAACCCAACGGAGGTCACGTTATGCGGGAAAGCGTGCTCTCCGGCACTCGGCTTCCGGGGGACATATCTGCACACGGCGGCCCGCAAGAGGCCCAGTGTTCCTGCCAACGGTCGCTAAAATCCACCACGTCGACAGAATGCGTCGCACGCCACCACGGCCGGTGCTCGTCCGGCCCGGACAAGCCGTGTCGCGGAGCGCCTCTCGACGGCGGGTCGCCCGGGAGCGGGGAGGCCGCTCCGGTCGCCCGGGAGCTGCCTCTCCGGCCTCCGGGGTGCCCCGGGCCGGGGAGTGTTGCCCGGATGAGCGGGAGCGACTCCTCCGGCCCACCGGGAGAGTGCGCCGAGACGCCGTCGGCACCAGGGCGCGTGTCTGCCGTAAAAGCTGGAGGCGAGCCGTCGCCGTGGGTGTGTCGGGCAACCAGGCGACACAGAACAGCCGCCGCGCCCGACGGGCTACACTCCAGGGTGGGCGCAAGGACGGCTGCGGGGCTGCGCGTGCTCCAGCGATAGCAGCACAGTCTCCGAATGGGCGTCTGTAGGCAGACGGTGCAGGAGAGCTCCGGAAAAGCGTTCTGTTTCTGGCATCTGTGGACTCCCTAATTATAAAGGAGGAAGAGCACGAACGCCCGAAAAAAAGCAAGCTTTAGCATTAGGAACCGAGCTGACTCTGACTGACCCTGGTCTCCGACTTAGGCTTTCATTTCTAAGCGATGTTCTTCTTCCTGTCAGCTCCGGCTGAGCTCTTTGTAACCGATTCATTCTCCACCTAGCCTACCCAGAGTGCCGGTATACGCTCCGGGGCCCGAACGTATACATCCTCCTGTTCTATCTGTGTGCCAAGTTTTCGTCTTCTCCACGCCTACGTACAACTGAGAACTCCCTGGCGATCTCAAAAGGGGGTCTTCCGACTTCCGCCGTAGGGTTTTGTCTCCGAAGGTGGATTGCAAGAGAACAGGCGAATATACCTGGTTCAAAGTCTCGGGGTGAGGTAATACCCTACGTCTAGTTTGATGGTGTTTTCTCTGAGGTGTTGGTGATCCGATGATCTTGTTGTTCTTGCCTGAGGGGCGCCTACCTTCGCTTTATATCTAGGGGTAGGGGTACATGATTAGGGGGCGCGCGGGGGGGAGCTCCAGCAGGATACGGCAGGGATTCTCTTATTGAGATAGAGTCTATCCGACTAAGACTTATGTTTTTTTATTGTACAGAAAGCCTAGACGGTGTATTCTTTTTATTATCTGGTTGGCCAATCTCTATCGGTGTAGCCATATGCTGGTTATGTAGGTCCGAGGCCATGTCCTCCTAATCTCGTTGATAAGAGGAACATAGTTCATCTAAAGTGCTTTTCACTTATCCCTTTTTGTTCGCATGTTCATATCTTAAGTTTCGTGAATATTTTATCGGTTTTGATTAGAAAGTTTATCAAACTTTTAAATATATACTTATATTTGTCTATAAAAATGGTATGTTAAATATTAAATTACTTAAGTAACCTTATTAATATTGAAGGTTGATGTTTATTTTTATTTTTGGTGTGCAACTCTTGATCACTATTTTTCTTTGGATATAAATAAATTAACAAAATTATAATACTTAAAGTATTAAAGAAAAGATCATTCTCTATATTTTTATGTTTTTTAAACTAAATTTCGAGAGCTATTATGGTCAAAAGTTTGACCAAATAAAGTACAGTGTTTAAAAAAATAAATATTAATACCGAAGGTATGCTGTAACCAATAGTCTGATAAAACTTCCAGCATCTATCAATGGATTACAGTTAATTACGGGTGTCATCAGAACAACCATTTTAGAGAACACGTATTGGATGTCATGTGTCATAATCTTATGTAGTTGTATGCTAAATGTCGCCAAGTTCCACCGGCTTCTCAATGTTGCTGGATAGCAGACAAAATGGACAAGAACATCACTTCGCTCGTGTTCTCCGCTGGGAGGGCTTTTGTCCGGAAAGCGCTATCCAGTCTCAGATGACTGGCGATGTCAGAAAATTTTAGTTTTAACTAATGAAACTGGGATCGGCAGTTTTGTGTCACTCATATGCCATTCGTGTAGTTCATGTAAATTTTTTTAGATAAAACGGAAATTCCAGAAATTGTATTTTAATAAGATTCCTTTGATGAGCGGGATAAGTTATGTGAACGAGATATTGAACTAAGAAGTTTTCGCTGACCCGAGTATAGAATCCATTCTGGCTTGCAAATGGCAACCGATCTAATATGGATCCGTGTGTTTCTGACTTTAAAGTTTCACAGTGTATTTCTATAATAAGCTTTAGGCCCTGTTCTTTTCACTGCTTCCCTCAACTTCTTTTTTTCGTTTCCGCGCGCGCGCTTTCCAAAATAATCAACCGTACGTTTTTTGCAAAAAATTTTTATATGAAAGTAACTTAAAAAAGCAAATAGATCCATTTTTCAAGTTTTTAAAGTAAATATTAATTAATTATGTGCTAATGATATTTCTCGTTTTATGTGTGACTTATTTAAGCCACTCAATAAGCTACGAAGAACACATCCTTAGACTTTTGATATGGATTTTAAGAAGATCGTAAAAGATTTGTCTGTTTTTTTAATGATAATGAAGATAAAATGCAGTACGGTAGTTTAGTGGTAAAAAACACCATTTATAAATATTATGTTTTATATTTGGAATAAAATTTAAACTATAAAGTTGTTACATTTTGGAACCTGGAGAGTATTTTTTTCCCTAATTAATTTTTCGTTTTCTAGAAGCAAAAGCAAACCGCATACATAGTACGCCCTCTGATTCTGACTCGACTCAATTTAGCAGCTAATTAATGACTTCCATAGTTCCATTTCCAAACTAATTATAAATTGTTACAAATAACAACCAGCTCTTCAAGCAAGCTAGTGAGCTACTACTACAAGATGACCGCGGTGCCCATGAGCTTCGCATTTGCGCTCCTCGCGACGTTCAATTCCTTCTTGCACGACGCGGCGACGGCCTCCGCAGCCGCTCCGGCGAACCAGACCGCCGGCTTTATAGACTGCCTCGTCGTGAGCCTCCCTCCCGGCGTCGTCTACACGCACGCGTCCCGGTCGTACCAGTCCGTGCTCGAGTCCTCCATCAAGAACCTCCTCTTCGACACGCCGGCCACCCCGACGCCGGTCGCGATCGTCGAGGCCACCGACGCCTCGCACGTCCAGGCTGCCGTGCGCTGCGGCGTGCGCCACGGCGTCCCCATCCGCTCCCGCAGCGGCGGGCATGACTACGAGGGCCTGTCCTACCGCTCCCTCGAAGCGGCCAGCGCCTTCGCCGTCGTCGACCTGGCGGGGGCGCTGCGCGAGGTCCGCGTCAACGTACGCCGCCAGACGGCATGGGTCGGCTGCGGCGCGACGCTCGGCGAGGTGTACTACGCCATCGCCAACAAGAGCGCGCTTCCTCGGGTTCCCCGGAGCGTCGGCCCAACGGTCGGCGTCGGTGGGTTCCTCAGCGGCGGGGCTTCGGCCTGATGCTGCGGATAGCAGCGGCCTTGCCTCCGACCTCATCCTCGACGCCACTATTGTGGACGCCAAGGGGAGACTCCTCGACAGGGCCGCCATGGACGAGGACCTTTCTGGGCCATCCGGGGCGGGCGGCGGCGGCAAGCTTCGGCATCGTCTGTCCTGGAAACTCCATCTCGTCCGTGCCGGCCACCGTCAGCGGTGTGTTCACGTCCACCGTCAAGAAACCAGTCCGCCACCGACCTTCCTCACCAAGTGGCAACGAGTGGCGCCGTCCCTCCCCAACGACATCTTCCTCCGCGTCGTCGTGCAGAACCAGAACGCGCAGTTCGAGTCCCTGTACCTCGGGACACACGCGCAGGCCTCGTCGCCGCCATGGCCGCGAGCTTCCCGGAGCTCGGCGTGACGGCGAGCGACTGCATCGAGATGACGTGGATCCAGTCCGTCCTCTACTTCGCGTTCTACGGCACGGGGAAGCCATTGGAGATGCTCCTGGACAGGGGCACGGGGAGGCCGGACAGGTACTTCAAGGCCAAGTCCGACTGCGTCCAAGAACCCATGCCCAGCCTCGTGTGGGAGAGCACCTGGAGCTGGTTCCTCAAGGACGGACCATGACAGCCGGGCTGCTCATACCTGGACCCTAACGCGGCGGCGAGATGGCCCGTCGCGCCGGCCGACGCGTTCAACGCACCGGCAGGAGCTCTACAACATCCAGTACTATGGTTTCTGGTCGGAGAGCGGGACGGCGGCGGCGGAGAAGCATATGGGATGGATCACAGGGCTGTACAGGGAGATGGAGCCGTACGTGTCCAAGAATCCCAGGGGCGCGTACGTCAACTACAGGGACCTGGACCTCGGCGTCAACGACGATGGCGATGGCGCCGGCGCGGCGAGCTATGAGAAGGCGAGGGTTTGGGGGGAAGCGTACTTCAAGGGCAACTTTGAGAGGCTCGCGGCGGTGAAGGCCAAGGTGGATCCTGACAACTTCTTCAAGAACGAGCAGAGCATTCCGCCACTTCCGACTTAGGGATAGAGATAGTTTGAAGGTTATGGAAAAGTGTCCAGGAAAAAGATCACGTAAAATAAGCTGAGTTATTAGTATACGATTAATTAAGTATTAATTATTTTAAAATTAAAAAATAGATTAATATAATTTTTTAAAGCAACTTTTATATAAAATTTTTTACAGAAAACATACTGTTTAGCAGTTTCGGAAACATACTCACAAAAAACAAAGTGTTCTTTACCCTCAACCAGTACTTCTCAACTTAGCCTTAGAATGCTTCGCTCTCATAATGCCTCTTCTCGTATCTAGATAATTTTGATGTTGTATTTGTTTTTCTTTGTATAATAACTTCAACGTATTCATGTAGATTAATGTTTAAGAATGCAAAATGAGAAGAGAATTTTAAACCATTATGTAGTACTTCCTCATTTAAACGATGTAAGACATTTTGGAATTTTTTAAGTCAAACTTTTAAGTTTAACTAAAATTTATTAGAAAAATATAGTAACATTTACAACATCAAATTAGTTTCAATAAATCCAATATTGAATATATTTTAATAATATATTTATTTTATGTTGAAAATATTACTATATTTTTTTATAAATTTGATCAAACTTAAGAGAAGTTCAACTTAGAAAAAAATCAAAATATCTTGCATTGTGAAACGTAGGAGTAACAAACAACATAAGTGATGAGAAATAAAATTTAGAGCTACAGCAACAACGAAATAAGTGATGAGAACTCAGCACTCATCTTTTGCATGTCATTCAAATGGTCAGAAAAATTTTTAAAAAGCTATCAGCATAGATTTCAGCATTATATTTCACCCCAACATATAATATTAAATTCAATCTACTCATGTACAACAAAAACACAATTTTGCAATTGGTTATGAATTTGAAGTATTCGAAATTGTGTTTCTTGTTGAGTAATGTGTTGATTGCATGTTTATGAAGTGATATATAATGTTGTAATACATGCTACTAGTTGTTAAAAAAACTTAATAACCATTAAAATTAATGTAAGAAATGAGTGCACGTGCACTCAAGTTATAATAATCCAATTCCATGTATTCCTACAAAAGAAAAAAGAGCATATTGCAACAGCTACTCATCACAACAAAATCGACATCATCATTCAAATAAATCAATCTCGCACTAAAGGACCAAAACACTCGTAACAAATCACTCACATAGTGCAATAAATACAACATTTTCAACCTACCTTATGCAGCGTTTTAGTGCCAAATACATGTGCTCTGTGAAAACACGTGTGTTTGTTATATGTGGACCATGGATCTGCTTGTGACTTGTTCGCCTTGATGTATGATATTGAACTGCATGACACTACTACAGAATCAGTTTTTGTATACGGGTATAAATGGGTTTTCACAAGTGGGCCGTTGGCCCCCCTGAGAGAAGGGGTATGTGAAAATACCCCTTTTTTCAGGCGGGCCTGCCCCCGTATGTAAAGATCGATTATCGATAATCGATCTTTGCATGCGGCCCAGTTAAGCGTGGGCCCATTAAGCCGCCCACCTGCGATAATCGTTTTCACAGACGGGCGGCTTAAGTGACCTGCCTGGGCAAACCATTATCGTAGGCGGGCCAGTTAAGCCCCCGCTTGTGGTTTTAATTTCAAAAATAGAAAATAAAATACTTTTTCTGTTTTGTTTTTTCCACCAATTAATTGATTATTTATAATTGTCTCCAAATCAAATATTATACATGCACTAGTAATTGGCATAACCATATGTTGGACAGTATTTGATATGAATAATTATTTGTCATGCAGTAATTAATAATTATTACACAACATACTTTCTAATATAATTATTTCACAAAAATATGTCTACATAGTTAACGAATATTTGTTTTCATATATTTTGTAAGAAGCATATGTTCTTTTTTTCCACTCACTAAGTTTCTTGTACTTGTCATCTGTCACATATGCACTCTTATATTCAAAAAATAGACTGAGTGTGTTACATATGTCGTGGTGGATGAAGTGGCACAAGTCGGCACAGAGATTCAGAAGTGTTGTCTTGTTCATCGTCTAAGCTGGCCTAGGTACTTGATACAACTGCAACAAGAATAAGATAAGCGAGACGTTATAAACAGTAATATGTGTGTCTATACTAACATATTTAATTAAGTATGTACGTACACTATCCATGTGTGATGTAAACCTGCCGTGGATCCTCATCATCTTGCACACGTAATATCCGCAAAGAATAGTCCCTGCAGGTTGTTTGTAGCACTGCCCAAGGAGAAGTAACAACGTAAATTAAATATGAATATGTATTTTTAGACATAAAATATATAGTTCGCGTCATTACCGGCCATTTTGTCCTAACAAGAAGTTTTTTCCTCTTCTTTTCTACTGCCCCTCCTTTTTTTATGTACCATCTATGTTCGTTGTTTGGAAAATTAAGTGGATAAAAACGTGTTAAGTTAATAGTTCTGAAAGTTCTTACAAAAGAAATCTCAAACTTAATTGAAGTTACATGGGGTCATTATGCATCTCTTATCTTGATAAGAAAGCATTGCCCATCCAATGTATACTCCCACTTCATGACTCTTGTCGCCATGGAGTTTCTCAATGTACTTCTTCTCTTCCAGTGACTTGTTCTTGAGCTCCGTAGAATTGTCACGTATGTCGACGATGTGTTGCATCTTGCAGATTTTGGTTGGGTCAAGGTAGTAAACCGGTTCCCTTGTTTGATCCGTATCGTGTAATTGTAACCTAGACATGCATAATGGCTCAAATCATGTAAAGACTTGTACACCTCCCTCTTCTCCTCGGGTGTTAGGGTGTAGCTTGCTGGCGGAAGGTATATTTTTCCATTGTCTTGTGGCTAGGGGTGTATCTCTTTCCTAATCTTCAAATTCACCAAGTCGTTACGAGAGCATAGACCATTCTTAGTCTTACACAAAATGTCCAGGAAAGTATCGATAATATTGTTGAATACATTTTTCACAAGGCGCATGATATCGATGGAATGACGAATCTCCAGGTCTTTCCAGTACGGTAAGTACTTAAAGAAAATAGAGTGTTTCTTGAATGCACCATCTGGTTCATTTTTGTCTTCCCCATTTTTCTTCCTTTTTGGTGCCTTCTTCTTTGTTTTTCCCAAAACAACCTTGAGATTGATGGTTATATCAAATACTCATTTGCCATTGCGAACTTCGGGTGCAGACCCATTTTCTACTGAACGTAAGACTGTCATCTCCTTAGAACAACCCTTCGATTCTTTGTACAATAAATCCTTTGCAGCCTTCTATAAAGACTCAAAATTATTTAACCCTCTCGTAGAACCCATCAACACTTCTGGTTCGGCGTGGCATAGCATCTCCTCCAAATCGAAATCAGCATTGTCATTCAAGTTGTTCAACATTTCGTCGGCCGACATATCTACTATGAAATTGTCACACCCCCTCTTTCTTCGTGATTACCCTCCCGGTGGAGGTCGGCATATTCGCTGTGATAGAATCAAACCTTATAATCCGCAACAAATCCATACTTCACTAAGTGTGACTTGATTATATCTGGAACAATCCACACTTTCTGATTCTTGCAATCGACACACGGACAATGTATTTCTTTTCTACTCACTGTCGAAGCATGTGCCCTCGCTGCTTAAATAAATTTCGAAACCTTTTTCATGTACGACTGCTGAAATCTTGGCGTATTATACATCCTTACCCTATCCATCTGAAAATTCAAACAAAATTAAATAATATCAAACACGCAAACAGAAATATCCAATAAAAAATAACCCATGTTGTCATAGCACAGTTAGATGGCCCCAAATACCGTACAAAATAAGCGGTGCTAATTATTCAATATCGAGGAAAAAATTGATTGCAAAAAAAAATACCTATTCCCTTGAAAAAAAATCCTCACATCTTTCTCTTTCCAACTAGATCTAGGAGTTCACATAGATATTCAAATCTTCTTATTTTGCCTTGAAAAGAACTTAAATTGCATATATATGGATTAAGGCATACCATTGCACAAATATTACATAGATATTTTGGTTCAATTTCATACTAAAAAATAAATAAAAATAAAAAGTGTTACATCTAGGTAAAAAACACCATTCCCAAGCAAAATTCACACCATTCAAACCGTAAATTCAAACGAAAACTTCATAAATATAGTAGGAAAACATGATTCTAACCATAGGTAGGCAAATCTCCCAAGAAATCCGAGTTTAAAACCTTCCTCTATATTTTGGCAAGTTTTGGAGAGAGAAACGTCGAGTTGGGAAAGAAGGGATCAAGCTGAGCTAATATATAGGTGGAAGTACGTCGTAGGCGGGCCGCTTAGAGACCCGCCTGCGATAATCAATTCATCACAGGCGGGCCACAAAGTGGCCCACCTGCGATAATAGATTCAGTCACAGGCGGGCGGCTTAGTGGCCCGCCTGCGATAATGGATCTCTGCAGACAGGCCATAGCAACCCCCTTGAATCGGGATTATCACAGGCGGCCCTCATCTTGGCCCGCCTGCGACCGTAGGGGGGTCCATTTGCGAAAACCGATTCTGTAGTAGTGTGACTGAACCCTGAAATTACATTACAGCACAAATAATACTTGTCAAACATCACTAATAATACAGTCGCAATAAATGCAGTATAATGTGAGTAGATTTTTTAGGCCTATAGCAATGTCTGTTAAGTAAAGGGGAACACCCTCTGTTGCCTTTAAAATATAGTAGGTGTGATCAAACTCACTAATATATTTAGAAATATTAAAATTTACTATTATGTGAAAATAATTTAGTATATTTAGCATGAAAAACACTAATCTCTTCCTATTATAGATATTTGACGTTTAGAATAAAATTTGGTCAAACTTTTGTAACTTTAACCATCAATGCCTTGTCAAATACTTGGTTCAAAACAATTATACATGTATATTTGCCTCGAAAAGTACTATCCCCCCCCCCCCCCACACACACACACACAATATCATAGGCTTATTCTAATATAAAATTAATGATAACAATTTTAAAAGTTTGACTGAATTTTATCTCAAACATTAAATATTTATGATCAGAGGGAGAGTATCATCTATGTAGTTACATCATTAATGATTTTTGTTAGTATATGATCAATAAAACAATGATTAAAATGTCTATTAGAGATTATGCACATTTCCCAAAAGATAAATGAAAAAATAATGAAAAGACAATAAGGCAGGACCACACAATCATATTATGTAAGTAAAAACATGGTTTTTCACTACCATGCTCCAAGGTACAATAAGGTAGGATTACCAAAAACTAAACTTTTCACGGAATAAAAAGTTACCTCTGAACCAATGAAGTTAATTTTACTTTAATCAAGATCTCCAACCTTTCTGGAAGATGCCAGTCCGACCTTGTCCTTGCCACCGGTCTAACCGTGTCCTTGCTACCGGTTTGACCGCCGGTTATCTCCCGGTCTGACCGCCTGCAAATAGACTGAAAACGATCTCGACGAAACTCCCGAACGACAATGCAAATCTTAAAGAATTATTCTCTTTATTGCATCAAGATGTGTTTACAAAGTACATACAAAGCACTCCTTTCTCTCTCAAGGCTAAACCCTAGCTTTTCTCTCTTCCAAACGTTATGTCTCTAAAGCCTCCATCCCTCATCTATTTATACTTAAAACATCCTACACAAAGTAGGAGTAGAACTCCTATTCCCACTAGGACTCAAACCCTTAATTACCAAATCTATTTACAATTTTCAAATTAAATTCTCTTTTCCATAGCCAACTCAGACTCCCTCACATGCAGCAATTACTGTAGCAGTCCGAATACTCAGATTGCTAGCAAGCACAAGAATATACTAGAGGTATAAAACAAAGCTCCACTTTTCTTTTTTTATTTTTAAATTAAGAGCAATGCAATAAATTAAACATGAATGCATCGAAAAAAACATAAACTCCCCCTCAAAACAACCTCCAAACCCTCCCGACATAAAAACAAAGCAAATCGAGAAGATATCAAAGGTTTTAAAAAAGACAACCAATTGCCAAAGATATCACCAAGGTTCTCATTAATTGACGTATATCCATTTGTATTATTATGAAAAACTACTATCTCCATAACTAGCGAGAAAAAAGCTAATAAAGAAGTAGATATTATATTGCCAATTCATAAATAGATCAATGTTACCTTAAAAGCAATGATGTCTCAATCGTTTAATGCACATGGGGAGTATGCCGCCAAAAGACCTATGCATAAGAAGATGTCGAGGCCTTTGTGTTGGGATTAGAAATAAGAAATTTAGGAATCCAACACTGAGACACACGACCAATAAAACCAGTAGGCAAAGCACATGTATATGCATAAATAGAATCAGTACCAGACTTACCTAAAAACTTACCTTGGAGCTTTACCGAAAACTGATCCGACCAATACTGAAAAGTCAGTCTAACCACTGTCGGCCGTCGGTTTGATTGCTGGTGTGCCAGCGGTCTAACTGCCCATGGCCACCGGTTGTACCTGCCTAGGGCTTGTGGTCTAACCAAGCCTCTTGAAGAAAAGCTCGACATTTACCACCTCAACCTTGCAAGTTCACGTTCTCTGTCTTTTTTTTGTTTTCTTGCAAGTCTAAAGTAATAACCAACCAAATGTCCATCTTTTCCACAAAAAGTACATGTATACTTCACATGAGAAAATGATTTTGAAATTGAAGGTTTTCCAGTAGAAACACCTTGGTTTGGAGAAGAGAAGATATAATTCTAGCAGATTTGAAAATAGTTTTCTTAGGTTCTAGTTTTGTCAAAATTTCTCCATTGTTTGTGACACTCAAAATAGAAGGTTGATGATTAGTAAAATAAGCATGTGGATCAAAACCTAACCCTCTATTATGTGTGCTTACTTTTAATTGATCTAAAATCATGTTAAGTTTCTTTTTACCATCAGAAAATTGTTCCAAGGAACTTTTCAAATAAGAAACTTCTTTTGTTAAGTTAGCACATTTTTCACAATCTACTAAAACTCCTTTTTGTTTTTTACAGATTGAACAAGAAATCATCTCATGAGTTTTCACAATATTCTCCATATACTCAACACAACCAAGAGCATTTTTCACTTTTACCTCATTCACAAAACATGTTGAGCAAGTTTTAGAACTTGAAACCTTCTTATGTTGTCTAATTCTTTTAGCACATAAAACATTAAACAAAGAACTTGCAACAAAAGTAGCTTTATATTTTTTTAAAAAGATTTTTTTGTCAAAACTAACTCATTAGCAGTACGAGAATGTAAAGCAAGACCAAGAGCCAAAGAAGTTTCAAAAACTTTTGTTTTCTCAATTTTAGATTCTAATCTCAAACAGTTATTAGCATGAACATCTCGTAAAGAAGAAATTTCAGAAAATAAAACTTCACAAGATGCACAATTATCATCATCAAGAATTAGAGATTTCAATCTAGAAATTTCAACATTAAAGGAGATCGAATATCAATAAAAAGTCATGTTGTTTGTAATCTTTTTTCTCATATTTTTGAATCTTAAAAACCGAAGAGAAACAATAATATCTTGAAAAGGTGTTTCGAAGAGATGCATGTTATCAATATGTTCATTATCAACAGAATCAGAGATCCAGACTCTCTAGATGTTGATAGCCTGACCAAGCGAGCCATGAGGCAATACTCCAGGGAATAAGTTTTTTGTCCTTTGGTCATCATCTTCTTCGCTCACTACCAAAGTCGAACGTCACTTGCTTTTTCAAAAGGCAGCATACCCTTTGTTAAGCATCTTCTTGTAAATTTTCTTTTGTTTCTCTTGCCTTTAAATATCTTTCTTCTTCTTCCTCGTTTTTTGCTCTTGTCCTCGTTCATCTTCCTTTGATCCTTTCCCGAGCTTAGGGTAAATTGGACGCGAATGTGATTAGGCTCTCCACATTCCCAAGCACGCGGATTGGACCTCCTCATTTCTTGCTTTCTTACATTATTCAAAGCTCGAAAGAGTCTGTTAGTAACAAAACAAGTTCTCCTCGGAGCATTTGCTCGAGTTGGTCATGCGGACATGGCTTAAAAGGCAGTTAAAAAAAAGTGATGAAGAAGCATTGCTGAATAAAATAGAACGAAGACACTAAAGTAGAAGATTTTGAATCAATTTTTCGTGAAAGAAAGTATTTATCTCATGTGTCTTTTAATTTGGTATAGTAAGATTTCAAGATTAAAAGTATTGCTGTTTATAGATTCCTCAATAGACTGTAACCTTCATCTCCGCAAATAGACATGTCAAGACCATTCCAAGCAGATGTCGAGAAACTTCAGACTGAGTATAATTAGCATCATAAGCGTCATCAACAGAACGAAGATCACTAAAATTTTTGTTAAAGCGAGCATAATGATCATCAAGAGTTTCTCGATTTCATGGCTCAAATTTCATAATCCTCCTTTTTAAAAATATCTTACGGCAGTTCCTTTGATGTTGAGATCCTTGGGTGAAGAGTCACATAAGGCCTTCCACATCTCATGCGCAGTTTCAAAATGAGAACTTCGATCAAAATCAAAGAGAACCTCCATTTAAAAATAATTGCCAAAGGCTCGCCAATCTATCTTATTTTCTAAATGCGGACGTTATCTCGTCTTATTGTGCACATAAATTCGAAGTGCATTTGGAAATGTGCAAATGTTTGAAGCCTTGGGACATAATATAAGATTGCACTTTTTGCACCAATAAGGAAAATCAACTCTATAAAAACATGTGCTTATTGAAAATCTCTCCGCCATAGCAACTCAAGATCGATTAAGATCAAAAGTGAAAACAAGACTCTGATACCACTTGTAGGATCGAAAGACAAGAATTAAGCCTACCAGAGGGGGATGAATGGTAGGATTACCAAAAACCAAACTTTTTGTGAAATAAAAAGTTACCTCTGAACCAATAAAGTTAATTTTACTTTAATCAAGATCTCCAACCTTTCTGGAAGACGCCGGTCCGATTTGTCCTTGCCGCCGGTCTAACCATGTCCTTGCTACCGGTTTGACCATCGGTTATCTCCTGATCTGACCGCCTGCAAACAGACTGAAAACGATCTCGACGAAACTCCCGAACGACAATGCAAATCTTAAAGAATTATTCTCTTTATTGCATCAAGATATGTTTACAAAGTGCATACAAAGCACTCCTTTCTCTTTTAAGGCTAAACCCTAGCTTTTCTCTCTTCCAAACGTTATGTCTCTAGAGGCTCCATCCCTCATCTATTTATACTTAAAACATTCTATACAAAGTAGAAGTAGAACTCCTATTCCCACTAGGACTCAAACCCTTAATTACCAAATCTATTTACAATTTTCAAATTAAATTCTTTTTTCCATAGCCAACTCAGACTCCCTCACATGCAGCAATAGCAGTCCGAACACTGTAGCAATCCGGTTCGCACACCCGTTCCGATTTCGTTCTCCGATTTTGCTCCAACGCTTGCATATCTAATTTGCAAAGCCCGTTGTGAATACCTCCCACACGGTATCCATCCACCGTGTGCCATCTTGTATCTAATCTAGTCACCTGTCATCCTTGATCGTTTTGGATCTCGGCTCCTCCCTGAGCGTAGTCACGATCCTACCGTTGACTAATATTGACTCCAAGACAAACTGACTTTAGTCCATCCTTGTCACATGGCATCCCGACCGTGTTAGACCTCGGCTCCTCCCTGAGCGTAGTCCCGGTCCTCACCATTGACTAAGATTAGACCTTAACTCACCTGCACACAAATAGACAAAACGACAGTTTCTGGGCACAGATATCACAACCTGACCCACATTAGTTACACACACTCACACCAACATCCACATATATTTTTAGAGCAAATTTTATTAAATAAATTATTTGCAAGGCCAATTATTCATCACAAAATATTAATCATGACAATGATTTTACATAATGAAACACCAAATTTCAGTTTGCGCAGATCATGTTGCTAGCCCTCCACCGCATGGTTTTGTGCTATACTCTAGATACTGTGATTTCAAGATTTGCTGCTGCTTCTGAGCTACCTAGAATCTATATTACTCCACTGATCATTTGATACATAACCTGGGATAGAATAATACTCCCTCCGTTTCAAAATATAAGCATTTCTAGAGCATCTAAACCTATGCGAGATGAGTTCTCTTTCTTTTTTTAATGTTGCATTGCATTTAGGGTATAAATCGAGCCAGCTCCACTTTTTCTTGAGCTTTTATTTAAATTAATTACGATGTACTATATTTTTATACTATTTGATATTGTTTTTATTAACAAGCTATCGAGGCGAGCTGAGCTAGAGTGGAACCAAATTTCATTCAGATTGAGAGCTTCTTTGGAACGCAGCGTTTTCAAAATATAGAACTAGGAAAAACACAGGATTAAAATATCATGGCATCTTGAATACTAAGGAATAAAAAACATAAAAAAACTACATGGGCAACCGTTTTGCATGGAGTATAGGAAAAAAAAACCCGGATTTAGAAGAGAGAAGTAGACACAAAGGAAATTTTTCAATAAGTTTGAGCTTATGCTAGAAATCCTCAAAAATTCCCATGAAACATGTCATTCCATAGGAATTTTAACGGAATTTTAGAGATCCAATTCTTTTGTCCAAAGGGCCAATAGGAACCTTTTCTATAGGATTAAAATCCTTAAAAATTCTTTTATTTTTCCTATGTTACAAAGGAACCTTGATTAAAAAAACAAATTAATCTAAACAATTTTGACCCGAGCCAGCTAACAAGTTCTTTTTCTTTACATCGCAAATTCTAGAAGTTACTCGTTCCACAAAGATTTTATCTTTGGAGCAATAAATGCATTGGAGTTTATAAAAAAAGGATAAATGTATTAGAGTTTGCTAAAGTAGAGGGTATTCTAGTCTTTTAAATTTACATTGGTAGGGGTGAGATGTGCTAAAAATAATTTTTTTTGGACGGAGATAGTATATACTCCCTCCATCCTAAAATAATTTCATATTTAGCTCATCTTATTTATCTTATAAAGACTTTATTTTTAGAGCAATCAATGCATTAGAGTTTTTGAATGTGACGGATAAATACATTAGAGTTTGTTAAAGTAGAAGATAAATGCATTGGAATTTGTTAAATTAGAGGATAAGTGTATTAGAGTTTGTTAAAGTAAAAAATATTTAATGTTTTAGCCTTGTATCGGTATGGCGAATTTTTTTGGTAAGAGGTATTAGCTATATCGAGTGACCACTGTAAATCACTAATCTCACAAGTATGTTATATGCTGGACATCCCTGTGGAGATAGCTCTCTCAAAACCTTCTGCATTTCATCTACAGTAGCACAGCCCTCTCTCTGGCCCCCGTTCACCCTTTTCTCCGGCGGATGGTGGAGGAAGGGTCGGGTTTCACTGCTCCTCTAGTAGAAATAGTGGTCGGCAGCACTTATAAACTTAACTTATTTTCTCGTTTCTCATTAGCATACTTATTTTCTCGTTTCTCTAAAAAAATCAAATAGATCTATTTTTTAAATTTTTAATAGTTAATACTTAATTAATCATACGTTAATAATATTCTTTATTTTACGTGTGACTTGTAAATCAAAACAATAAGCTAATTTAAACACCCCTTAATCGGGTTGAGCCGTCAAGAAAACGGGGAAGAGGGGTCGGGTTTCACCGCTCCTCTGGTAGTAGTCGAGTCCCGCTATCTCTGGTTAATCCTGTTGTGTTTACCTTTTGGTCCTCGAGGTAGCCGTCGGCGTTGGCTGTCTCGTCCTACTGTCGTGCTGTTCGCCGCCAAGATTACCCCTACTGGCGAGCGGCGGCGCTGTCAGGGTTCCTATCCTAGCCGCCGGCTAGGGTACTACCAGATTTGCACAAGGAAAGGTTGTGCCGACCTACATACATCTCTCCGGCAAGCTCTGTCCAAGGGAGGCGGCCTTCTTCTAGATCTCCGGCGAGGACTCCTCAAGAGGTGGCTGAAGTCATCAAGATCCACCGAGGAAACCTCAACCTCCCATGTGAGGATGCCCCATTCGGGTATGGAACTCGGTTTCCTTTGTAGCTCACCGTGTTTCATCGGTCTTCTTCATCGGTGGTTTAGATCTGGCTGATATTTGTGCAATTGCTGCTGTTGCATTGAGCATGTGCAAGAACTTCGGCGGAAATCTTTTGTGGTGTGGCTGAAACTTTGCATGGTGTGCCAACGCCTGAAACTCCACATATGGGAGGCCCCTTTTGGATTTATGCGTAGGCTTATCTTGATGCAGCTCACCTTGATTCAAGCTCTGCCAGAGTTGAGCTCCAGGCCTTTGCCGTCCGCGCTGCAAGCAGTAAAAGGAGAAGGACTCAAACGCTTTTCTATTTTCTTGTAAGTCCTTTTCTACAAAATGCTGATCGAAGGTGTAATTTGCCCATTCTGGAGATGCTTCTTTGCAAAACTGGATGTACCCCAGTAAACTGTGCTCTACGCACTGTTATCACTCATGTATCGCTTCTAATCTCTTTTAAATACATGAGTTCTTAAAAAAAAGGTATCCTGTATCCCCACTTTACCACTTCTTCCGGTTCTGACACGTTGGATAGACGAGAAACTCCCGCAGTAGACTCGAACATGTCAACGACACCAACGGCATCGCGCCGATTCGTCCTGATCCTCTGCACCCTCGCGCTCTCCTGCAGCAGCGGTGGCATCGCCGCCGGCGATGTCGACGCGTTCCTCCACTGCCTCGGAGCCGCCGTCCCGCCGCGGCTGGTCCACACCCTGGGCTCCCCGTCCTACGACGCGACGCTCGTCTCCTCCATCCGGAACCTCCGCTTCGTCGCGCCGGGAACGCCGCGGCCGCTCGCCATCGTCGAGGCCGCCGAGGCGAGCCACGCCCAGGCTGCGGTGCGGTGCGGCCGGCGCCATGGGGTCCGCGTCCGCGCGCGCAGCGGTGGGCACGACTACGAGGGCCTCTCCTACCTCTCCCTCGACCGCCGCGAGCGCTTCGCCGTGCTCGACCTCGCCGCTCTCTGCGACGTCCGCGTCGACGCCGAGCGCGCCGAGGCGTGGGTCGGGTCCGGCGCCACGCTTGGCGAGCTCTACTACGCGGTGGGCGCCGCGAGCGGCACGCTCGCGTTCCCCGCCGGGGTCTGCTCGACCGTCGGCGTCGGCGGCCACATCAGCGGCGGGGGATTCGCACCTGATGCGCAGGTACGGCTCGCCGCGGACAACGTCCTCGACGCCGTCCTCGTGGACCCGACGGCCGCTCCTGAACAGGACCGCCATGGGGGAGGACCTCTTCTGGGCCATCAGGGGCGGTGGCGGCGAGAGCTTCGGCGTCGTGCTGTCCTGGAAGCTCCGTCTCGTCCGCGTGCCGGAGACGGTCACCGTGTTCACCATCCTCCGGCCAAGAAACCAATCAGCCACCGACCTCATCACCAAATGGCAAGAAATATCCCCCGCCATGCCCCGAGACATCATCCTCCGCGTCGTCGTGCAGAGCCAGCACGCGCAGTTCGAGTCCCTGTTCCTTGGCCCGTGCAGCCGCCTCGTCCGCCTCATGCGAGCTCGCTTCCCGGAGCTCGGGATGACGCAATCCGACTGCGAGGAGATAACCTGGATCCAGTCCACCGTCTACTTCGCCTTCTACTCCAGCTCCAAGCCATTGGAGCTGCTCCTCGACAGGGGCACCGAGCCGGACAGATACATCAAGGCCAAATCCGACTACGTCCAAGAACCATCCCAAGCACATCTGGGAGAGCCACATGGGCATGGCTGGAGGAGCCCGACGCCGGGCTGCTCATCCTCGACCCCTACGGCGGCGAGATGGCCCGCGTCTCACCGGCGGCGACGCCGTTCCCACACCGGAAGGGGACTGTACAACCTCCAGTAACTACTCGTTCTGGTTCGAGCACGGAGCGCAGAGATTGGAGAAGCATCTGAGCTGGGTCAGGGGACTGTATGAGGAGATGGAACCGTACGTGTCCAAGAACCCAAGAACTGGGTATGTCAACTACAGGGACATGGATCTTGGCAGGAATGAGATTGAGGGCAATGTGACGAGCTACACGAAGGGTAGGGTTTGGGGGGAGATGTATTTCAAGGGTAATTTCGAGAGGTTGGCAGCGGTGAAGGCCATGGTTGATCCTCATGACTTCTTCAGGAACGAACAGAGTATCCCTCCTCTTCCAGCTGCAAAGGGGTGGAGCTCCATTTAACGGCAGCTCGGCGGGGTCAGCCACTATTGGGCTATTGTGATCACTGTACAAATCGCTTGTAAAATATTGCTAGTAACTATAGGAAACACACTCTGTCGTTCTCCGTCACTATGAGAAATTAGAAATTACCATGACTGTGTGAGATTAGTTGTCTGAATTAATTTGCAGGACGAATACAACTTCATGCTTGCATCAATGTGGGGAGGCCACTTGAATTCACGTGCTCCTAACGCCTGAGTTCGCTGCACGACTCTATGGGCGCCCGTTGTAACTAATCCTGCCACTGGATTGCTACTTGACACTGCACGTTGTCCATACCGAACAATTTTAACACGACCATGCCAGGCTGCAGATCCGTTTTATATCTGGAAAATTGCAAAAATCACCTCAAATATCACTTTTAGTTTGATAATTCTCTATATAAGATGATTTGTTGCAAATATACTTTCTAATTTATCTTGGTTTTGGTAACCCCAATTGCTATTGTTATGTGTTCTCGTGATCAAAGACCCTCATATGTGCTCTAAGAAATACTAATATGTCAAGAGTAACTTAGTCGTCGCTCATGACGGCTAAGCCCGATGAAATGTACGTGGCATCCTCACTTGTGATGCCAGTATGTTATTGGATGACGGTAATTACGAGTCTTGGTTCTTGGACATCGGGGTCGTCAGAAGATAAGTAGTTTATGCCTATTTTATGGGGTTCAATGGTATCTGGTTTCTTCTATAGATTCAAGATAGAAAAGATAAGACTGGTGTGATATTGTATTGATGAGAAAAAAGCCTCACTGACGTAGCGGGATGGTGATCATATAACAAGTATAAAAAGGAGCCACAAGAACGAACAAGCAACGGCATCGTGGGAAGTCTCAAACCATGATGAATTAGGAGTAATATATTTACAGTAATCTATCCATCTATTTATCTATTATATTATAAAAATAGCTTTAAAAGGAGCCGTCACGTTTGCTCTGGATGCTAAATATTATCACGTTAGTCGAAGAAAAAGAGAAATATTTAAACCGTTAGATCGCGGTGGGACTAGATTGTACGGTGTAGATTGATCTATTATAAATAGATATTAGAGTTGCAAATTTAATACAATAACACCAAAGTTTGAAAAAGATATGAGATAATATCAGATTTATATTTGAAATTGATTAGGAATTGTTGTTGAGAAGATAGAGCAGTAGATTATTTATGTAGAGAACATGAGCAGCATATTGTATCCGGCTCAAAAAAACGTCCTCTGCACCGTATACAGGAAATGTCAATCGGACAACCTTCCGTTCACGTCTGCACGGTGGTGATGGGCTTGCAAGGTTCCAGCAACCAAGCGCATGTATGCGAGGGCAGGTAAAAATGCCCTACGTCAACAAGTATACGAGAAATGCTCCACATCGGGCGTTCGATCAAACGGTAAAAATCAAATGCCTTCTCACGACATGTATTTGCGCTTCTCCTCTCATCTCTCTGCCGCGCCTCTCTCTCTCTCTGCACAACATCTTTTTATCTATCTGCACATGTGCATGCATATATGTAACCTCCATTAGCGAGCTTCAAATGATTTTCTCCTAAACCATTGTCTAATCTACAATTCGTTACATTTGTTTTATTTGTTGTAATTAATCTTTATAACAAGATATCAGTTGATTATATTCTGATGAAAGAAAAAAAATTATGTTTCAACCGTTAAAATCTGATGTTTCATATACGAGAGCGAAATATTTTAATTAGCACTTGACTGTGTTTCACAAAAATTTCACATGTTTCACCAACGGTCAATTGCAACTTTTGACCATTCGAATTTTTACACCAAATTGAACGTTTGATCCGTAGTCAGCCCCGAAGTATATATGTACAGGACTTCTTAAGATGTCCAAACAGAGGCAAACAATCAAAGCATGCCAGCAGAAGGAAAACTTATGACAGAGCTACCGACTCGACCTCGCTAGGAAAAAAAACTAGGTGAGTAAGCGGTAAGGAAGAGGCATGGTGGAGTGGTCGGGAGCGAGAGGAAGGTGACGGCTAGCAGGACTTCTAAAACTAAAAATAGAACCTTGATTATGATGAAGTTTAATTTTTGAAATTCGTGACGATACTGAAGAGGAGGGGCAACGGGAGGGTGAGTGGAGGGGCAGCAAAGGAGTAGGATAGTGGTGGTTGACAGAGCTTCTAAAACTATAAAAATGGAACGCTAGACAATAATGTTTGGCGAGCGGAGGAAAGGAGTAGGGCGGCGGCAGCTAGCTAGCTAGCAGGACTTCTAAAAATATAAAAATAGAACACCCATAGTGGTGATAAGATTTAACTTTGTAAGTTCTTGATGACAACAAAGAGTAGCGACAGAAGTGATAGGCGGTTTAACAACGAAGAGTAAACGTAAAGCACTGTACTCCTCCTGAATATTTTAAAATTATTTTTTGGTGTGGGTGTAACAGTTGAAGATTATAGAGAGCAATAACTAACATAAAGGCGAGCTTTATCCATATTTACATAATCATTGAAAATATAAAAGAGGATGATATTAAGCAAGATGTCTCTTATAAATGCGTGAGAGGGATCATATGATAAATGGTGACGAACAAAAAAAGATAATTTTATATGCAAATCTTATATTTTGTGAGAAAAAACTATACGTGTAAGTTAGACAGGCAAAGAAACACATTCAAGTACAAACAATCTCCTACATTCTTAAAAGAATGTATGCATACCATCTCTCTTCACTCTTAACTGCTATATTTGAAAAACTAAACAGTCACATCTCTTACAAAACAAAGCACCAAGCCATAGCAGCACGATATATGTTGAGGTAAAGGCATCGGCTATGGAACAATAATATTTCAGGTTGTCGATGCGATAATAAAGAATAATGGTCTAAGGTCCATAAAGTTTTTTTTATCTTAAGAAGAAGCATTTTAAATATAGAATGATAAACTTGAAGAAATTAACCAAAGAATAAGTACGATAAAAAAATATAAATCAATTATATATGCAATACGATTAATGACTGGCATAGCTAATGACTCGACTATTCTAAATTTTTTTAAAGATAACTATATAGAAAAATATAGACAATTTTATATTAAATATAAATTTATATCGGTGTGCCGTATAATTGCATGAGCCAGTCTACCGGTTCATCTCATGAAGAGAACCTCAAAGACATTAGAAAGCTTCCACGATTTTCCCTGGTAATCGGCAGCCGTGATGCAACCACGCATTTTTCATCTCTTTTGGCTAACCTGACCCCGAGACCCCAGATTAGCTCCCACCATGGCTCAACTAACAGAGGGCAAATGCCGCTAAAAAACAGAGAGGTCACAAATACAGGTCGAAAGAAGAATTGGATTACGAGAGCAGAAAGACGCGGCTTCTGGAGAGTTCCAATTTCCAACGAAGCGAGCTCAAACCCCAGGACCCCACATGCAGTGGCACGTGACGTAACGCCACCCGCTTCGCCCCCAATAACAAGTAGACCATCAAGTGAACGGAGCGATGCGAAAGTGCAACGGCACACGCAGCCGCGGCTTGGTTCCCCGGAATCCAAGTCACCTCCCCTTCTCTCTCCTCCTTTCGCCGGAGCTCTCGCGCCTCCCGCCGCCTCTGCCCTGACGTGCGTGCGCTGTCCCGCCGGCCGCGTGCGCGCGCATGGCGATGTCACGAGCAGCCGCCGCCGTGTCGCGGCGGCGATTGGGGGCCATGGCGGCGATGTCGATGACATCGTGGTTCGGCCACGTGGAGCCTGCCGCCAAGGACCCCATCCTCGGCGTCACCGAGGCGTTCCTCGCCGACCCCTCCCCGGACAAAGTGAACGTCGGCGTCGTGTGTATCCTCCTCCTCCACCCTCCTCTGTCCTTTCCTGCTCCTCCTTCGTTTGATCATGTGTCGTCCGGACGGCCCGCCGTGCCTTTGGCTGTGGATTGATCCCCGAGCTGTACGCATGTGTGTGTCGCAGGGCGCGTACCGGGACGACAACGGGAAGCCCGTCGTGCTCGAGTGCGTGCGCGAGGCGGAGCGGCGGATCGCCGGTAACATGAACATGTCAGATCTCATCTTATTCCGCTCCGCTTTTTCATCCTCTTTTTTTCTTCTCGTTTGTGATCGCAAACCGCTAGCTGGTGGGGGTGGTTTTCTTGGTCCTGGGGAATCCATTGATGGTTTGATGTGGACGCCAACATAGTGCGTACTCTTCCTGCATTTATGTTCAACCTTTGATAGATCATGTGCGAGTTCGACTTGTTGCTGGCCAAATTTTTCTACAAGACCTTCAAGGCTTCAAAAGAAAAAAAAAATACAGGGAGCATTAATAGCTGTCAATTTCAACATTATCTAGCAAATCCGCAGTGACTGATGAGATGGTATCATGTTAACAGGTTTTTTTTAACATCAACTCCTTTTCTATTAGTTGCAACTAATACTATTGAAAATTTGAACAACTCAGAGACCACACATAGTTTTTTTTACTCTTAACCCCATATTTTAGTAATAATTATTAACTCAAGTATTTACAAATTTATTCATCAAAATAATGATAAAGTTTTTAAATAGTAACAGACAAATAGGTTTTGAGACAGAGGTAGTTCTGCCTGTTTTTTCTTTAAAGAATGACACTTCAGTGTTCCAGGTGGTGCAGTAAAAAATAGTCATATCCTAATCGTGGTGGTTGGAGTCCACGATGACACGTATTTTGTTCGCATATCTGAGGACTTAGCATTTCGATCATTTTATTGATGGAATTGCAAAACAGGGGTACTTTCCGGCTTTTCTTCCCTGTTCTTCTTTTCCTTTTCTTTAGTTAGTGGTGGAAGTTTGCTTGGTCCAAGTTTTATATATGCCATTGCCCAGCTTGATGTGCAATCTTGTGACTAAATTATGAGTAAATTCCACTTGTTTTGTGCTCTCTCTCATTTGACTTCTCTTCAACAAGGGATGCTGATCAACTGATGTATGTGAATTCACCTTGATTGCTTTATTGTAGGGTCACTATCTGTTCAGATGAGTAGGACACGATGCAAAGTCTAAATTTTCAATATAAATTGTGTTTACATATTTTTTTAGAATATCCGTTCTTTTTTACTTGAAGTATTGGATATTGACATAGTCTCTAATGCACATGTTTCATCATTAACATTTTCCTAAATATGTATTTTCAAAATAATTTAAATATATAAATATATAAAAGTGTTTTTTAACAAACCATAATATTTTTTGTATCTATCTATTTAAGATTTCGAGATTTGACAACACGCATTCTAGATGTCATCTATTGAAGAACGGAGGGAGTACCAATTAGTTTCACACTCTCGTGGTGTGTCAGATGATGTAGTTACAAATTACACTGTATTTCTAATTAAATCACAGTTCACTAGGGTATGTGTCAAATTCTAGAATATGAATACTTAAAAATGAGTTCTTCTTATCATTAAACCAATCAAAATTTCAAATTAGGGAGTACCTTCCAATGGGAGGAAGCATCAAGATGATTGAAGAATCACTTAAGCTGGCCTATGGGGAGGATTCTGAGTTCATCCAGGACAAGAGGATTGCAGCAGTGCAGGCCCTTTCAGGAACTGGTGCATGTCGCCTCTTTGCAGATTTCCAGAAGCGTTTCTTGCCAGAATCACAGATTTATATACCCACACCTACATGGGCCAAGTGAGTTGGGATCTATTTTACTTCGACTTTCACACAATTCTATGCATGTTGAGACTCTAATTTTTCTGATTGATAGGTCCCATGGGTCACCTATATTTTCAGCATTTGTTTAGCTTTGAATGTTCTTTAAGCATATGTTTTGTAGTTTGCATTATTATATGTTAGCTAAGCTCATGAACTTCTTCAGCCATCACAATATTTGGAGGGATGCCCAAGTGCCAAAAAGGGCATTTACCTATTACCATCCAGAGTCAAGAGGACTTGACTTTGCAGGCTTAATGAATGATATCAAGGTAATTTCTCAGTTGATGATAGATCTTTAAAATGATTTGACCAGCTTTCCTGCAGTGCCAACCGTTCCTCTTTCATTTTCTAAGCAATGCCATGCCTTCTTACCTTCTCAAATCATGCTTGCAGTAACTCCAATACAAAATTTAAATTTTTGCTCTGTGGAATTTCAACAATGAAAAACTTCCCATTCTCGGGAGATTCGTACCTTGCTGACAGGTTGTTTGCAGCTAATTTTCATTTATCATTTCCTTTGGCATCCCAGAATGCTCCAGATGGTTCCTTCTTTTTGCTTCATGCTTGTGCACATAATCCCACTGGAGTAGATCCTTCAGAGGAACAATGGAGAGAGATATCTCATCAGTTCAAGGTATAGAAAGGTGACAAAATGATCAATTATCATTCCTTGTGTTGTTTTGCCAGTAACACTAGTATTTTCTTGATGCCTTTCAGGTGAAGAATCATTTTCCATTCTTTGACATGGCATACCAAGGATTTGCTAGTGGTGACCCAGAGAGAGATGCCAAGGCAATTCGAATCTTTCTTGAAGATGGACACCAAATTGGATGTGCTCAATCATATGCAAAAAACATGGGACTTTATGGACAAAGAGCAGGATGCCTTAGGTATTCATTTCCCTGATTTAATTGTCTTTTTTTTTATCTTCCACAGCAGCTCATTCTGATCTCTTTTAATTACGTGTGTTCTGGATATTTTCCTGTTTCCCCCATTTCTCCAGCTACATGTCAGTCTTATAGCGGTTGTGTCCTGCACTCAGCAGCTACATGTCAGTCCCATATAGTGGTTATGTTCTGCACTCAATAAATAGACTTTAAACTTTATGCATTCTGTGAATGAACTGGGATTTGTCCTTGGAATTCAACAAAAGTTATTGGATTTCTCAAGGCATCCATTGAAGCTGTTTCAAACCTTCTCATGCCACTTAGGCACTTATTAAAACAAAGTTTTTGACAACAAACACAATTGAGAGGTCATGCCTTGATTTTAACTTTTCGTACTTCAGGCCTGATCTCCTAATCCATTTCATGCCTTGATTTTAACTTTTTTTTCTGCAGTATTCTATGTGATGATGAGATGCAAGCAGTTGCTGTGAAGAGTCAGTTACAACAGATCGCCAGACCTATGTACAGCAACCCACCTATTCATGGTGCGTTAATTGTTTCAACTATTCTTGGTGATCCGGAGTTGAAAGGTTTATGGCTGAAAGAGGTCAAGGTATAGAAAATTTATGAAAACTGACATAATCATAAGAATTGGTGTGTTTGATTTGATGTCGAGCATTCCCCCCCCCCCCCCCCCCCCCCCCCCTTATCATTTGTCTCAGGGTATGGCTGATCGCATCATTGGAATGCGGAAAGCACTTAAAGAGAACCTTGAAAAGTTGGGTTCGCCAATGTCATGGGAACATACCACTAATCAGGTAAATTGCAATCAAAACCACATATGACGTATGCTTTGACGGGAATTTTAGCATGCAACTTAGTGCAGTTAGTTGTTGTCATGTAAAAATATTCTTGAATTTTGTGGACAGATTGGAATGTTCTGCTACAGTGGGATGACACCTGAACAAGTTGATCGCTTAACAAATGAATTCCATATCTACATGACTCGTAACGGGCGGATAAGGTACTCAATCTTTCATATAAAGCTCCTAATTCTGTTTTCCTGAGTCCTGATATATTTCTCTGCATTGATGAGTGAATACGAGCCTAATTTCATTAATTTCTTCTGCTTCAGCATGGCTGGAGTAACTACAGGAAATGTTGCCTATCTGGCTAATGCTATTCATGAGGTTACCAAGACAAAGTGAGAATTGGAGACATTCCTATCATCTGTTTTTACCCTTTTCACTGACCACAAAAATGGTCAAATGGAGAAATAAATTTCTAGTTCCCCATTTGTGAAATAAAATGGCTGGTAAGCTAGAAAAGGGAACTTTATTTTTTGGGGAACAAGTCTTTGCTGTACCGGTATAAGTTACAGTTCGAACGAACGTTCTAACAGTGAGCGTCATCCTTTTCGCAGCCTGTGTATACTTTTTAGTTTCTACTTATGGGCCTTTTTTTTTTTAGAAACACGTTACAAACTAGGGGTGGGCAAAATAAACCGAAACCGAAAAACCAAACCAAAATGGCCGAGACCGAAACTGAAGTGACCGAAATCGAAATATTCGGTCATTAATTTGGTCGGCAGTTCTAGATAACCGAATTTATTCTGGTTAATTCGGTTATCTCCGTCGGTTAACCGAAATAACCAAAGAATCCAAATTATTGTACAAGGCCCAATAAAAACAGGTACAACCCATAAGCCCACCAAGCCTTCAACCCTAACCTTTAGTCACTAACTACTCCCTCCTCTCACTCTCAGTCTCCCATGACCGCAAGCCACAGCCGCCACACTCCCAGCCCGGACACGAGGGCCGCTCGTTGGCGTGTGCGATTTGCATCGGCATCAGCGAGCGACGGCATCGAGCCATGTCATTGGCATCGGCTTCGTCCCATCCTAGGCCAGGCAGCCAGCCCCGCATCGTCTCTGTCACGGGGTTGCCACCCACGATGGCACCGCCGGCGCCCAGCACCCAGCTGGCCAAAAGAGCCAGAGCAGGCCGCTGCTCCATGTTGCTGTTTGCTGAAGAAGTGAAGAGTGAAGAAAAGAAGAAGTAGCTTGGTTATTGCTGCTTGCATGCTTGGTTGCTGCTGTTCGCTTTATTGCTTGCTGGCTGTTGTTGTGCTTCATGCTATCAAATATTTGCTGCAATTTCTCTGATTTCTTGGATGTCCTAAACCTATTAAAATTTTGGACATGACTGAGACTGAAATCGAATTAACCGAGACCGAAATTCTCGGTCTTGTCTTTTACCCAATGTAATTCGGTTTTCAATATCAGATGACCGAATTTCGTCAAAGACCGAAAGACCGAACTGAAATTTTTGGTTAGACCGAATGTCCACCCCTAGTACAAACGCTGGCGATCATATAAACACATACACACTCACCTCTAAGAACGTAAACACGCATTCTCTATCCTTGAGCACCTTAAAAAACTGATCGACATATCTTAAGATTGATGAAATCACCACGGATGCTTCGTTGTCGACAGATACATCGTCTACCATTAAAAAATAATTAACCGTATAATTCAGATGGACATTGCTTGAATTGAATGTCATCGTCAGGAATGCTGAAGTTGTGCCCGACATACTGTGTTTAACAGGCCCAATTTACACCCACAGCCTCCGTTAGATGTTACCATATGAGCCTAGGACGGGCATATGGCCTTTGAAAAACAGACTGACAACCGACGCTTCATGGGCTAAATTAGGCCTGCTACCAAATATGTCCACGATGGGCCGAAATCATGCCCACCTATGGCCTGAAATTGGCGCGCACCAATAGGCCGAATTATGCGCATCTATGGGCCCAAACTGCTCACAATCATGATCCAAAACTAGGAAAAAGTCCACTTTACTCTCTTCAATTATAAGTCGAATTTTATTTATATCCCTCAACCGTAAAATTAAGTATAGAGTGTCCCCAACTATTAAAACCAGCATAAATCAAGTTCTCGGTGGTTTGAATAACGGTTTTATCCAACATAACACCTACATTGACATGTTGACATGAACTTCATCCACGTGAAGCTTACATGACATTATAGTCAACAATAAAAAGTAAAAAGTACGGTGGGTCCTGACACATTGGTTCCCTTCTCCCCTCTCTCCTCTCTTTCTCCTACCCCTCCTATGTAGTCAACGGTGGTGGTGAAGAGGTCGGCGGACGTGGCCGGCGGTAGCACAGTGATGCACGTAGGAGGCCATCGACGACCTGCTGCTCGCCGCACTGCCGAAGTTCGAGCTCGACCTTGATGAAGCGACGACGGAGGTGGAGCTCGAGCAATGCGGCCGCTGATTTGGAGCTACGGCCGGTGGAAAGGGAGGAGCACCGAGCGGTGGACGACGACGAGGACCGTCGCCGCATCGTCGGCGTCTCTACTAAAGGACTACTCTTCCTGCTCCGCGCCTTGGTCCTGCTTGAGCGCCGCGGGTAGACTTGGCCCTAGTTGAGGGAGAGCGCCACGGCGGTGGCGGCGGAACTCGAGCTCGGTGGTGCCGCCGACGTGCCTCGCTCCCGCTGCTGTCGTGCCTCGTTCGGGTTCGAGAGCCTGCAACCCATGTCGGCCAAGAAGAGGTGGCGCATCGGGGGAGGAAGATAGCGATGTGTTGGTGGTGGCGGGATCCGAAAGCTTCTCATCGGCCACCCACCGCCGCCGCTGTCTTAGTGCGGACGGGATGGTGAGCTCAAGCTCGTCGGCTCCCTCGCCTCCATCCTCTTCTCCTCCACCACCACAAACCGCCGCTGCTCCCTCCTTGCCGTTCGCCCACCGCCGCTACCGCCTTCGCACGGATGGGCTAGCGAGCTCGAGGAGCAGTGGGAGACTAGGACCGCGACCGCCGCAGAGGCACCACCACAACCACCGTCGCCGCACCATCCATCACCACCACGCCCGTCATCGATCTCTGCTTCGCCAGCGTCGGGGAGCCATCACCGCCGAGCAGCGTTCCTCCACCACCGCCCCTCCACTAACAATAAAGAGAGAGGGAAAAAAAAGAGCAGGAAGAAAGAAGGGAGGCTGACATGTGGGCCCATAGTTTTTTATTTTTATTCTTTGTGACTGACATGTGAGCCCCATGTTTTTTTTATTTTTTCATTATAGAATTGCCAAGTAAACGATATGTGTGGACCAAGTCAAATATGTCATATCAAACAAAACCGCTGACTGTAATGCTACGTAGGCATCACGTTGGACAAAACCGCCATCCAAACCGATGAGAAACTTGATTTACACTGATTTTAATAGTTGAGGAGCACCCTATGTTAAGTTTTACGGTTAAGGTCGTGGATGAAACTCGATCTATACTTGAGGAAGTGGACTTTTTCTCCAAAACTACGCGCGCTCATAGGTTGTAATTAGGTGTTTAAATGGGCCGCATTTACACGTAGCTATGGACCGAAATCACTCGTGATTTCAGCCCGAATTAACCCGCCCTAACGTGAAAATTTTTTATTTTTATATTAATTTATTAAAAGATTTGCAAAAGTAGATTTTTTTAAAAAAAATTACAAAAATAGACTCCCACCGCCCTTGGGAGGGCGATTTTTAAAAATCGCCCTTCCAGAGGGCGATATGATGACGTGGCTGACGGCCGTCGGCCGTCAGCCATTTTGCAGGCGGCCCCCCGGCCGCCTGCAAAATGCGCCCAAAAACCGCCCATTGCAAAGGCGGTTTTTGGGCGCCCGGGGGGCCGCCTGCAAAATCCCAAAAACCGTCCATTTCCAGGGCGGTTTTTTACAGGCGGCCCTCTTGCCGCCCTCTGGGAGGGCGGTTTTTAGCCCCCCAGGTATAAAACCCTCTCCCAGACTTAAAAAATGTCAAAAAATTCACTTAAATTAGAAAAAAAACAGGAGAGAGCTGAGAGCGAGGCTGAACGAAAGCAGCGAAGCTCTGCCCGTTTGCTGATTTGCCTGCAGGTAAAATCCATTGTTCCTTTGTAATTTCTATTTGTATGTAAAAATTGATGTAGTAATGTACTAGTTACGTGTATAGTACTATATAGATCTGTAGGTTTTTAGTTAATCTGTTAGATGACTTACTTTTTGTACAGATGGTACTTATAAAATCTGGAATACACGGTTTTAGATGTTAGGAGGATGTTGGTATCTAGTTTAACTGTATTTTTCATCAACAGATATGTCAAATAAGGTGATATTTCAGTTATTTCACGGGCAAGGGAATGTGAGATATGGTCCAGACGGTGTAGATCTGTTGGAGTTTAGTTCAACGGCTAAGGGTATTGATAGGCCAGCTGAGAGAAGTTTTGGGTCAGTATACAACTGGCTGATGCGAGGGTTTCAACTGGACCCCCAGCTCAGTGCAATAACCTTGCATGTAGTAGTCAGTCGTGCAGTTGAAGATTTTTTTTGAAACTAATGCCGGTGGATTGCACTGCCATTTGGAGATGGTATGTGGAGAATGCATTCCAACGTGGCTGGCCACTGGGCATACTTGTGTCCATATATGAGAAAGATAACACCGCTGGTGCAATGCCCGTACAAGATGATGAGGGTCCAAGTACGGCGAGAGGTGATAGCGAAACAATGGAAGAAAATAAAGGAGAGAATGAAGGAGGGAATGAAGAAGATAGACAGGCAATAGGTGTGGCAGATGAGGGAGAACAAATCGACAGGATCGTCCAAGAAATGGATAGGGAAGATTCTGAAAATGAGCATGCAAAGCATGATGATTCGTCTGATGAGGACAACGTGATGCCTGCAGAATGGAACAATGAGGACTTCTCTGCGCTTGCTATCTCCGAGCGGCATCATGTGCCATGGGAGTACAAGCAGAATGAGGTTATTCAGGGGGCTAAGTACGCATATGTAGAAGATTTAAAGGAGGCAGTCAAACAATGGGCGGCGTTACTTCAGAGGGAGTTCTCGATCGTGAAGTCAAACAAATCAGTTTATGAAGTGAAGTGCATGAAGGATGTGTGTCCATGGCGGGTTCACGCATTCAAGGGTAAGGTGTTGAAAAATATCATAGAAACATGACCTCAACATTTGTTGCAACAGAGATGTACTCCCATATTGTCAACAATCTGGGGTACGAACCAAGGTCAATTGTTAGCCATATTAAAGAGAAATTCAAATATACAATTAGCTATGATAAGGCTTGGAGGGCAAAACAGAAGGTTGTAGAGATGAGGTTTTGCACATTTGAAGCATCTTATAATAATTTGTCTCGTCTGTTAGGCTGTATTCTTCAGAGAAATCTGGAGACGTACTACGACTTGAAAGCCTTTTCATCAATTGACCATGGTAATAAAAGTGTGTTGCAACGAGTATTCTTTGCACTAGGTGCTTGCATTCAGGCATTTATCCATTGTCGTCCTATCCTCTGCATCGATGGGATATTTTTGACTAGAAAATATAGAGGACGGATATTAACAGCAATTGGAGTTGATGGAAACAACCAAGTTCTACCGGTGGCTTTTGCTTTTGTTGAGAGTGAGAACACTGATAGCTGGTATTGGTTCCTAGAAAGGGTTAAGACAGCAGTTGTACGGATGAGACCAGACGTATGCCTCATACATGACCGTCACGCCGGCTTGCTGCGTGCAATTGAGAAATTGAGATATGGATGTGTTGAGAAGGGATACCCACCAAGGTGGTCTGATGTCCAAAGCGGATGGTGCATGTGTCATATGTGTGCTAATTTCTACAGACAGTTTAGAAATAAGCACCTTATGGATCTTTTCAAGAGGCTTTGCGCCCAGAATCAAGAGAAGAAGTTCAAGGAGCTTTGGAGGAGGTTAGATGAGCTGACCTCTAAACAAACAGATGAGTAGTCCAGAAGAGCTACCATTGGAGGGGACGAGGCTCCAGAAGCTCTTAGACCTCTATCAAGCGATGGATCTCGTATGAGAAGAAGGCATGCATCCTCAGTTAGAAAATTTTCAGAGTAGATTGAGAATGAGCCAAAGGAGAAATGGGCATTGTTATATGACAAGGATGGTTCTCGATTTGGCATAATGACCACAAATTTGGCAGAGATTTATAACTGGGTGATGCGTGGTGTTCGAGGGTTTCCACTTGTTGGAATAGTTGAATTTATCTTGTATGGGACATGCAAGTACTTTAGAGATCGGTTCAGAACAGCTGGCCCCTCAATGACGGATAATAATATTTTCTTTGGAACACTGCTCACTAGGTACCTGCAAGATAAAAGTAATAAGGCCCGAAGACATCGTGCTCTACCTCAAGGCACACAAGAACACAGATTTGAAATATTGTGTGTCGACAAGGGCATGCGCGGAATCTATCGCAAAAGAGTTGTGTAGGAGTGTGTGCTCAAAGAAGACGGGACCTGCAAGTGCTCGTGCCGAAAACCTACTCTGCTCCACAAGCCATGTTTCCATGTGATTGCCGCGAGCGGTGAGTGTGGAATCGAAGCACGTTATTTTGTCTCACGTTATTTCAGAAAAAAAGCAATCTATAATACATGGAGTGGAGAGATATACGGTTTCGGTATAGCGGGGACATTTACTATGGAGAATCCTCAAGCTATCTACATTCCTGACCCAACAAAATTGAGGGATAAAGCAGGTCGCCGTAAGACAAAACGCATCCGTAATGACATGGATGAGTCAGAAGCCGGTGGAAGACTTAAACGTTGTTCAAAGTGTGACCAAACAAGTCATACATATAAGAAATGTCCAAAGGATGCAGTCGGTCCAAGTGCGGCGGAAGCTGGACCGTCGGGTTTCAGCCGCTGATGGTAGTCGTCCTACGGGTGAAGGCACAACTTCAAGACGACCCCGTCTTAGACGTTCTCGAACAATTGTTGGTGCTGGGGTGTAGTGTAAGTCTATACTTGATCTTTCTTGTAGAATGACATGTATCGTACTGTTGTTTTTTATTGTCATGTATCATACTGTTGTTTTTTATTGTCATGTATCGTACTGGTTGACGAAAGTGTCGTTGGTGTTCGACATCTTCGTCTAGCCCCACTGTCCGCAGCGCGTAATGCGACAGTTCGGCCTACGTCAGATCTTCTCTATGCCCATAGAGGTCGTTGTGCTGCGCGATGTGCACTAGTAAGTACAACTGTCATCTTTGTTTAGTAGTACCACTCTTTAATATACTCTAATGCACTCTCTGCAAATAGGTATAATCGTAGGGGACAGGCAGCCGGCGCTCAGTGGTATCCCCGACTACAGCAGTACGTGGAGGACTGGTTGTTGGCGACGGAGGATGTCATCGAGGAGATACGTGCACACACTGAGGAGCATTACCTAACATACCTCATGTGGTACCAGCCCCGGACCCGCATACGCGTAACGTTCACCCCAAGTGATCCACAGCCACACGTCGCCGCTACGACGGACACGTATCCTAGACACCGTGACCAGGACTACTTTCGCGCGGTAAGTCACATTATCTTTGCACTTTGCCATTCCCTTTGTAGGTAGCCACGGTTCTAACGCATAATCAAGTCACATTTGAAATAGGCCGACGCAGCGCGACAGATTCAGGGTGATGTAAACATGGCGTTCGGACGGTTGGACACTGAGATCGTGCTAACTGCGGACGAGCAGAGGACGACCTTCGGGAGGATTCGTCAGGCGTTGCACACAGTGCTTCGTGCGCTCACTTGTGGTGCGGCTGACGCGGTACCTCCCGTCTATATACAACAGCAACAGCCACGGCCAGCAGGAACAGGAGGAGGAGCAGGAGTGCGCCCGCAGGGTTCCAGTCAGCCATCTGGCCCCTCTAGAGGTAAATTCTACTAACCTTCCGTTCATAACATGTTTCCTTGTACGACATGCACCGTTGTACATCAATATACTTCCCTGCAGCTTTCGCTACACCGTACCTACATCCCTCTGGAGCTAGCACGTCGACGCATGGAGTGTACCACACACGACCACACATGCAGCTGGGCATGACAAGTGCCCCCGGTGCCACCACAGGAGGTCCTTCAGGTTATATCAAAGTTTATTTTTGTCTTGCAAAATTTCGATTTGCAATAATCAATAATTTGATGTACATTGTTCCACTCTACAGCGCCAGCGATGTTTGCTAGCACTGGCTCCTCCACGCAGGGCGCACGTGGCAGCGGTTGGGCACCGGGTCCTTTTGAGGGGGACGACTTGGAGGACGAGGGCGAGGAGATACAGGAGATACTAGCTGCCTCGCAGCTCGAAGGAGCTCCTCCACCACAGACACAGGACTCACCGGTTGCCACACCCATGCAGACGACCCACGCTGACCGTGCCGTACCACCAGACCGGTTCACGTACTCCCAGGGACAGGTGCGAGCACAGGGTAGGAAGTCGAAGAGAGCTAGAGGTTACGGTCAAGACCCATAGTACTTTGTGTCTATAATAGTTTGCCTATTGTGTATCATGTTTTATTAATTCTACGTTTCCTGAAGAAACCACTTTACTTCGTTTACGCTCATCGATCAAACGACATATTCCTCATGATCTACGTTTCTGACGAACCTGATCACAAACATGAATTTTCGAGTGTCAACTTCACGACGAAAGTACATTCCGAGCGGTGACAACTGAACACACGTTAACTACCATACAAACCTACTGATATCCAACTAGCGATGCAACTACTATGTGAGGACGGCGCGGCGATGGTGCGCGCCCAGGGAGTAGTGACGGCAGCCGGTACTCATCGGTCTCCTCCCAGTCCATCCTTCCTCTCCCTCTTTCTCTCTCTCTCTAGATATATGCCTGTCCGGACGGTCCGGACAGGGTCCAGACGGTCCGGACTATATTAATGCTAAATACCGCCCTCTAGGAGGGCGGTAAGGCCAAAAACCGCCCTCCCAGAGGGCGGCAAGGGGGCCGCCTGTAAAATGGCTGGCCCCCGGGCGCATTTTGCAGGCGGTCCCCTTGCCGTCCTCTGAGAGGGCGGTTTTTGGGATGCCGGGGGGCCGCCTGCAAAATGGCTGACGGCCGTCGGCCGGCACGTCATCAAATCGCCCTCTGGAAGGGCGATTTTTAAAAATCGCCCTCCTAGAGGGCGGTGGGAGTCTATTTTTGCAATTTTTTCAAACAAAAATCTACTTTTGCAAATCTTTTAATAAATAAATATAAAAATAAAAAATTTTCCCCTAACGTGAGAAGCTTACTCGCACTTATTATGAGCTAAATTAATCGCATTCATGGGCTCAAATTAGCGCAATCACAGGCCGTAGTTCCTCTCAATTACAGTCCAACTTTCTGCACACTCTGACTCACGGGCGGAATTTACTTGCAGTAACGGGCCGAAATTGCGCTCACTTATGGGCCAAAAGTGTCGTACACATGGGCCAAAATTACACGCTGTACTCTTTCGCCAAAAAAGATCACTTGCACTCATGGGCTGAAATCACTTACACATATGGGCTGAAATCACTTACACTTATGGGCTAAAATTACGCGCATTCATGTCCTAATTTTGTGCACATTCACGGGCTGAATTTCCACATATTAACGGAATAACGGGCCCAATTTACTAGATTGACTAGCCAAATTTACGTGCATTTAGGGGCCTAAACTACGCGGACCTACGGGTTGAATTTGCTTGTTCTCACGGGTCGAAATTCCTGCGCTTACGGACCGAGTTTACTCTCACGTATGGGCTAAAATTAGTCGCCCTCACGGGCCAAATTTGCACTATACATGGGCCGAAATAACTCGTATTCACGACCCAAATATATCCTCAAGACCTCAACAGAGCCTAATTCCCTCGCGCTAACAGGCTAAATTTACACGCACTTATGGGCTGAGTTTACTGACACTCTGAATTTACACTTAAGGGTCGAATTTACGCTACAGGCACCCACGGGCCAAAATTATGAGAATTCTAATTTAAGCGCCCTTATGAGAACCCGATCACATTAAAATCATTCCAATCGAAAATGCTCCAGCCCAACAGCGCACACAACAGATCTAGAGCTTGGGCATCCCTATTAGTCAATAAACAGCCAATTCGCATAAAATGGCATACGAATCAACCGTTGGGACATTCATTTGTATCATGATTACATCAGTTGTGAAAATGACAAGTTGAATGGATACAGCTGCGCTACAAACATGAAACATACAGCAAGGGGAAGTTTTAACATAAGTCACCCCCACAGCTTAACAATACACCCACCATCCCTCCAGCTATTTGGGCCCCCACTGGACACAATGGCCTCCTCAAGATTCAGCATTAGATTGTAGTACGGCACAGCGCACACTACCTTGTCCGGGGAGTCCATGTTCAGCTTTGCAAGAAGATGATTAGGTTCTAAAACTTCAAAGTAAGATATGTGATTTGCCCTTTGGCATACACAGGTATGAGCAGAGCAGAGCAGACCAGTGTAAAGGTCGTCATACCACACTCCGTCCTATGGTCCAGTGCGAAACAAAGAATTAAAATCCTGAATGTCGCCGTGCATGTTCTGGTAACAGCCTGCTCACGAGCTCTGGGTGTGCATTTGTTAACTGCAAAACAGGTGATACAGAGAGTTTTTTGTTCAGTAACTTCTACTATAAGCATCTCTGCTAGGTAATAATCTGCCCAAAGCCCCAAACTATACAACAAAACGTGATGCTACAAAAGGCTGGGACATACATGTTATGCGCTTACCCAAAACATACAACTCAGCTAGCTATTTGTCCCTAACATATTTTTAATCATTGCTATTTTCAGGCTCCATATACTAGTAAAATGCAAAAATACTACAGAATTGCATTATTATATTACTTTTGTAACAAATGTACGATGCCATTTTTCTTGTCCCAAAATATTTCCACATACATCGATAGTCAGATATTACAGAAGATTATTCAGGTATCACATGAATATGATATTGTCTTGAAAGAACTTACTTCTTGTTTAAAGTTGAACAGTGGCGGAAATGGGCGGCCATTTGGCAGTCTTGCATGTGGTTCTCGTAGCTCATCAAAAAATGAATGAGCACATGCCTCCAGCTGTAATAATAATACAAACAGCAATTAAGAGTCTTCCAGGACATGCCAAATATTTTCATCATAAACCGGGAACCAGATGAAGTCAGCAAAACAAGGGGAATGCACAGATGACCTATCTGGGAACAAGGCAAGTATACAAACAAAATATATTCCAGAGCAAGAGAGGAGGTGATAAAAGCTCGAGACAGACAGGGTGATAATTAACTAACTTGTACGTGTGTATGAGGAACATTCTAACAAGCGTAAATTGTGTGTTAAAAATGCAAATAATAACAAAATTGAAACCAACAACTCATTACTTGGAATTGCTTTAACCAAAATTTATTCAATTGGCTAAGAGACCAGACTAAGTAAACCCAACAATGCTCATCCAAATTTTTTTTCTTGACCCATGAACAAAAGAGGTTTGTACACAAAGTGAACCATGAAAGGTGGGATAGCCAGATAGGTCAAGAAATGTGCATTGACTCAAAAAGTTTCTGGGACTTTCAGTGAGCAGAGGTCAAGCAAGCCCAGCCCCAATTTGGACAAAAAAACACACCATCTTCTGTACGTGCAAACCTACCTCCCTTGTCACCTACTAGGTCCAAACGGTAACTGTGCATGTCAAAAGGCATCATGCTCTAAACCCATGCATTCTCTCAGTATTACTTTATCTATTCTTGATAATTTAATACTACCTCCATCCCAAAAAGACTTCATGTTTAGCTATGCACCTGGACAAGTACTTGTCTAGGTGCATAGCTACAAATAAAGTCTTTATGGGACGGAGGGAGTAGTAAACAAGATATAACTTTATTTAGCACTACATTCTAATGACTTTGATGTATAAATTCAGTAGGGAAGGAATTGGCCTGATGATCAAGTTATCCATGTTAAACACACCAAATATCCACAATACTTGATGCACTGACACTAATTGACGGAACAGCTTGCAGTGTGTGCTAGGGACATCCACATCACTAGGGTTGTATTTCATTGATTTCATGAAAATTTCTGGACCCCATGGGAAACCAGTAACTATCTTGATTTCACCCAACTTTCCTAGTAAATTCAGGCAAGGTATTTTTCATATTTATTTTCTCAATGTTGGATGTTTCCTCAACCTTGTAACAGCATTAGCTCTTCAAATTTTTTTTTACTAGCACCTAATAACAAAAAATGGCATCCATCTGTCATCTGATAACCAACTGGTTTTCCTGTAACCAACCGTTTACCAACAGATTTTGAAATCTAGGGTCACACACAACCACATGATGAGAAATGGGATCATTAGTATGGATGTACAAACTTTAGATAACCAAAACAAGCACTGCAAATCTGTGCCAACTAACATTAGTAGGTTCTACCATCTGGTTCTTTTTAGTGAATTACAAATGTGTAAAATTTAATAGACATGCAGCAACTTTAATGTACTTTCAAGTTTCGATCAGGCAATCAAACATCAGAAACTTACTGCAGTACATCGCAGATTTGGCGAATACTGAAGAAGACGGGATACGAGATCTATTGCTTCGGGAGGCATTCGCTTGTGGAAGATCTGCAGCAATACCATGGCAAAATTAATTTATAAGGAAATCCAAACTAATGACGCAAGTTATATGCATAGTGCACACTAAAATTTCATGTTTTCATTTGTCTGATAATGTTATATACTCGTCATCAAGAAATGTGAATTGTTTTAGGAGAAAGAACTAAGATGGACGAATTCCACTCAGATCCAAATTCTCTTTAGACCCAACTGAAGATATCCACCATTGAAATATTGAATATAAATGGTATAGGGAAAGTGGTCCACATACCTTGTGCCATGGGCATGCTTTTATCTGAGGAAACTTGAATTCTGTGTAATTGGGATTCATACAACGGATTTCCTCTCGCGTTGGAGTACCCAAAACCTGCAATAAGTTACTGCTGTTCAAATCTTTTAAAAATAACATCATAAATTTGTCACAAACTTTTATGAAATTAAGTACCTTAATTATCTCGACAAGCTGGTCCACAGCACTTTCACCAGGAAACAGAGGCTAATAAAATTGCAAAACAAAAGATGCATTTAGTATAAGCCAGGATGCTACTGCCACAACTGAACAAGTTAAGAAATATAAATTAAAGCAAAGATATAGGAGTACTTACTTGACCAAGAAGCAACTCAGCAAGAACACATCCAGCAGACCATATATCAATTGATGTTGAGTACTCGGTTGCACCAAATATGAGCTCAGGAGCACGATAGTAACGTGAGCATATATATGATATATTTGCTTCACCTTTAATCTGTTAGTTTGACATTTAAATATAGTATTATAAAGATAGAACTGGCAAGAAAGAATTTATGGACAGGCTCTGTAGAACCATTTTCTATCCAGTGGATTGTTCAGTTAAATTTCATTTTAAGGATGCTAAAGTATTTCATGTGATTAATTTACATATAAGTGTACAGAAACCAAACAAGCATGCCCAATCTGATCAGAATCAATGGTAGCATTCAATAGGCCTCAATCACTCAATAAGTCAACAACAATTTGCCTACAGGTTGTTGAAGAAGAAACTTAAATAGACCAATAGTGGATGATAATGATTTGATTAACTTAAAGTTTGAATAAGATATATAATAGCATTAGATTTTAAGGTCACAACTACCACCATCTTTAATATTATGTGTTCTACCTTCTTTTTTATAGCACAACAGAACATATAATTATACACTGAGGATTTTGTTTTATTACAAAATTATGTTTTTGCCTGAATGATAACTACACTTATGGAATATGTTGAAACCACAGATCCCAGAATGCTACTGTGTGTAAATGTGAGTAAAATAAGAAAGCTAAAGAGTTTTCCAAATGCACAACTCAAATCCAACCCACAACATCACCATATAGATTAGCCCAACAAGGTGAAAGTCAAGGATCTGTCAGCAATTAATATTTGGTCATTATTTAAACTAACATTAAAGCAATGACAAAACTAGAAGTTACATGTTGCTTACTAAGTTACTTTAAACAAAAGCAAAATTAGCATTGTAACAATAACAACCATGATATGGTCTAGTAGCATGCACCACAAATTAAATATGGCTATATGAACATGCAATTGCAATGCAGTCGTTATAGCTCATAAATAACTTCAGTTCTGCTAGAAATAATAATTAAGATTCTGTCTGAGAAGACAATATCGTTAACAATGAGCCTTTACATACCAGCATTTTAGCACTACCAAAATCGCAGACCTTCACTTGGTGGGTAAGAGGATCAACCTATCAAGTATCAACACAATCAAAACCATGAATTCTCAGCTGCAGCAGTGCGAATACGTGAGGCACTTGGTAAGAAGAAAAGGGCATACCAAGATATTTTGTGGCTTTATATCTCGGTGACAAACTCCAGGAACAGTGTGAATGTAAGCTAATCCCCGGAATATCTGCATGAGATAGAATGGAATGCTAACAATTAAGTAATTAACATCATCATTGTAAGTTAAGCATTAAAACAGCACACACCAGAACCATCACCCACCTGATACATATAAAGTTTGACATATATAAGTGGCATCCTCTGCTTCATATCTTTGTAGTATTTCAGGACACGATAAAGTGACTCAGGAACAAACTCCATGACTAAATTAAGGAAAAGTTCATCTCTGCTTGTGGTAGAGAAGAAACAATGCTTTAGGGAGATGACATTGCAATGATCCATCGATCGCATTATCTGCAACTCTCTGTTCTTGTATCGTTTGTCCTGTAAGACTTTCTTAATGGCAACAGTTTCACCAGTCTCAAGGCATTTTGCCTGCATGCACATGCACAACATTAATACGATAAAGCTATGTAATTCAGAATCATGATGAGAACATGCCGAAGATATCTCTAACCTGGAAGACAACACCAAAGGATCCAGTTCCAACAACTCGTTCAGCCATATAGCTAATGGTCTAATGGCAAAAGTTAGAATCAAGTTAGAATGCAATTATTACCTCCATGCTATTCAGAAACATCATGTGGCATTCTTTGTTTAAAAATAATAACATACCCTTTTAGGCTCATCATTCTTTCCCCCAATAGTTGTTGAAATTATATGACCCGTGACTGGATCATTTCCTCCCATTATAGTGGGACCATGCTGCCATGCCATGGAAACGAACCATAAGATAGGGCAAGGCATAAGCAACAAACTGAAACAAACATCATGCTCATGAAGTTCGTGGTTCATATAAACCTAGCACTAACAAATACCACCAGTTTAGGGGAGCTGTTTCAGAATTAGCAGTAGGAAGCTTATCTGATTCCAAGTAAAATTACCTAAATACTATGATGGCATTTTGGTGATTGCACTAACCGGTAAAACCAAGTGTCCAAACCTATATAGGCAAATGTGGCATGTTTGAACCACATTACCGCCATAAGCAGGCATACCAGTTAAATGACCTAACAATTAATGGGTATTTCCAATTTAAACATAAAAATTAATGGGCATTTCCAATTTTAGCTTAAAAATTAATGAGCATTTCCAATTTTAGCTCAAGTAAAAAACAATCCAAGCAAAAACCACTTGAAAAGCAAGACCATCCGAACAGGTGAACGCTGAACAGGACACTACACTGGCCCATTGAAAATCCAACACCCTAAGCTAACTGCCATTCCACATTAATCCTCACATTCAAACAGAAAACCCCCCAGCTAACTAGAAGAACGAAGCTTGGAAAGCACAAAAGCGGTAACGCTCGCATGGCGGCCACGCAAAGCGCCCAGCACGTTCTCCTCTCCGTGAAGCAAAGCTCGCGTATCACTAACGGTCTATCGCTAATCAATCCAGAATTAGTCCCCAAATGGCAGAAATGGGAGTAATCCACGGCGAAGAACCGAGCAGAGCCCCCGATCTTAGCGTCCGGCGCAGTCAGATCCGGAGCGCGCCCGGCTCCCACCAACGAATTCCGTCGCAGCTAACAGATCCACTGCCGAGGCAGATCCAGGTAGGGGGAGGGGGCAAAAGCACGGAATCCCTAGCCGCTCGGCTGCCCAGTGCGACCCCACGGCGGGCGGAGGACGGCGAACGCGCACCTTCTCCTCGGCGGACGCACGCGGCGGGTCGACCTGCATCGCGTCCACGGCGACGGCGCCGGCCCCAGCAAGGTGGGGCCCACCTGGCACCGTAGCCATGGCCTGGGCGGAGGAGGAGGGAGGGGGGCAGTGGCCCCGCTGCTGATACTGCGGCGGCCGCGGGGGCGGTGGAGGAGGCGACTTCTCTCTCTCTCTCCCCTCGGTGATGGGAGGAGGCTGCTTCGGCGCGGCTGCTGGCTGACTGGCTAGCTGCTATCGTGAGGAAGCCATCATCATCAGTGGACAGCGACACGCTCTCTTTTTTTTTTCTTTTCCAAAATGCTTCTACTTTTTTTATTTTTTTGGAAGGGCGAAATGCTTCTACTTCTGCAGGATAGAGATGTCCAAATGGGCCGTGCCCCGTCAGGCCGGCCCGGGCATGGTGCTACAGTAACTATGCCTGGGCTGGCCCGATACGGTTGGCTGTGGGCTGTGCCGATACGGCCCGAGTAGTCATGTCGTGCCTAGGCCGGCACGGCCCACCCAGAGGGCGGCGGCGGAGGCCGCGCCGCCGTGGCAGGCATCTGCGGCCGGCCGGGGCCGAGGCAGGCGTCGGCGGCCGAGGCCGCGGAGGCGGCGGCGGAGGGCGCCGGCGGAGGCCGAGGCAGCAGCCGGGAGAAGGCGGGCGCGGGAGGAGGCGGGCGTCGGCCGGGAGGAGGCGGCGGAGCCGAGGAGGCCGGAAGGAGACGGCGGGAGGCCGAGGCGGCGGGAGGAGGCCGAGGAGCCGGGAGGAGGCGGGAGGAGGCCGAGGAGGAGGAGGCAGGAGGAGACGGAGGAGCCGAGGAGGCGGCGGGAGGAGGTGGAGGAGGCCGAGGCGGCGGGAGGCCGAGGAGGCCGGGAGGAAGCCGAGAAGGCGGAGGAGGAGGGGGCGGGAGGAGGCGGAGGAGCCGAGGAGAGGAGGCCGGGAGGAGGTCGAGGTCGGGTGCGTGCGGGAGGAGGAGGCAGGCGACCGTTGCACTGACATCTGCCAGTTGCGACGCTGATGATCGTTTGCTACAGTGTTCGGCCGCGTTGGCCCAGTAAAAAATTGACACGTGTCCCAACGGTCCGAAATAACGGCTAGATTTTGAATTTAGTCGTTGTAGGACAAAAAAATCCGAAAAAATATCAAAAAAATCCAAAAAATTATGAAATTTTTTCCTATAAATAGGGGAACCCCCAGCCACATTTTTGCTCATCCAAACCTCCCAATCTCTCCTCTTGTGCTCTATTCTCCTCTCTTTTGCTCTCTTTGCTCAAAATTTTTGATTTAGACAAAATTTTGTCTAAAATTCAAAAATTTCCCACATTCTCATAGGTAATAGCTGCAGCCTCCGGTGCTCCTGCAAGGTAAAAAAATCCTAAATTTTCTTCTTTGTTCCTACTATTTTTTTAATACTAATTTTCTCTATTTATATTGCAGGATAGATCCGAACTACCCGACGTTCCAACTGAGCGACTTCGACCCGAGCTATCTATCGATGTCGCAAGGAGACGACTCCGGGTCGGCTCCTACACCGCAAGAACATCCGGAGGAAATACATGCTGCTTCAGAAGGATCCGAAACTGCGAGCGGGAGCCTATCAACGGCAATCGGCTCAAAGAGATCAAGAACTTCCTCCACCTGGCAACATTTTGATGAGATCAAGGAGACCGCCGTGGATGGAAGGGAGGTAACTTACGCGAAATGTAAAATTTGTAAAACTAAACTCTCTGGAAAATCTTCTGATGGAATAGGGCATTTGAGGCGGCATGCTGAGGCGTGTGCGAAGAAGCAAGGTTACCAACTAAGACGGCAGCAACTGGTACTCAATCCGGACGGTATGGTACGTTCATGGGAGTATAATCCTCAGGTAGCACGAGATTCCCTTACCTGTTTAATTGCTAGACAGGATCTACCCCTAAATTTTGGTGAGTCTCCTGTATTTGAAACTTACATTTAAACTGCTTATAATCCTAGGTTTCAAGCTGTTAGTAGACAAACTACAATCCGGGATTTGGTGAATGTTTACAACCAAGGCCGGGATAATATTAAACAATTATTTGCTACTTGCATATTTTCTATTAGTATCACATCTGATATTTGGAGTGGTAGAGCTAAGGAAGACTATATTAGTGTAGTTGCTCATTATGTTGATGATGAATGGGAACTACAAAAAAGAGTAATAGCTTTAAAATTAATTGATGTTTCACATAATGCAGAAAATATTGCTGAACGAATTTCTAGGGTTTGTGAGGATTTTGGCATCATAAATAAAATATTTGCAGTAACTCTAGATAATGCAGCTGCAAATTCCAGAGCAATGGAAATTTTGCAGCCTTTATTCAATGTTTATGCTGAATTATTTCTTTTACATCAACATTGTGCTTGCCATGTTATTAATCTTATAGTTAAATCCGGTTTTAAAAGAGTTTGGGGTGGTTCCTCTTCTTCTTCGAGCACCGGTGGTGGAAGTTCGGCCGCAGCAAGTCCTACACATACTTCGCTTGAAGCTCTTGAGCTGTCCACCTACTTGGACAGTGACTCGATCAACCAGGAAGATCTCAACGTTCTTCAATGGTGGAATGATTACAAGACCCAATATCCCGTGCTCTCAAAGCTAGCACGGATGTGTTCACGGTGCCTGTGTCTACGGTATCATCCGAATTGGCCTTCAGTCTTTGCAGAAGAATTATTGAGGAGAGAAGAAGAAATCTCCGCAGTGAGGTGGTAGAAATGCTACTTGCGGTTAAAGACTGGGAGCTAGCTAAGGAACGTGCCCAACAAACCACGGAGAACCAAGATTTGGCTGAGCAGTTCGAAAATCTTTACCTACAAAATGAGGAACTAGAGTAATCTTTTTTATTTTTGAGTATTGACCTTTAGCTGTACTCTTTTTTCTTTGTCATGGTTTTCTCAAAATTAAGTTTTTACATGACAGAGTTTTTAATGAGGCAGCTGTGTAATATCAAAATCAATAAAGGTCATTGCGCAATTTTCCCCTATATCTATGTAGAAATTAAATTGCATAACTATATATGTTCTTCTATTTTGCTTGTTTAAAAAATATAAAAATTTCCTCCTCTAATATCATCAAAAAATACCCTCGTATTTTTTTACTCATCTCAGATAATGTTTTTACATTTTTTCATATTTTTTTACCACTCCTCTAATTTTTTAAATTTTTTAAGTCTTTTTTTCCTTTTTTACTCATCTCTCAGTCACTCTCTCACTTGACTCAATCAGAAGTCGGGACTCGGCGCAGGCGGGGAGGCGGCGGCGGAGGGCGGCAGCAGTGGCGGAGGCCGAGGAGGCGCTGCGGAGGCGGCGGCGGAGGGGGCGGAGGAGGCCAAGGCGGCGGGACGAGGCGGAGGAGCCGAGGAGGCCGAGGCGGCGGGAGGAGGCGGAGGAGGCCGAGGTGGCTGGAGGAGGCTGAGGCGGCGGGAGGCCGACGCGGCGGGAGGAGGCGGAGGAGCCGAGGAGGCCGGGAGGAGGCCGAGGCGATGGCAGGCGGCGGAGGGGGCGGCGTGCAGGCGGGAGCGGCGCGCAGCGGCGGAGGCCGGGACACCAGACGCGCGGCGGCAGGCGTCGGCGGACCGGGGCCGGCCCGGGCACGGTGGGCCGCGGACGGGCCGTGCCGGCACGGCATGACCCACGACCTCGGCGTGCTGTGCCTGGGCCGGGGGGAGGCACGCGGGCCGGCACGGCACGGCCCGCTATAGGAACCGTGCCTACACAGGCCGTGCCGTAGCGGGCCGTGTCGGACCGTGCCAGCCCGATCCGCCCGTTTGGCCACCTATACTGCAGGGTGGTAGTGGCGCTGCGTAGGGATGAAAAAAAAACACAAAAAGCTAGAGGCTCAGATCAGCTTGTATTAAGTTTACAATAGATTGATTCAAACTGATAGTCAAAACGAGCCGAGTTGAGTCAGACTTTTAGCTTATGAGCTTAACTAGTTAGATTATGAGCTGCTTGTTACTACAAAAGATCACCATATCCCCATATACTTAGAGCTTTTTAACTAGTGTTTAGTATTTTAATTATGTCTAAACTATTTGTATTTGGTGGGTTCTTTATTAGTTAGTGTCTATTATTATGTTAATATATGATAAAATGATAGATTTAAAATCATAAAGGTGTTATAAATAAGATAGAGCTTATTAATAAGCCTAATAGACTTAGTTGCTGTTCGGCAGCACTTATCCCATCCCAGTAGCTTATTTTCTTGTTTCCCGTAAGCATGTTTCCCGAACTGCTAAACGGTGTGTTTTTTTAAAAATTTTCTATGTGAAAGTATCTTTAAAAAATCAAATAGATCCATTATTCAAGTTTCTAATAGTTAATACTTAATTAATCACATGCTAATAATATTTTTTATTTTACATATGGTTTATAAGCTTAAAAAAAATAAGTCATTTCGAACACCACGTTAATAAGCTAGTTCGTGAGCCAAACCAAACTAACCTTTTAGCTCATTAAAGTTAATAAAGCCAAGCTGGCTTGTTAAGATAACTAGTCTAAAAGAGTCGGGCTAGCTCCTTATCCATCCCAGTGTCTTTAGCTGCGGCCGAGAGCTCACTGCAGGCCTATTTGCATGGGCCCAAATCTAGGCCCGTACGAATTGATGGGCTGACAATTTTGGGCGACTATATGCTTGGATGGGTCGGGAAGAAGGCCAATCCAAACGAGGCTACTGTTACGGGCCCTTGCCAGAAAGAATACTATATGGGCAGCAAGCATTGATGGGCTCTTTTTAGTGACTTGGTTTCGGGTGCCTCCTGTGAGAAAATAGAGGGCATAATTTGAGAGTAAATTAACATGCTGCACCATTAACACCATTAACAACCTATTTCACAAAGCTACAACTTCATTCGAAACCCCATTACTGATAACCCAAGACCATATGTCATACATGTTATATTTGGCGGAGACGGAACAGGGAGCCATGTCATCGTGCCATGGTACCGTATTCACTGTAGTCATGCCATGTCAAACGAGATGTCGACAGGAAATAACGCGGTCTGGCTGCACCAGGCCGAAGTGCTTCGTCGCGTTTGCCTTAATCATCCCTTTCCTGGCCATTTCACTACGACCAGGACAAAAGCCACTGCCACTCTTATTAAGGGGAAGGGGGGAGACAGAGCCTAGAGTGTGCTCTTCTCACCCACCTTGTCTGGGTTTTGACCAAGTCGGAGTCAGGCTGGTGCGCCAAACTATTTATGTGTGGTGTAGCTGGACTACATCGTTTCCACGCATGTGCACCAACGTGACATCTGACATGGCATGGCTGTAGTGCAGACGATGGCGTGGCTCACCATTCTACCCCTAAGTATGGGCTCGGTTTGTCAATAACAGGGTTTCGAATGAAGTTATAGTTTTATGATAATTTCAAACGCTACCGAGTGCAGCTATGTGAAATGGGCCATTAATGTTGAAGCAAGTTGATGGTTTAGCCATTAAAATTACAGTTCTTTTAAACTTACCCATCTTTTATTGATAACATGAAAGAGTTTTAATTTTTCTTTTTTGTGGCACAAAAGAGTTTTAAAATTGAAGTTAGGAAAAAAAAACATGTTCATAACTAGGTTTATAAAGGCATAAAAGATGTAATGATGATTTGAAAGCAATATATAATATATATATATATAAGTAAATTTCAGATAATTGCAACTATTTTGTCAAAACCATCCATTTACTGAAATTTTAACTAGGCATTTCAGATAACTGCAACAACAGTGTGATTTTATTAGAAAGTGGAAACTTTATTTGTCTTGTAATTTTTGGGTCCATCTATCATACACATACGCAATACTCATGCTAGTATAAGTCTGGCTCACATATCATACACATTTTTTTTTTGACAAAAACAACATGAGAGGCTTCTATTGCGCTATATTAATAACATAAAAAGTAATATGTACAGATTATGTAAAAAAAGAGAAAAAAAGATTATACAAAGTTGTTTAGCCATGATTGCCAACAAGGTTTGTCCGATTCTTTTGCCCTGTGCATACGTAGAGCAAAATTTTATCATACGCACATATGTGTGTAAAGTTGCAATTTTTGTTTTCTATTATTGCAATTTTATGAAATACCCAGCGAAAGTTGTAGCATGATGACATGCATCAAACCATGAAATATTAACTGAAAATAAAACTTGCACACCTAAGAATAAACAAAAGACGTGCTTACCACTTTCTTTTTTCCTCATATTCATTTCCTATGGAATTTGTTTTTCATTTTTAAGCCAAATATAGGCCTCCTATGGAATGGAGAATTTTGCTAGGATTTTTAAGGAGTTGAACTAAATAGTACGAATATAAAAATCCTGTAAAATCCATGTGTTTTAAACGGGCCTTACATTTTCATTTGTAGATGCACCATGGTCAACAGCATCGGCTATCCTACCCCCAAAAAAGAAAAGGAATTGCTAAAATCTTGTGGCAGATTTTTAGATAAAAATCTTTCAAATGTAACTATAGTATAATTATAGTGTAATTATATTGTGATTATACTATAATAATTATAACTTATATATAATTTCTATATAACTTATATAGAAGTTACATGCATTTTTAAATATGTTTTTAATACTTATTAAGTTATATAGAAGTTACAATGCAATTATAGTATAGTGAAATTATACTATATACTATAGTTATATTTAAAAGATTTTTGCTGTCGCAAGATTTTTAGATAGTAAAAAAAATAACATTGCCATACGCAGATACACCATGTAAACAAAGTTTTTTTCCCTCGGGAATTTACATCACAATTTGGATGCCTTCTCGCAGAGTCTCACTATTCCTCACAAATTTTAGGGCAAGTTTTCTGCACCACCAGCTGAACATGACGTTCTCCTCGTCCCCCGGCCGTCGGAGCAACTGATAAGCCGGCGGCGCCGCCGGCCGACATGTAGACCAACGGAGTAGAGTCCATGCCGCAGGTCAAAAACAGACTTTGCGGATCGAGCGTCCCATCTCTTGACGCCCTCTTTCGGGATTTGGACATTCGTTTTTTTTTGCTTGCGTGGTCAAACTTTTTTGAACAAATCTGCATACCCTTGGACTAGGGTTGCTTTCGTAACTTCCCTTTTTGTTTTTTTTTTCTAACAACGTCATTCTCCGGTTTATTATGGGGGACAATATGGGCACAATTGAAAAGATTCTTTTAGAAAAAAAATCACCAGTTGTGATACATAATGGGATTATTATATAGTCCGATCTAGATAACCATCCGTTGGGAAGGGAGCGTGAGCATATCTGCATATGCTTTTGTCATTGACTATATAACCTTTTTTTAAAAAAGAACAATTAGTATTATCTCAAAATCTGTACATTGCACTGGCTTTTCGATCAACCAACAGCACGTTTTGTCGATCGAGAGTAGTTTATTGTATTCAGGCCTATAATTGGTTTGCCCCATACAGAGGCATAAATTTTTAAAAAAACATTTTGAGAAAAAAATAGGCATGGGTCTCTCAAGACTCAAGAGCAAGTAGGGAAAGAAAGGCTTCAGCAATTATTTTGTTTTGAACGGTGGCGGAAGCGGAAACAGCAAATTCGTAGAGTGCTGACAGATGCAACCAATCCAGTTTAAGACATATTGTTCACACACTAGATGCAAAATCAACTTGATTTCAATCATCCCACATGCAAGGTTGATTATATCGTCTGTTAACGCAGAAACTAGGCTTCTTGTTAGGATATGGTATTGATAACCTCACGGTAGCCCCACCAAATTTAAATAAATTTAAAAATAATTTGAATCTTTCATAATTTTTTTTAATTTGTCATGGTTTGTTGCTGTTACCGCGATTATCGTATGGTAAACGCTTACCGTCACCCGTGCGGTAACCCAGATACTCACGGTAATATAAACTCTCCTCAGATGGTTGGCAAGCGAATAACCAAAGCAGCTTGGGGCCACTTGGCGGTTCCTCCTTGGGTCTTGGAGATAGGATTCAATCAAATTAATTTTACAGCTCTCGTAGATATAAGGCATATATCATCTTTGAAAAAAAGGTTAGGAGATTTCTACATATATAATAAATAAGTTGTGGAAATATATATTTTATCTATGCCTTAATTTTCAGACAAGCTATATCGTTTAACTACTTTGTGGGTCTTTTATTCTCCACATCCAGTTGGTATAAGGACACAAATAAACAAAATGCAATTATTGGAATGATCCGACTATGTATTTTATTATTAATAATAATAATTGATAACAACATCAATAATAATATGCCAAAAAAACTTTTAAAAGAGGCAAATTACAAGAAATTAGCCGGAACTATATATTGGCTTGGACGAGAGCTTAGGTTCTCTCGGTAATCAACCTCAAGTGTGCACTCCCAACTCGAGTTTGGTTAATTTGGGAATAGACTAGACTAGGCATTAAGGGGCACGTTGTGCGCCCTATCAATGGACAGACAACACAATAAAAAAGAAGCCAAATAGTTAGGTCTTTAGAACATCACATAGAGAAAAACCATTTCTTAAGGTTTGCTCATAATTAGTGTTTGCAAGCAATATACAAAATAAAATTGTCACAGCAAGGAGCTCTGATTTGATCAACAAAGAGGTTCATAGCATTTTAGATAATAGATCACTACAATCTGATTTATAAGAAAAAAATTCAATAGTTCAAAATGCAATACCACACCCAAACTAGGGATAGAAGTCATACAAGAACGGCCAGGCATGCTGTCAGATCCTAAAAATTATTTATTAAAATAATACTTCTGGTAATGCAATTTTTAGAAATTATTTAAAAGCTTAAAGGAGAGGTTGATAAAAATCCTTAACAAGTTTTAATATAAAAATGGACTAGATAAAATTTTATTAAATATTTCTTTAACTCTTTTAGTCCCTGGATTTTTCTAGGAATTAATTAAGCTAGGAAAGTATTTTTAGTAATTAGAAAACCATTTCAATGAATTATTAAAAAAGAAAAAGGTTTTAAAACCCACCCTGGCCACTAGGCCAAATTCAGCCCAGCGCCATCCCCTTCTCTCTCCTTCTAGCACCGGAACCCATTACCGGCCCATCTCCCTCTCTCCCTCCACCGACAGGTGGACCCTACCTATCGGGGTCGTCGTCTAGCTTGGGCCGGAGGCTGAGCCTGCATCGCCGTCATGTTGCGCAAAATCCGGCCGCCCCGTTCAATCTTTTCTCAAATTGGGTGAGGGGATTTCTTTCCCTCTATCCCCTCCGCCTTTTCACTCAAAATCCAGAGCAAATCGATAGTGAATCGGGCCCGAACTCGAGTTTTTCTTGGAAACCCGCCGCCGCCTGACTTTGCCACTGTGTCCGCCTCGGACTCACCCTATCCGTAGCCCTATAAGTACCCCCGTCCTCCCCTCTGCACGCCGCCGCCTTTACCCTAGCCAATCACCTCCCGTGGAGCCATAATCCCTGGTAGGTCGCATCGCCGCCACCGCTGCCCCTCACCGTTGCTTCGGTCGTGACCGCCCGGAGGAGCTGCACCTCGTTTGCCGGTTCGCAGCCGCTCTCCACCGCCAGAACGCCGTCGTCGTCGAAGACCCGAAGGCCATCCACCGCTTTTGCTCATCGCCGGTGACCATGCGACGTCGTTCGTCACCGTGTGACCTCGGGGTATGATCGCCTCGTCGAGCTCTTCCTTTTGGTACATCTTGTAGTCGCCGTAGTGCTCTGAATCGCTGGCGAGCTTCGCCGTCCAAGCCGTCGCCATTGCCGGTCGTCCACGTCAACCGCCCCATCCCCCATGGCTGATAGCTGGGCGCCATGTGTCGCGAATCCGTGTGCTTGAGATCAGGATCCATCCGGGCCATCCGATCCTAATCCCTTAGATCCTAACGTCGGTTCCCGTAAACCATCTCGGTGAACCCGGTCTACGGTGGACCAGACCACAATGACGCAATAAATCCCTTTTTATCTTTCAAAATTAATTCATTATTGCATCATTATGGCTTTAATAATTTCTATATATGGTTTAAATTGGTTTAAACTTCTAAAAATCATAACTAATTCATACGAACTTGGATTAAGATCGTTCAAGTCTCTAAATTTTTTAAAAATCAAGATCTATCCATTAAAAATGTCCACATGTGCTGCTATTATGTGCTTATGTATTGTTTTTACTTTTTTTTTATTTGCCTTTAGTTTCTGACGTTCCAGAGTAGTCAGTTTACGTTCAGGAAGGTTTGGAAGACTTTGCAGAGCAGCAAGGCAAGTCACACAGATCCAAAACCCTTTGAGCATATTGATCCGATGATTTAAATTCCTGTTTTTATTCAAACGTGCATATATTTTATAATGTCATCGGGAGAGAAAACCCTAATCCTTGTTTACAGCCTGGTTGTTTTGATTACCTGTTATTGTACATATGGGATTAATATGACTAGCTATCTTAAATTAATCATTAGCTAGAATAAATCTAGGACTTTCCTTAGCTATGCCTAGTGGGCAACTAAAACATGACTAAATGTAAAATCATGTGCTGAAAAATTGGCTTATCTTGTGATTTATGAACTTGGCATTGGAAAGTGTGATAAGCGTGTGTACGACTGACGTGGGTCAGGTTGTGAATATCTGTGCCCAAAAACGGTGTGTTTGGTCTATTTATGTGTAGGTACTTGGGGTTAACCTTGGTCAATGGCGAATCGGGAATAAACTTAGGGAGGAGTTTAGGTCCAGAACGGTTAAGGATGTCGGGTGACAAGGTGGGACACAAGATGATACACAGTGGATGAAAATTGTGTGGGAAGATATTCAGAATGAGCTTTGCAAAGCAGTGTATAAACGCTGGAAAAATCAAAAAAGAGAAGGAGTACGTGACATGGTGCTACAGAACCATAGGATACTGTAGCACACGGGGAGGTGCGTGGGCCTAGTGCGGTCCAGACAAGGCAACAGTCTAGATGGCCCACGAAGGGGTTTTGGTTCTATAAATAGTGACTCTTTGTTAATTTTTGGAGAGATTTTTTTTAGGGTTTCTAGAGAGCAAATTTGTCGTGGAGAAATCTTTTAGATGTTTTGGAGAAACATCTTATAAGCACAATCTTGGTAATAAAGGTAAAGTTTATGGAAGATTAGTGCGGTAATTAATTCCTCTTTCTCGTTCATCTTTATGCATGCCTAGCAATAGATTTTAGATTGATTTGTTTTTCTCTAAGATTTGGGTTGGTTTCTTTGATCTAAAATCTAGCTAGGGTGTTTTTCTAGTGTTCTAGAAATTTTGGTTGGTTAATTATTTTCGGATCTTGTTTAATCAATTAATTATGGCTTAATTAATTTCCGTCAACCTTCTGGTCAATAATTTTTTTCGTTAATATCTCGAGATCCAGAAGTTCGATTGACGTGATTCCAGTTGGGTTTGTTTGAAAATTTTGTCTAGTTGATTCTGACAAATTTTCAGGTCGATCGGAGTTACGGATCTACGGCTACAATCTGTTTAGTGACGAAACAGTGTTCTGTTCAGATTCTGAAAACGCGGTTTTTTAGGTTTTATGATTAGGGCAAAGTGTTAAATTTTATTTTTGACTTACGCAATCATTCACCCCCCTCTGATTGCCTATCTTAGTGTGAGTCGATCCTATAAGTGGTATCAGAGCAAGGTTATTTATTTTATTATCTTTTCTAATTGATCTTAACCGGCCATTAGAAAATATATCGACGGATAGGTATTCCACAAAACCTTGTGCTTTCGATGGTGTTGATTTTCAGTATTGGAAGGCTAAGATGGAGGCATACATTCAAGCTCAAGGCTTTGCGATATGGGAGAAGATCTATAAGCCATATCAAGTTCCTAAAAACGATGCAGTGACAGCAGCGAACATGCCACAGGTGGAGGCTAACAGCAAGGCGAGGAATTTGATTATTCAAGGGCTAGGAAGAAGCGACTTTGACTGTGTGGTGCATCTCAAGTCAACACATGAGGTATGGACAGCACTTTGTGATTATCACGAAGGATCAAACACGGTAAAAGAGGTACACCAAGATATGTATAAAAAGGAATATATGCTATTTGAGATGAAACCCGGTGAATCTCTTGATGACTTCTTTGCTCGCTTTAACAAGATTCTTAGCAACTTGCGTTTTGTTAATGTTATATACACCGATGCTGAAAATTTTCGTTAATTGCTAGGAGCCTTAGATATGTTTATATGGGAGATGAAGGTAACATCAATTAGAGAATCTACTACCATGAGTACACTTACATTAGATGTGCTTTATTCTAAATTGAAAACTCATGAGCTAGATGTTTTTGCTAGAAAAAATATGGCTAATAAATCAATAGCTTTAGCTTCACAAACTAACAACTCTATTGGTGATAACTCTTCATCTAGCTATGCTTTGTCCTCTTTGTCTTCACTAACTGATGAACAGCTAGAACAACTTCCTGAAGATGATTTGGCACTCCTCTCCACTCGCTTCACAAAAGCTTTGCAAAATGTTCGATCCAGAAAGAGAGCAAATGGTGAAGAACCTCGGAGATGTTTTGAATGTGGTTCGCTTAATCACCTTCGTCTTAAATGTCCAAAATTTCTAGCAAGAATTTCTAGGGATGAAGATGAGGAGGAAGACAAGGTAGAGAGTGACAAGAAGCGAACACTCAAGAGCACTAAGAAGAAGGGGTATTTGAACAAGAAGGTAGTGCACCGTGTTCTCTCTGCTCTTGAACAGGTAAATCTAAGCGATGTGGACACCGAGAGTGATGATGATGCTACTTCTAAAGGCAAGAAAAGCTTGATTGGTCTATGTATGATGGCAAGCCGCAGAAGTGTCACCAATAGTGACATCGACAACGACAGCGACAATGAGGTAGAACCTTCTTATGATGATTTAGCTTGTGCCATTGAAAAACTTGGTACTTTATTAGAGAACAGAGATAAAATGATTAAGAAACAAGAAACTTTGGTTGAAAAATTAAATGATGAGATTGTAAGACTTAAAACTTTGACTCCTATAGATGATTCTTGCAAATCATGTGATTTAGTTTATGCTGAATTTACTTCTCTAAGGGATATGCATGCTTCTACACTAAAGGAATTTAGGCTAGAAAAGGAGAAAAAGAACAACATGTCTGTCAAATTGATGAACCTGTCTCTTGTGATAAATGCAATGTTCTAAAGTTGAAGTTAGAAGATGCTGATGTTAAAATTGCACAACTAAAAGAAGATCTTGCTTTGAAGATAAAAGATGCTGATGTTAAAATTGCACAACTAAAAGAAGATCTTGCTACTCATAAGGTTCTTTCATGCTCTAATTGTGGTAAAAATGATAGATTTCAGTATGTATCTTGTAAGAATTGTGCTACTCTTTTGAAGCGTATTGATTATTTGCAAGGAAAGATAGGAACTAAAAGTTTGAATCAAATTTTGAATCAAAAGACTAGTTCTGAAAAATTTAAAACTGGTTTGGGTTTTGATTCTTATGATTATTCTAAGACCCATGCTCCATAAGTTGTTAAATCCCTTGGCAGTGGCATAATTGAGATAGTCAATGAACCTAAAAGGATGATTTTTAAATCTGCTGGTATTATGTCATCTTCTAGCACAACAAATGCAAAAGTAGCCTCTACTTCTCAAGCTAAATACAAAGTTAAGTACACTTGCACTCATTGTGGTAGAGATGGACATAAAGTAGAATTTTGTTTTAAACTAGCTAAACAAAAAATGAGAGAAAAGGCTAAAGTTTGGTCTAATTTGAGAAAGACACGCCCCTTTAGTTTTACTAACATGAGTAATGATAGATCTAAACCTTTGTATAAAAATACTTGTGTTATGTCTACTAGCGTGCGTCGTGTGTCTCAGTACTGGATTCCTAAATGCTATATTACTAACTCCGGTACTGAGACCTCGACACTGTTTTCTTCTATGTAGGCACTTTGCGTGAGGAAGGAGAACGTCTGGCTAGTGGATTCCGGATGCTCACGCCACATGTCCGGTGACAAGAATTGGTTCTCCTATCTCACAGGAGCATCGCATGTTGAAAAGGTAACTTTTGGAGATGCTTCTACTTCTATGGTTGTGGCTAAAGGTACAGTAAAGGTGAGCGATAAGTTTATGTTCAAGGATGTGGCTTTTGTTGAGAACTTGAAATATAACTTGCTTTCCGTTTCACAAATGATTGATGAAGATCTTGAAGTGTGGTTTAAGAAAGGTAGATGTAGAGTATTAGATGCTTCAGGAGATCTTGTCTTTAATATTACACATTTTGGGAGAGTGTTTAAAACTGATTTTGATGTGTCATCTTCAGTTAAGCATAGGCGTCTAGTTGCCAATGATTTTAAAGACTTATTCTTTTGGCATCGTAGCCTTGGCCATGTTGGTTTTGATCATTTAACACGTGTTAGTGGTTTGGATCTTATACGTGATCTGCCTAAGCTTAAGGGTGATAGCGATATAGTATGCTCTTCTTGTAGACATGGTAAGATGCATGCAGGTTCACATCCACCTCTTACTATGGTGATGGCAAACGCACCAGGACAACTTCAGTCGGAGGAGTGAACTCCAAACGCGGGGAGTCTGGGGACCCCCCTTTGAGGTTTGGCCAGGGGAGTGGTTCACAGGATGGCTGCGGCGTCTGGTCGATGGCACGCAAGGGAGACAGGAGAAGTAGACAGGTTCGGGCCACGCCGAGGCGTAATACCCTACTCCTGTGTGTATCTGCTACGTGGGAGATGAATGCGGTTTATTCTTACAAGATGTTCTCGAGGGGTGCTCAGGAGCTAGCCCTTACTTGGGAACTTAGTCTCTCTCGCCGCTGAACTCAATCCTCTCAGCCCCTCCTTTCGCCTGCTGGCATGGATCCTCCTTTTTTAGTCCAAGGGGAGTCCACATCGCCCAGCACACATGCCAAGAGAAAGCTTTTCTAGGTACGATATGTCTTGTCGCACGCACGCGGCCGCCTGCTGAGCCGCGTCGGAGGCATGTCTGGTCGTCGTCTTGCTCGGCTGCTGCAGGCGGCTAGGTTATGAAGATATGACAGCACACGCCATCGCTGCCAGAGCGTAGAAAACTAAAGCCCTCTTAGTCAAATATTCTCCGACTGCACAGGGAGCGGGCCCACGGGGGGCCATCATGAGAGTCCACGCGGGCGACAGGCGTGACACGTCCCGTCGCCTCGTTATTAATGCAGGTAGTTAGAGAGTTGATCCGCTGGAGTCAGGCTCATGCCCGGGGCAGAGAGCTCATCGAGCCCTCCGCGCGCACAAGGCGCCGAGTTCCTCGGGGACCGAGGCTGTCAATCCCGGGCTCGGGAAGCACGCCCCGGGCCTGGCAATTCCCCAGTACGTGCCCCAGGAACGCGACCCGGGACCGAGCTAGTGGGTCTTGGGACCGGGGGGCGAGACCCGGGCCTGGGAATGTCCCCGGGCCACGGGCCCGAGGTGGATGCGAGCGGTCGTCGCGACGCGCCCAGGGAAGGTGCACTTGGGCCCCAGGCACTTAGTGGGAAGACGACCGTAGCCGGCCGTCACTTGTGCAGAATGTGGGCCCCGGAGGAGCTGACGTGGCCGAAGATCCACGCGTCCCCGAGGTATGTGGGGCCCCCAGTCCCGTTTCGCCGACAGTGGCCCCTGGTCCTGTTGCTCGGCTGGGACCCACTCCGGGCAGGAACAGGACCACGTCTTGGGGAAACAAGGAGACGCGGGGCCCACCTGGTTTGCCATGAGGTGGTGGAGCTCGGCAATTTGTTGCGTACACTGGACTTGCTCCCCCAGCAAGTTCACGGAGTCCTGGTGAAGGGAGGAAAAGAACTCGCCGCGCGGGTGGCGGAGTATGTTCTCGGGTGCTACCGGGCGCAGGACGCCAACTTCTCCCTGGCTCCGGTGCACAAGGGATTCCCTGCCGAAGGGGAAGAGGAGGCACGGAAAGCCGTGGCCGACACCGCTGCAACGGTGGCGGGGTTCTTCAACCGGGGCGAGCACCTCGTGGGGCCGATGACCGATGAGTCCGAGGAAGAGGCCAATCCCCTTCTGACACCGCCCGAGGTCCAGTCCGAGGAAGACGAGTGACCTCCCCCCGTACGACGACATCTCCGGGCCTCCGCGCGTGCTTGCGCTCTTTGCTTATTGTGTTGTTCCGGAAGTTGCTTATGTTTGCGCCCTGGGCCTCGACGGCTACGGTGTTTCTTTCTTTTTTTTTTGATTTCCGGGGCCCGGGAACGCTGAGTACCAGGCGCCATCCGCCGTGAACGGCCGTAGGGACCAAGTCCCCTTTCCGGGGCCTGGGGTAGATGCTTGCCCCGGGAGCTCGGTATCGAGGAACCGCGAGCAACTGAGCGCGAGTCTTGCGGAAACGGTTGAGTCCGTCTTTCGGGCCCAGGGGCCCTCCATGCCCCCAAGCGCTACTGGCCCCAGGAGCGCAGCGAGGCCGCGGGAAAAGATTGCTAGAAGAGAGAGAAAATACGAAAAATGCCCCGCGTGGGTTAGGTATGGCCGAAGTGCTAAGCTCGTGCCTTTTGACTCACCGGGAGCCCCTCGGGAACCGACCTTGACCGTGCGCGGGGGTCTCCAGACAGCGGAGCACCCGGCGCTTTAGCGGTGGTCGGGGTGGAACTAGCCAGGCCGAGCACCGCTGCCTGCCCCGGGAATCTAGGTTGGCCCGACGGGGGGCTTCGCCCAAGACCCTGGGGCATCGACGGTGCCCGGGGCGCGGTCCATGACCGGGCCATCTGGCCTCGGCAACCGGGGCAGCGCTAACCCGATGGCCCTCGCGCCAGGCTCTGGCAAATTCCGCTTTGCCCCCGGGGCCGAGGAGAATGAAACACGTGGCCATACAAACGGGGAAAGAATAGAAATTGAGCAATGTTTAAAGTCGGATAAGATTACGTATCTGGATGTTGAAAAGGGGGGTGTGGCTCCGCGAGCACAATCCCGGGACCAGGAGCGTTGCCAGCCCCTGGTGAGGTTTGGAAAAAAAACAGCGCTGCCTCGAGCACCCTGCTTAAGCCTGCTGGGGATGGGTCTAATCTGCACACGATGAACTGTGAGGGAACTTGGCTCGTTCCTTTGTCCGTTCCATGCTACGAACCGTGACGTCTACCACCTCCCAAGGGCCTCTTCGTGGTCACGACCGTGCGGAGGAAAACATTGCGCATAAGCACTTCGCCCCTACCTCCGGAAAAAACCGAGCCCGAAGCCAACCAGGCAGGACACCGCAACCGCTGGGGCCCGGGGCGCCGCGCAGAGGGGCGCACCCACGGTCCCTTGGCATGGACAATGCCCCGGGTTTAGCAGGAGGGGATACGGTAGCTCGTTGGTAGGGAACTGATGATTATGCGCAAAACCCAGCCGCCGCACAGGCGTGGCCCGATTATGCCCCCAGGGGGAGACCACCACGAACGCAACACACAGAAAAGGACAAAGGGCACGAGATCAGAAAGGACATTGAAAATGCTGCTTAGGGAAGCGAATGCACATGGGGGCCCCCGGCCAGCGCTGAGATTTGGAGAAATCCGGCGCTGGCCCGAGCACCCCGCAACTTACAGGATGTGTTCACGGATAAAATTTGCGAAGATGCTCGATGTTCCAGGGATTGGGAAGTGGGGTCCCACCCTCTTGGCCCAGGCTTACCGAGCCCGGTCGGGAGACACCGATCACCAGGAAGGGGCCTTCCCACATGGGGGAAAGTTTATTCTTTCCGGCACGTGTGAGGACACGGCGGAGGACTAGGTCCCCGACCTGGAGTGATCGGGCCCAGACCTTACGCTGATGATAGCGCTTGAGGCTCTGCTGGTAACGAGCGATGCGGAGCGAGGCGCGCCGCCTGCGTTCTTTGAGGAAGTCGAGGTTATAGTGCTGCATGTTGTCGTGGTTGAGGTCGTCGCTGTAGACTTGTACCCAGGGAGAGCCGAAGGTGAGCTCTGATGGCAGAACGGCTTCGGCCCCGTACACCAGGAAGAACGGGGTCTCCCCGGTCGCCCGGCTTGGTGTGGTACGATTCGCCCAGCCCTACTTGATTGGGAGCTAGCTCGGGGACCGGGGATCCGGCGTCCAGCACAGGATCCGGCTCGGGCACCGGCGTCCATTCTTGTGCGCCTGGAAATAGTGGCGAAGCTTCCTGGATGCGATGAGAACTGCATAGAGCATCTTTTGCGCTTGGGGATAGCGCGATTTGGCATTGCGGAGTACCTCGCTGACGAAGTACACCGGCTTCTGTTGCGTGCTCTCTGATCCCGGCCTGACGGGGGCCAGGAGCTCGGGCTGAGCTCCCTTGGGAGGGAGCGAGCTCTCGTGGCCGGGAACAGATATGGGCCCGGGACCCGAGGGCCCTAGCTGGAATGCGGTGGATATGTGCCTGGGACCCGGGGGCCCGGGCTGGGATATGGAATGAATCGTGACGACTTCCCCGGACCCGCTCTCGCCAAGGCGATGCTATCCGGGTAATCGCGCCCCGTCTGGTTGTGAAAATGTTGAGGTTGCTCCGGGTGCCGCGTCCCCAGACTTGCACTCGCCTTGGCGAGGCTGCCCGGGTTCCGGCTCCCTAGCGTCGGGCCCGAGCGGCGGATCCCGGGCCACGCGTTTGTCGGGCAAGGGGCACTCGACGACAAGCGCCGCACTCATCACTTGCGGGATTGCCGCTATGTAGAGCAACAAGGGCTCATCTTGAGCCGGTGCCACGAGGACAGGGGGCGTTGTCAGGTACCTCTTGAGCTTGTCAAGGGCTTGATCGGCCTCATCCGTCCAAGTGAACTGCCCGGTTTTCTTGAGAAGCTTGAAGAGGGGGAGGGCACTCTCCCCTAGCTTGGAGATGAAGCGGCCTAGTGCGGCCACGCACCCGGTTAGCTTTTGGGCCTCCCGGAGCCGCGTCGGGGGGCGCTTGCGGTCGATGGCCGCAATCTTTTCCGGGTTTGCCTTGATGCCGCGGCTGGACACGAGGAACCCGAGGAGCTTGCAGGCCGGGACCCCGAAGACGCACTTGTCCGGGTTCAGCTTCATCCTCGTGGATCGAAGATTGCTGAATGTCTCGGCCAAGTGGTGGAGCAAAGTGGCGTGGTCGCGTGACTTCACCGCCAAATCGTCGACGTAGGCCTCCATGTTGTGCCCTAGGTAGCTTTCCATTGGACTTGGGGACGATGACCGGGTTGGCCAGCCACTCAGGGTGGACGCCCTCGCGGATGAAGTCGGCGGCGAGAAGCTTGTCGATATCCTCGCGGATGAAGGCCTCTGAGGCCTGCCATCGTACCTTCTGCCGCACCGGGAGCAAGCTCGGCGGATGGCCAAGCGATGCTCAATCACCCCCCTGGGGACCCTGGGCACATCCGACGGTTGCCAGGCGAAGACGTCGGAGTTTGCCCGAAGGAAGGCGATGAGCGTGCTTTCCTATTTGTCGTCTAGCGAACCGCCAATCTTGACGGTTCGGGACGGGTCATCACCGAGGGCGACCTCCTTGATGAGCTCTGCGTCACTGGCGACGATGCGCGGCTTGGGGGCGTGGGGGAGCAAGGGCCCCACGCCACTCGCCGCATTGGGAACTGCTGGGGCGATGTCGGCCGCGCGCTGCTCCTGTCCCGTTGTGATGCGGAACGTGAGGGCTCGCCGTCCTCTCCAGGGCCCTGGTCAGGGGCCTCAGAGCGTGGCTCGTTCTACGCCCGGGCCTCCTCCTTGCGGGCGCAGAGGTCGGCGAGGCTAAATAGCTGGGCCGCGGTCTGGATGTCACGGGTGCCCAACTTCTCGAGCATGCGCTTGTCGCGCACGCCCGAGCGAAACGCGTGAATAACCGCGTGGTGAGCGATGTGGGGGATGGTGTTGCAGACCTGGCTGAAGCGCTACAGAAAATGCCTTAGCGACTCGTCCCTGCCCTAACGTAGGGCGTGGAGACCCGCCTCGGTCCCAGGGCGTGGAAAGTGCCCTGGAAGTTCGTCACGAACTGGTGGCAGAGGTTCTCCCACGAGTAGATCGAACCCTCGGGGAGGTTCATCATCCAGGAGCGAGCCTGGGCCTTAAGGGCGACAGGGAAGTAGTTCGCCATCACCTTCTCATCGCCGTCGGCCGCCTAGATGGCGGTGGTGTAGATCTGCAGGTACTTCGTGGGGTCGATGGAGCCATCATATTTCTCCGGCAAGCTGGGCCAGAACTTGGCTGGCCAGCGCACCCGTCGGAGCTTTGGGGAGAGCGCCAGGCAACCCGAGCCGTACTGAGCGGGTTCGGGCAACGCACGATGGTTTCCCGCCGGGGGGTTGAGCTAGAGACCTGGGCCTCGGGACGCCCGGCGGCGTTCGCGCGCCGCTCACGCTGTCTCTCCAACGTGACCCGGGCGTCCTCATGAGTCCGCATCCGGTTTAGCCGGTCACGGAGGTCGCCAGGGCCATTCTTGGTCAGGGGCGTGGCGCGAGGCGCCGTGCTCTAGGCTTGGTTCTGCTTCGGGGTGGGGGGCCGGCCCGCACTAGATGCCGTTTGTATTGCTAAGAACTCAGTACAACACTCTAGGACAAAACATATTGATATTAGATTTCACTTTCTTAGAGATTATGTTGAAAAAGAAAATGTGTCACTTCATTATGTGGATACTGAACATCAATTGGCAAATATTTTCACAAAACCTCTGGATTCTTTTCGTTTTGCTTATCTTAGGGAAGAACTTAGGGTTATTCATCCAATGGGGTTATTTTGAGGGGGAGTTTTAACTCTTTGTAACATATTTTATTATTGGTATGTTTTGTTTGAAATTTTTTTAAAAAATAAAAAAATAAAAAATAATTAATAAAATAATGAGCACTACATATAATTCATATGTATTATTTGCAGCCATGTTCATGTCATAAGATATGAGTGCTTTCATGTTTCTATATGTGTGATGTTGGTTTTTGCATGACTAGCTAAATGGAATAACAACTTGAACTAAATCTTGACATGATTGAACTTTCTTATCTATTTTGATCTTGTTTTAAATGTGCTAATATGCTATGAGAAATATGAGAAAGATCAAAATTATGTGCTATAAAAATGTGAGAAAGATCAAGGAAATATGCTTTGTCACACTTCTTCTTAACGAGATTGCTTACTATTGCACTTTGGTATGAACTTGAAAGAAGTTGTGTATGACTGAAACCTGATTCTTAAGCTTGCAATTGTCAAAAGACATAGACTTGAACGGGTTGAAAAGTAAGGCTGATGGTGCATATAATTCTTTGCAGTTTATATTATGATTGAAATCAGTCAAGCTCTCAATTTTTTTTTAAAAAAAAGGCACCAATGAAGTGCATTCATCTTAATACTTGCAAGTTTTGAAATAGTTGAAAAAGAAATTTCATGTCTTGCAATAAATTATTAATAGCATTTGATTTTTAGTTATGCTAGATTTACATTGCATGTGTATGGATGTGAGAATGCAAATTACTTTAAGCATGGCATGTGTGAGCTTGTTTACATTGATGATTTGTGGTGCTCACAATAAAAATTGGTACAAAATTAAAAAATTTTCTCTTTTGTGTTCTTGATGAACTCATTGTCAAAAAGGAGGAGAGTTTTATATACAGTTTTTGATATCTTTTCACGATCTTTTTATTTTGCTTTTCGTTTTTCTTTAAAAAGGACTTTTGCGACGGTAAATGCCAATATTCAGTGTTTATATATGTTGTTGCCAATGTTTTTATCAAGGGGGAGATTGTAAAATCATGTGCTGAAAAATTGGTTTATCTTGTGATTTATGAACTTGGCAATAGATAGTGTGATAAGCGTATGTACGACTGACGTGGGTCAGGTTGTGAATATCTGTGCCCGAAAACGGTGTGTTTGGTCTATTTGTGTGTAGGTACTTGGAGTCAACCTTGGTCAACGGCGGATCGGGAATAAACTCAGGAAGGAGTTTAGGTCCAGAACGGTCAAGGATATCGGATGACAAGGTGGGACACAAGGTAATACACGGTGGATGAAAACTGTGTGGGAAGATATTCAGAACGAGCTTCGTAAGGCAGTGTATAAACGCTGGAAAAATCGAAAAAGAAAAGAAGTACGTGACATGGTGCTACAGTACCATGGGATACTGTAGCACACGGGGAGGTGCGCGGGCCTAGCGCGGTCCAGGCAAGGCAATAGTCCAGATGGCCCACAAAGGAGTTTTGGTTCTATAAATAGTGACTCCCTATTAATTTTTGGAGAGATTTTTTTTAGAGTTTCTAGAGAGCGAATTTGTCGTAGAGAAATCTTTTGGATGTTTTAGAGAAACATCTTGTAAGCACAGTCTTGGTAATAAAGGGAAAGTTTATGGAAGATTAGTGTGGTAATTAATCCTCTTTCTCGTTCATCTTTATGTATGCCTAGCAATGGATTTTAGATTGATTTGTTTTTCTCTAAGATTTGGGTTGGTTTCTTTGATCTAAAATCTAGCTATGGTGTTTTTCTAGTGTTCTGGAAAGTTTGGTTGGTTAATTATTTTCGGATATCATTTAATCAATAAATTAGGACTTAATTAATTTCCGTCAACCTTCTGTTCAGTAATTTTGTTTCGTTAATATCTCGAGATCCAGAAGTCCGATTGACGTGATTCTAGTTGGGTTTGTTTGAAAATTTTTCTAGTTTATTCTGACAAATTTTTAGGTCAATCGGAGTTACGGATCTATGGCTAGAATCTGTTTAGTGATGAAATAGTGTTCTGTCCAGATTCTGAAAATACGGTTTTTCAGGTTTTGTGATTAGGGGAAAGTGTTAAATTTATTTTTGATTTACGCAATCATTCACCCCTTCTGATTGCCTATCTTAGTGTGAGTCGATCCTACACTAAATGATGGGTTGTGAGCACATGGAATGATGATGGTGTTAGTAGTGCTCATGACGATTAAGGACTGGTTCACGAGCTACTGTTGTGAAGCGTTCACCGTACTAACCACAAGTTAGCATGGGCAACGACTAGACTTATAGTGTAGCATGTCTCAGCATGAGATACCATAGTGTGTTTAGTTTATAGGTGATAGTGTCAATATATCCACAATGGCAGTGCCAATAAGTCTATGTTTGGGAGTCAAGAGTTTCTCTAGCCTGGAGGTTGGGCCATCTTTACTGGGGACTTGACCGGTGGTCATTCTGTTGGGCGTGTTATGCGAAGAGTCCTATCACAACTTCTTTCCGAGGTATCGTGGTGGTTTAATACTGCTTAATTGTTCTATTGTTTTATTACTTTCTTAAATGTTTATTTAAATGTTATTTATGCAATTTAGCCCTATATGCTATTCTTTGCTATCCTGTGCACTTGCATATTTGTTGTGTGACTTATTAAGTATTCCATGTACTCACCTTGCAATATCAAATCATCAGAAGAGGAGTTCTACAGTGATGATGAAGATCTGGAGGACTAGGCCGAGTCCGGGTCCTGTGGAGCTTGGAGTCGTCGCCTTCGCTAGCTATAATTCCGTTACTTAGAACTTTATTTGGTTGAAAGGTTCCATTTGCCTCTGCAATAATTATGCATTCATTAACTTATTAGTTAAAAACTAGTACTTTGTTATTAACTTTGTTATTATGTGTCTCGGCTGATTCCTGGACGAGAGTTAAATACACATGTAAGCGTTTAGAATTTTGGATGAAAATTCCGAGCATGATACGTGCTTAAAATGAAATTTGTTTCTTATATAGAAAGCACAACCTCAAAACAGCCTGGAAAACTAACAACTGATCACAGTCTTTGCAACTTAGCATGTTTTCACACCACTCTTGCACTTTTACCTTCTCTTTTTGCAAGCTTTTCTATTTCTGCAGACAGAAACCATTTTGTATAGAATGTGAAGCGGATGAACAGAATTTACACACAAAAATGGCAGTTTTAATACTAGTATAATTGAAACACAAATATGCTTGAGGGTGGTGCGTTATATAAGAAAAGATGAATGAAATAAAGCAACAATCACCTTTTTGTTGCTGCCTCCATGGTGCAGCCGCTGTAATCTTCTTGCCACCTCAATGGTTCACCCAAAATATGCATCACATCAGAGGATACCTAGAAGGATATAGTAGTAGCGACTATGCTCTGACATGCAAGCTCCTGAATTATCAGTGACAAAATTTTTTTGGCTCAATGTGTCGAACCACTCCCTTCATCAAAAACTTTAGTGAAGTACATATAACTAAAGGAATTAATTGACAGCATTGCTGAATAAAACCATGTTTTCATGTACAATGTGACTCAGTTTAGCCTGTGTTGAGCATGTGGCTGGACTCAAACATGGGAGGCTTGTCCAATGTGTCTGTTCAATGCTTGCTACTTGGATGTAGAATTTAGGGAAAACATTGCAAAGATGGGAACATAAGAAACAAAGATATGGCCTCCCTCCATCTATTCTCGTCATTGAAACTGCCGCTCAGGCAAACAATGTAATCTATTTTTCCTAAACATTTTCATGTAGCCATAACCTCCATGTCTAGCTTAATGAACATGCATCATGGGTATATCCGTATATGTGAATAGAAATAAACATGAGGATTATATGAACTATAATAAATTTTACTATGTATATTCAGTGAAAGAACAACAAGGCTACAGGCAGAACAACCCAACAGCTGGAATAGGTAATGTATTTGCATCGGAAATACACTCCCAATAGCTACAACCTAATACCTAAACCATTTTGTAGCCAATTAAATCAACTCAAGCAGTGGAAATGAAGCAAGCACGACCTTTTTGCTGCTGGTTTACTATCATAGCTGGCAAAGAAAATCAATTCATTCATCGAACAACATGAATCAGGTCAATGCAAACCACAATCCATAAACTGCAGAATGTAATAAGTATCTTTTATAGATCTTTGTAGATAATAAAATATCCCCATTCCGTTGCAATGTTTCACGAACTGTGCATCAATATATATAGCACCTCCACCTAGAAAAAAATCAATAAGCATTCAACTCCATTCTTATTCGGAAGATAAAAAGCTAAGGTCGAACCGAGGTAAATCTCCTCGAACGAACATCACACCTTACCTTGTAGGCTAGATGTTGTAGGGAAGGCAGACGTGGACATGTAGGAGGAAATGGAGCTAGAGAGCTTTGAACACAATCAAGATGCCACCACCAAGAGCACCTAGCCATCGGATTGAGTCCCTCACTTGGCACGACACTAGATGGAGAACCTCGCTGTCGAACTTAGCTCACCCGAACCGAGTTAGTGAGAGGGAGGGAAGAAAGGAGAGAGAGGATGACGGATGGATGGTGTTGGCCGACGAGAGGAAGCTCACGAGCGTGTCCGAGTGAGGGGATTGAGGGAGGCAGCACCAGATGAAGTAACAAGGAGAGGATGGTGAATGGACCGGTGCTGGTAGGCGATGCGGGGCGGCTCATGGGTGGCCAGAGCAGGTGAGAGAGAGGCGCGAGGGGGGTAGCGGTCTCACCACCCCACGTTGGAGAACCCCGTGGCGACGCCATCTTCTCGCAAGCTCAAGGCGTCCGCCGCCTAGGCCCATCAGCCTACACCACCACCGTGGCCATCATTAGTGACTTCCGCAAGACCACCGCTAGGGTTGGCCGTCGCCAGCAACCCACTTTAGGTCTGCCACTGCCTTGGGCTCCTCCTTCCTTCTCCCATGAGCTTGCCAGATCTGGCCGCTGTAAGGCAACCGCCACCAGATCTAAAGGTAGCGTGGGCTTGGATTGCGTCAATGGGTAAATTAGTGACAAGGTGGTGAGGAGGACAGAGAACTAACCCAATTGAATGCCGGATCAACCGACTCGACGATGACGACCTATGCAATCTAGGCCAAGTCGCCTCCCGTGAAGCACCAGATCAAGTGCTAAGCCACTGAATTAATGAGACCTTCATGTCGACCACGAGCTTCACCTCGCTGAATCGAGTGCTAGCCTACCAGTGGTGGTAGATGGTTGGCGGTGGTCCACGAGAGGAACCTTGCGAGCATGTGCTAGGGAGGGGATTAAACAAGGAGGCGCGCAGCGAACGGAGCAGCGAGGGGCGTCAGTGGGGCGGCGCCACGAGGCTCGCCTCTCTCGTCATCAGCCACCTTAGCGAGGGAGGGTGGGGCACGAGGAGGGGAAGGGGAAAGAGCGAGGGAGGGAGACATCCCTGGGGGAGCAGTGATGACTACGGTTGGGGAGGGGGGAATGGGGATGTTTGTTTTTGCAAAAAAGCCCCCTTATTTTCATTTTTCAAAGCATGGACCTATTTTCATAATCTTCTCTTCTTCCCATAGGATTTTCGTGGTTGTGGAGGGCTTATACGTAAAAAACAGAACATAGGATCGTACGAAGAGGGACCTAACACAAGTTCTCAATGAAATGGAGGGTTTTTTTTTGCAAAATGGCCACCTGCCTTCCAGCGCGTGGGGCGACGTGGATGCCTCTACATGCGAACATGCCTGCCCAAAACGTTGTGGTGCGAGCAAATGGGAGGAGGTTTTAACATAGGTGATTGATATGAGAGAAATGCCCAAGTCTAGACGGGCCAATGAGAGTTATTGGGCGGGCTTGGATAGCCCAATTCAGCTTGAATAAAACCATGCTACCCTTAATGGAGCGCGCGTGTATACGAGTGCTTGCGTTTAGACTATGTTTTGCAAAAAAAAATGGTTTTATTAACTCAACAATAAAACTGACTAGACTGCTGGCCCCGGCCTGTAATTGACCACATCGTGCAGACATTTAATTTTGGCCCGATAAACTAGCCCCCAACCCGGCCCAAGTTTGGAATGGCCCATGCTAAGGTTTGGCATCCACCATCATGCCTAAGGCAGTAATCGGCATAGCTTGTAGCTTTAACACCTGCATGCGAAACAAGATAGGTCATTAGCTCACGGTTAATTAAGTATTAACTATTATAAACTTAAAAATACATTTATTTGATTATTTGAAAGAACTTCTACAGAGAAAGGTTTTATAAAAAAGTGCACCATTTAGCGGTTTGAAAAGTATGCTCATGATAAACTATTAGCTACAAGCTAAAAAAAACATGGCCTAATTCTATTTGGATTTTGCACGTAATAAATAACATGATTATATGATAGCATATATGGCCTACATGCTATCACACGAGCGCTTAGTTTAGTTGAATTGGAAGCATGCGTGCAATTTTGATACTCGCTGGGGGCAAGATGCTTGACATCGCAGTAAGGCTTTCCAGCAGATATGCATCGATGATATGATTGATCTTCATCATCGATCACTAGATCATTTTATTCATTAGCTACTTGGTTAATTATTTTTTCAGGCCTTTTTTTTTTATCTTAGTGGACGTTAATTATTGTTAGTTATCCCAAAGAAGATGTGTGTGAGCAATCACAAGTTTGTCACTTGTATATATATCCTGATTGATTGGCTGATGCACTGCACAAAACAGTTTCTTCTATATGCTATAGTTTGGCATGATCCACTGTCACCAAATACGGCCAAGTGACAGCCTTACAGGCTTATCCCACAAACAAAGCATCTTTGAAATTTGGCCTAGCAGGGATAAAATGCTTTTACATAATGACAAATTTTAAATTCAAACCATCATGTACTTTTACAGCTCTGCTATCTGAATTGTCATCGATGGTGATCTATTATTTGGCCAGTATCAATCAGACTATTGGTTCTTTCTAACAGCAAGGCTACATTGAACTTTGAATAATATATTTTTTTGTGGCAGCAAGGCTATGTTGAATTAATCTTGCATAATGCCTACCTTTTACCCTTATATACATGCTGAATTTTAATAACAATTAGGGTAGCTCTGTGCCATGACTTCCTATCCTTGTATGAAATATACCAGCACTACTCCAAATGGCATAGAAGATTACTCCCTCGGCCTCCTTCTATAAGGAATTTTTTCTTTTTAGAAAGATTAAGATTAAAAAAAAAGGCTAAGTATGTTTTTTATTAAATAAGTGATAATTTAGATAGAATGGTAGGTGAGAGATAAAACGAGAAAAAATTTGAATTGAAAGAGATAATACTACAAAATTTCTTATATAAAAGATAAATTAAAATATCAAAATTTCTTATAAAAAAAGATGAAGGGAGTACAACTCAACAAGAGAGTCACATGCATGCTCACATCTGTGCATGCACTTGCTCATCACAAACTCGCAGTCACTTCCATGAATTAATATCCATGTATGGCTCAACGTCTCATCGATGCAGTCACGTCGCTGAGAAGTCTATCTAGCTTAAATGCTTAATTAGGTAGCAAATCAAATTAAACTGCAGCTGATTGCTATCCAACACAGGTTGTATTATTCTCATATGTTATATTGGTCATTAATTACTCCTATGTTTTTTCGGTTAAGAAGTGCCCATCAGGCAAGAAACCGGCGCTGACACCGGTTAGCGTTAGTCGTTGCAAGTTTGAAAGCTTACTGCTTCATTTCAACGTGGATGACAGTGAGACGCACGCTTACAAATTCTACAGTATATAATTAAACGAAAGCGATTGATTTCTACACATGTATGGCCACCACGGTGCAGTTTCATATATTATCGTCTTATCCTCAAATCTTATCCTTAATTCATTCTTTGTCCTTGACGTGAAAGTGGGCATCTATATTAATTAGTTATTTTTATTAGATTTTATGTTGAATATGCGTACTGTAAATTTAGTTATAAAGTAGCACATAGAATCATAATAGGTGTTAAAGATAAAAATAGAGTCAGACTCTTATTCTAAAGTCTCTTAAATATAGAGACATACATGATGTGACTGTATGATGACGATAACATGTCAAGAGAATAACTAGCTGGCGGCCTAGCCGGACGAGGGTCGATGATACCTACTACACTATAATTAGGTTAGTTCTGGAAGGAGCATCCATAATCAGTGCCTCGAGAATGTAGTCTTCGGTTGAATCTCCTTAATAAATATCGTGTTTTGGTGCCGTCATCAAATTTAGATCTCGTATAGTGTTCTTCCGTATTTGGCTACTAGTGTTGTTATTGGAGCTAGTTTTACAATAAGTGGTATTGAGCCTAGCCATGGAGGAAGATCCAAGGGAGAGGTACTACGTAGGTCCACCACACCACAGCCTTCGTCTAGTAAGGGCATAAGGTGGAGCAAGGCAGTGAGCAACAGATTGGTTGGTGGAGTCAAACACTTTGGGTGGGCGGTCCGAACTGTCGTATAAGCTACAATCAACAGGGAGATGGTCAGACGTGATACTCAGGTTGATTGATGGCTGAGGTGATTGGCAATATGATTGGTAGAGTCGAACACTCCAGGTGGGTGGCCTCGGCCTTTTGATGAGCTGTATTCGACAGGGAGATAGCCAGATGTGGTGCTCAAGTTGTTTGGCTGCTGTGAAGATGTCATGAAAATTTGTCGTCTTTAGCTCATGGCTAGATTGATAGATGGTCAATCTGAAGTTAGAGCAGGTTACGGGCTAGAAGTGGAGCAACAATGGTGACATGAGCCATAGGTGGATCCTAAAAGATGATGGAAATCAACAAGAGGGACCACAAAATTGCATCAAAGCAGTCGTGCAGCTATAAGCGCATGGGCGGTGGTTCACGGCCTTGGTGTGGGTGACATGCAGGCACAGTGGAAAGCTCAATGCAGGCTAGCTCTAGGCAAAAGGAACTGATTTGTTGTAGGGCCTCTTGGCGGCGATCGGGAAGGTAGACGCACGGTGGCTCGCTGGCGTGAGGTGGCAAGGGAGGAAATCCAAGTGGATTTTTGCAGGGAGACAGACCTAGCTCAAGCTCGTCAAGCAGCTCAGCGTGAGTAGTAAAATAAACCAACTAAGTCTAGTTACATGGAGATCACATATGGAACAAATTCAGATTGGCTGATATAATTAGTCATGATAGAGTTTATTAGAGTTTATGTTAAATATGTGCATAAAGTTGGTTACAAAGTGGGACTTAAGTTGTAATAGACCAGGTGTTAGGATAAAAATAAAGTCTGACTCTTATTCTAAAATCTCTATTAAATGGAAAGACATATCTAATATAACCGCACAATGACCATAGCATAGGTAAGGGAATAATTGGCCGATGGTCTAGCAGATCAAGGGTATAATATACCAATACATAGGTAAGGGAATAATTGACCGTAGCACTGCATTGCACTAATATAATGTACCATCGTTTGGCAGCCGGCTGGCATGTAGTATGTACGTGCTACGACCATTCTTCACTGGACGAAATTTCCTCTCATGTCATGAGCCCATGGATCGAGATGATCATACTGTCCCGTGTGTGACGACGTGCATGGGGCCGCCTATAATATTCGGGAAAGTGACGAGCTAACACATGCAATAATTCGGGCCGGTACCGAGACAGGGGAGGTTGAGATCGCTCATGTTGGCTTCTGGCTGGCTAACTAGTAGTTTTAGCAACGACGTGCAGGAGACTGGGGCCCATGCCTGTGTCGCGCGTGCCAGAACAGATTATTGGTCAACCAAGTCCGGCTGCAGCCTGCAGAGAGTGCAGAGTTTGGCCAAGAATTTTGTTCTACTACTAGTCTACTAGCACATCGTGTGTGCCGCATGCAGCAGGAGATCCAACTGAATCGGTCACTGAGAAACGCACGCATGCATGGACAGCTAGCATGGCGGCACACTATAAATTGGAGGCCACCCTGTGCGTCTCGTCGCATCCAACTCAACGCAAGAGTTGTATTGTAGCTAGCGTGCTCTGCTTGGTCTGTAGCTAGCTGTGACATTAGCCGAGATGGCCGGAGTGATCACCGGGCGGGCACTGGTTGCCGTCGCTGTCGTGCTCGCCGTGCTCGGCTGCGCGGCGAACGCGCAGAAGCTGTCCCCCAACTTCTACTCAAAGACGTGCCCCAACCTGGCCAGCATCGTGCGGTCCGGGATGGCGTCCGCCGTGCGGAAGGAGCCCCGGATGGGGGCCTCCATCCTTCGCCTCTTCTTCCATGATTGCTTCGTCAATGTAAGCAACAAAAGAAAAAAAAAACACGTAGCTTGTTAGTTTCTCTCTGTTTCCATCCTTCTTCTCTTTTTTGCTGCTGCTGTTGGTTATGACCGTGGGCTGACGTTATTGTTTCTGGCTACTCGGCTGAGTTGCAGGGATGTGACGGCTCGATCCTGCTGGACGACACATCGACATTCACCGGCGAGAAGAACGCCGGCCCGAACGCCAACTCGGCGCGCGGGTTCGAGGTGATCGACGCAATCAAGACGCAGGTGGAGGCGTCCTGCAAGGCCACCGTCTCCTGCGCGGACATCCTCGCGCTCGCCGCCCGTGACGGCGTCAACCTGGTCAGTGCAATGCTGACGCGTGAATTACACTAAGCTTTACCAATGGCTGGCTGACTCACTGAATGTTGTCGGTGTGCTGCAGCTGGGTGGGCCGACGTGGAGCGTGCCGCTGGGGCGCAAGGACTCGCGCACGGCGAGCCAGAGCGCGGCGAACAGCAACCTGCCGGGGCCGGGGTCCAGCCTCGCCACGCTCATCTCCATGTTCGGCAACCAGGGGCTCTCGGCGCGCGACATGACGGCGCTGTCCGGCGCGCACACCATCGGCCGCGCCCAGTGCCAGTTCTTCCGCAGCCGCATCTACACCGAGCGCAACATCAACGCCTCCTTCGCCGCGCTCCGGCAGCAGACGTGCCCGCGCTCCGGCGGCGACACCAACCTGGCGCCGTTCGACGTGCAGACTGCCGACGCCTTCGACAACGCCTACTACCAGAACCTGTTGTCGCAGCGCGGCCTGCTCCACTCCGACCAGGAGCTCTTCAACGGCGGCTCGCAGGACTCGCTCGTCAGGCAGTACAGCACCAGCGCCTCCCAGTTCTCCGCCGACTTCGTCTCCGCCATGATCAAGATGGGCAACCTGCTGCCCTCGTCCGGCACGCCCACGGAGGTCAGGCTCAACTGCAGGAAAGTGAACTAAAGATTTGCCGGGAGCTTGCATTAATCGCAGGTGGTTTGTGATGATCACCGGTGCCCTGGGAACCAAGGCGTCGATGAGATTATACACACGATCAAGAAACGAAACGTGCCACACTTGTTTGATAATATATTACCACAAAGTTTAATAATGTAAAACACTTGTATGATACATACCATGGCAAATTGTTGCAACCACGACAATATATTTTATATGATGATAATACAATCCTGGCTGTTAAAAAGGAGAGAGAAGTTCCTAGTTCACTTACCACAGCTTGATTTTGTGGATGTCCCAAATTTGTAATTTGCGAAGTGTCGTAATGAAATGGTTGCACATGCAAGGTGAATGTGACGGACGGTGTCGGTTTCTGCAAAAGTCCACGCGAATTGACGTACTTTTCCTTTGGTGATATCAAAGAAAACCAAAGGGGAATAAATCCGCCGCCCATGACATCTTCACGGTTTGATACTTCTCAGTTATCAGTACATCACTCCTAGCAAGCAGACATTCTAACATCTATTCAAGGCAGAGAAGTGAGAAACAGAGTATCAAAAGAAAAAAAAAACAGAGCAAGGCAGGCATCAATACCTTCTGACAGAGAGCAAAGCATCAATTTGTTACAAAACTTTATAATAATGTGGCAGTATATTCCTTCAGGTGTATGGACCAAAAGTTTCTTTCATTATTGAAAACAAATGAACGAAGAATAAATAAATAGCTTTAAAAAAGAATAAAAGAAACGATGCCTTTTGTCTCTCCAGCTACTGCCAAAGTGCAAAAATTATCTCTTTTGTTTAAGAGAAAAGCATGTCACTTCTACCTCTTTCCAGCAGTTCTCAGCACCAGTTTTGATATTAAGGGCATCTTTCGAGTTGAGGAATTTTAAGAGATTTTTGGAAATTGAAATAATTCTTATACATGATTTATTGATCTATCTATTTATATTTACACTAGTTGGTACTTCGAGGAAGCTCCTATATTACCGTGTTAAACCAAACCTAACATAAAAACACCGTGGACTCTTTTTTAATTTATTTTTTCAATACTATTTAATTACAAATTTCAAAATTAATAAAGATGAAGTTAATGACCCTTAACTTATTATTTTATTGATTTAATTCTGAAATTTGAAATTAATAACTAGCAAGTTGTAGGTGAAGTGGACCCTTATTTTAATTCAACTTGAAAAATAATCAACGTATACATCAGATAATTTAAATTTTAATATTAATAATATTAGTAATGGTAGCCCATGCTAGATGTGGGTTGACAACTTGTTATTCCTATCGAAATCGTATAAAATTCCTGCTCCAACTAAGTCCTAATATAAAGCTATAACCTTTCACCAAATGACCATGCTAGTATGGAGCGTAGGATACTGCTATCTCTGTTTAATATTATAAGAGGTTTTAACTTTTATCTAAGTTAGAATTCTTTAAGTTTAATTAAATTTGTATAAAAATATAACAACTTCTACAACGTCAAATCAGTTCCGTTAAATCCAACATTGAGTAAATTTTGATAGTATACGTATTATGTGTTAGAAATATCGCTACCTATATTTTTCAAAATATCTTACAATATAAAATAAAGGGGTAGGATGAACAATATTGTCTTCTTGGCTGCAGAATGGTGGTCAATGAAATAATAAAGACATGGTAGAGGAAATGCCCCGTTGACCTGCAGACTTCCTTTGACTCAATCTGCACCCAGAAGATATGCGCTTCTCCTCAACCTCAATGCGGCAAACTATCCAAGGAGTCCGACACACGATCAACAGGTTCAGCTAGCACAGTGTTCCAACGGCAGCGGGGTGTTCTGCGAGTCTAACCAGCTTGCAACGTAATAATACGTGCGTGCAAGTTGGGCGTAGTGCAGTGCAAATGTGCAATCTATTGCATGCATCGATCTCTCTCCCTGCGGAAGGTCAACCCCTATTACCCCACCGACGAAACGAAGCCTAGTGCCTGCCACTGTTCCCACATTGATTTTTCTCTACGTGCAGCCAGCTTCAAACAGCCCCGCCCCCACACACAGAGCCTAAGAGTGTGTGTTTGGTTAAAGGGATATTCTTAGATGAGATATGACAAGTTAATTTTTAGAGTATTTGTTTGGTAGATAAAAATATATCATATATGGAAGCAGTTAGAAAAAAGAGTATTCTATGAAGATACTGGATGACCTAATTTAGAAAAATTGGCCGGATATGGCCTTTCACCTTTGCTAATCTTGATCATTAGTAATTGATTAGTTATAATTAATATATTTTGTTTTTAATTAGTAATTAACTTGTCAATATTAGTGTTAATTATAGATAATTAGTATATTTTGTTGGTAGTTAGTATCGATTATGGTAAGATTAATTATAATTATAAATTATTCCATCCATTCAACCAAATAAAAATTAAGCTACCGCCATATCCTATTTAACCTTTACTATGAACACGCGGCCGCCGCACACCGCAGCTGGGAGCACCGCACCGAGGCCGGAAAACCGGTCAGGTGGTTGCGATGTCGAGCTGTGGAGCAGAAACGCGCCGCGCGCACGGGGCACGGCGTCTGTCTCGGCACATGCGCGCGTACTACGAGCTATAGCAAAAAAACGGTCGCTTTTGCAGTGGTTGCGGCTAGCCCGCGAAGCCATCATATATACGCCCATACGCAACGCCAATGCATCCACCGGGGGCACGCGGATTAAGCAGCGGCTGACGAGGCGATATGGGGTGCTGCTTCCTTCGGGGCGCGGTGGCATCCGTCCGATACTCCGATGGCCCTGCACTGCACCCATCTGCGCTCGCCACAGCTGCGCCCGGCCGCTGCTCCCGCTAGCTCTCAAAGCGTGCTGCTTCCGCTTTGCCTCCCGATGGAAAGCTGTGGCGCAACAACCAGAACCATCATCGTTCCATACTTCCGGACGAAAATACGGATACATGGAGCCATTAAGTGCGCGTCAGAGTGACAAATATCGGTGTCCTTTGTCCGTATTGTGTTCTGCTTCTGAAATGTCACATACTGCGACATGGCACTTTAATGTACTGTGAAGATCATGCCAAGTAGCCTACTCCTTTTTTAAATGTTACATTTTCCCGTTATCAAAATTAAGGTACACAAATAAACTGTCAACTAATAGTACCTAATTAAAAATATTATGATGTACCTACTTAAAGAATAACCAGCATTGCGATATGACTATAAATTGCAGAAAATATAACGTAAAAAAACATGAGAGAAGATCACCCAGGAAGAAAATAACTAGAAAAAATGCTTCAAGATTCGTGCATGCCAATCCTACTCACTTCACAACCATTGTGTCTCCACCTCCAAAGTTTCGATATTCACATTGGTTGGTGGAGGAACTACCAAATTCATACTGGGAAAGTCCATATGCAACTCGGGTACGTATACACTCATCTCTTGCACCTCATCTAAATATTCATAAAAAGAATATTATAACAGGGATCACGATGTTATATGTTCATGCAACACTAAATTCAATCCACACATCTCACAACAAAAGAACACAAATTCGGCTATAGATAGCGTCGGTACTATTCATCATCGAATTTGTTTATTTTTGTATTTGTGTATTTTGCCTTTGGACTTCAAACTTCAGAAAATGGTAGATGCATACTGTAAAAAAAATGCTGCCAATTTTTTTTATAACTTTTTGATTGATAACTGAGAAGTGAGAAGCATCATGCCCGTAGTACCATCGTGCAAGTATTTTGGTTGAGTGTGATGCAAACTTTGGTCGTGGCTCATATTGGGCCTATGCAATAGTAGGCTCGATGAAACTTAGCCCAAGATACTATTCTATGTTAGAGGAGACCATAGTAAGGAATTTTTACTGTTACTAATTTAATTTTTTTTTAATTTATAAAACTAATTTTCGGTTTGAATCATTTGCAAAACTAGTCTCTTGCCGCCCTGGGCCACGGCGGGATTTAAAAACCGCCGTGGCCCAGGGCGGCGAATGCATAGGACCGTCCGCACACCGATCGGACGGTCCGAATCGACGGCAAATTGTTGTAACGCGCGCTAACTACCTTAAAACAGTCATAACTTTCGCATACGGTCTCAGAATCTGGCAAATAAGTACTCTACGAAAATCTACAGAAAATTTTACATCCGCTTCCCCCCACTTCGTCGAGTTTGTCCAAAAAAATTTTACGAAATTCGGCCGGGAAGATTGAGTTTTTGAGGTCCGAAGTTTCAGCACGGTTTTTAAAGCACACTCGTAATTTTTTACAGGCCACATCTTACATCGATTTAAGCTGCACCTTCACGAGATTTTGCTATTCTCGTGTTGCTAGTTGAGAAAAAAATATAAAAAAAAAGAAAAAAAATTTTTGCAGGCGGTCCCCTGGATTCGGACGGTCCGATCCTTGTGCGGACCGTCCGTTTACTATGCTAAAAACCGCCGTCCCCTAGGGCGGCAAATGCAATTTTGCATTCGGCCCCCTGGGGGCATTCGCCGCCGTTCCCCAGGGCGGCGAATCCACGTGGCGTCCCCGGGGCTAACGGCTGCCAGAGCCGTTAGCCCCGGGTGACGGGATGCCATTCGCCGTCCTGGGCCACGGCGGTTTTTAAATCCCGCCGTGGCCCAGGGCGGCAAGAGACTAGTTTTGCAAATGATTCAAACCGAAAATTAGTTTTATAAATTAAAAAAAAATTAAATTAGTAACAGTAAAAATTCCCATAGTAAGCAAGGCAAAATTGTTATACGCTTTGAATTGCTATCGAAGTTCTAAATCTGGTAAATTAACCCGACCGTCTTTTGGATCTGATAGTGCCGCCCTGACCATCTTATATCCACAGCCCACATCTAGTCTCATGGAATGAGTTAGCGTAAGACCTTGGTCGTGACTTTGGTTGAATCCGCGTATACAACAGGCACACAATGAGACGTGCCCTTTGAGCTGCCTTTAATTTGTTCCCCATGTGGCATCACAATATATATCACTTATATTACTCCTGCCTGGATATAGGCCTAGCTAGAAATCCGATGGAGAGAGCCAGCACCCACTAACATGAACATACTGTTTGGAGCAAAAGGCACCCAAAATGCAGCGTTTTAGGCACGGCCGGCCGCTTTCTATCATGTTCCGAACCTTCGCACATCACGCAAAGACGCAAAGAAAGAGAGAGAGCAAAGCGCGATGGTGCCCCCGATCTCTGTTCCCCAAAAGCGAGGACGCGCCGGTATATCGTGGATGCCAGGCACGACCAATCAATTCATGGTGCGCCGCGCACCACCACCGGCAAGGCCGCAAGTACGTACTACGTGCCTCGAGGCCGGCAGCCACCATTCGCCCGCGTCGTCGTCGTCAACCAATCAACAAGTGCGGCACACATTACTACGTGCGGTTCTTTCACTTTGCAGAGCAGATCAGATGCCCATTAATTGAGAAGATCAAGCACACTACTCCAGCAACTAGCTAGAAGTAGTATATAAGCACGCGAGTAGCTTGCAAGTGTCGACCCAATCCAGCCATTTTGCGTGATTACGAGTTGCTGAGCTATGGGGTTCTTGTTTGCCAGGAGCAGCTTTGTCGCTCTTGCTCTCCTGGTCTGCGTGTTCGCTCCGTGCCAGGCGAAGGGACTCTCGACCAAGTTCTATGCCAAGACGTGCCCCGACGTGGCCACCATCGTGCGGTCGGCGATGGCGCAGGCCGTCACCAAGGAGCCCCGGATGGGCGCGTCCATCATCCGCCTCTTCTTCCACGACTGCTTCGTCAACGTGAGTCGCGTTCATTGCTCTAGTCATTCTAGCTAGTAATTTCCCTGCTGAGATGATCTGGTGCACTGACGCACGGCTTGCGTTTGCGAATGCAGGGCTGCGACGCGTCCATCCTCCTGGACGACACGCCGACGTTAAGCGGGGAGAAGAGCGCCGGCGCCAACGTCAACTCCGTGCGCGGGTACGAGGTCATCGACGCCATCAAGGCGCAGGTCGAGGCGACCTGCAAGGGCGTCGTCTCCTGCGCCGACATCGTCGCCCTGGCGTCCCGCGACGCCGTAAACTTGGTCAGTGAATACACGAGAGCACACGTACACTCGTACAGCGGAATGATATGCTGTTCAGATCATGAATTCTTGATGGCAATCTCCGTTCGTGCGTTTGCAGCTCGGGGGCCCGACGTGGAACGTGCAGCTGGGCCGGAAGGACTCGCGCACGGCGAGCGGGACCGCCGCGAACGCCAACCTGCCCGGCCCGGGCTCCAGCGCGGCGTCGCTCGTCGCGACGTTCGCGGCGAAGGGGCTCTCCGCGCGCGAGATGACGGCGCTGTCCGGGGCGCACACCGTGGGGCGGGCGCGCTGCCTCATGTTCCGCGGCCGCATCTACGGGGACACCAACATCAACGCCACGTTCGCCGCCGCGCGGCGGCAGACGTGCCCGCAGGCCGGCGGCGACGGCAACCTCGCGCCGTTCGACGACCAGACTCCCGACGCGTTCGACACCGCCTACTTCAAGAACTTGGTGGCGCAGCGCGGCCTGCTGCACTCCGACCAGGAGCTCTTCAATGGCGGGTCGCAGGACGCTCTGGTGAGGAAGTACAGCGGCAACGCCGGCATGTTCGCCAGCGACTTCGCCAAGGCGATGGTGAAGATGGGCGGCCTCATGCCGGCGGCCGGGACGCCGACGGAGGTCAGGTTGAACTGCCGGAAAGTGAACTAAAAGAATTGTTGCGTGCCGACGTATGTACGTGAAGATTATTCGTAGCTAAGATCATATATTCAATTGAGAGTTTCCCTTTGTGGGATTCTGATGGAGACGTGCGTGTAGGATATGACCAATTATATTATCCTCATTTGGTATGCATGCCTTCCCTGCTAATCAGCTTGGTGATACCATACAGTACTTGGTTCGGAGTGCAAGAATCTTTTAGGAAATTTGTCAACAAAACATGGAGGTAGTATTTCAGTAATATACTGCCTGCATACAGTATGTTGTTTCGTCAGCATGAGACTTTGACTAAAAATTATTTATTAGAGTATAATTTCTGCGACGCAAAATTGATATTTAATAGATTCGTATTCAAAATTATATTTTGTCTCACATAAATAATATATTAATAAAGTAATTATTGGTCAAAGCATTTTCCTGACAAAATAAAATACGTCCTACATCTTTATACAAATATAAAAAGTGGTGGAGCTTGACACGATTACCAACGGATACTCCAATACTCCTACTCACCAACAAATATTTTTCATAGTACATATAACATATACACTGATATTAATTGAAAAAAATGGAAGAGGTGAAGTATGTTTTTTTTACACTAGAGACAATACATTGAAGTTTGAAGAAATATTAGGTTTAACATAGCTATTTTCAGCAAAAAAAAAATGTTATAGCCTTATAGGATTGGCCGAATAGAATCACATAAGATTGTAATAGAACCCTGTGGGCAATATATACGACAAAACGAGGAATTGGCAGTCTATGCAACAAGATGAGGAAGTGAAGAAAAACTGGGGACCCTCCGGGCAATCCATAAAACAAAAATACCCATACAACAAAATAAGGAAATGAAGGGAAAAGTGGGAAACCTCTCAACTGTAGGATCAACTCACACTAAGATAAGTAATCAGAGGGGGTGAATGATTGCATAAGTCAAAAATAAAATTTAACACTTTCCTCTAATCACAAAACCTGAAAACCGCGTTTTCAGAATCTGGACAGAAGACCGTTTTGTTACTAAACATATTGTAACCATAGATCCGTAACTCCGATCGACCTGTAATTTTGACAGAATAAATTAGACAAAATTTTCAAACAAACCCAACTAGAATCACATCAATCGGACTTCTAGATCTCGAGATATTAAGGAAACAATATTACTGAACATAAGGTTGACGAAAATTAATTAAGCCCTAATTAATTGATTAAACGAGATCCGAAAATAATTAACCAACCAAACTTTTCAGAACACTAGAAAAACACCCTAGCTAGATTTTAGAATAAAGAAACCAACCTAAATCTTAGAGAAAAACAAATCAATCTAAAATCGATTGCTAGACATGCACAAAGATAAATGAGAAAGAGAGATTAATTACCGTACTAATCTTTCATAAACTTTACCTTTATTACCAAGATTATGCTTACAAGATGTTTCTCCAAAACATCCAAAAGATTTCTCCACGAAATCACCAAAACTCTAGATTAGAACTCTAATCTAAAACAAATTCGCTATTAAAAAACCCCCAAAAAAATCTCTCCAAAAATTAACAAGGAGTCACTATTTATAACATCTTCGTGGGCCTCAGACCGGCCTGCTAGCCAATCGGCCTGCTCTGCCTTGGCCTTGCCCACCGTGGCCAGGGGAATTTTTACTGTTACTAATTTAATTTTTTTTTAATTTACAAAACTAATTTTTGATTTGGGTCAATTGCAGAAATAGCCTCTTGCCGCCGTGGGCCACGGCGGTATTTAAAAACCGCCGTGGCCCAGGGTGGTGAATGGCATCCCCGTCAGGCGCGGCTAACGGCACCGGCTGCCGTTAGCCCTGGGGGGCCACGTGGCCTTGCCGCCCTGGGGGACGGCGGCGAATGCCCCCAAGGGGCTGAATGCAATGGGGGCATTCGCCGCCGTCCCCTAGGGCGGTTTATAGGCCAATCGCCGTCCTAGGGGACGGCGGTTTTTAGCCCTCCCGTATAAAATCCATTCACGCACTCGCCGGCGCGTCATTTCTTCCTTCCGCCTCCAGCGTTCGTCCAATAGAGCTGAGGGAAAGGAGGAGCAGTACAGCGGCGAAGCTCTCGCAGATTTTTCAGCCGAATCCAGGTATTTTTTTCTCTCCCTCTGTTATGTAGTCAATTTTTTAGATAAGTGTTAATTAGTACTAGACGCGTAGTGTAATACCTGACATAGTATGAAAATATTAGCGGTTTGGCATAACCATCGTTAGTGTTAAATTTATTTGACCGTACTAGAAGAACATAGCGGACAGGTAGTAAATTGTAGATATTTTAGAAATAAATATGCTTCGCCATGGCCATCGTTGGTATACGTTATTTTGACACGTTAGATAAACCTAGCGTATAACTTTATTAGCGCCGCTGGGTTAGTTTGTAACATATAGAAACGATAATGGTTTTACTCATACGTATAGCCTTTTTATGGAACGAATATTGATTAGTACAGATTAATAAAATCTTTTTTGTGAACAGAAATGGCAAATAGAGTTGTATTCGTGATACACCACGGTGAAGGAAATGTTAGAGAAGGACAATATGGGGTAGATTTATCGGAGTTCAACGTAGCACAAAAGGGAATTATAGCTCCAGCTGAGAGAAGTTTTCCTGGAGTTTACAATTGGTTAATGAGGGGATTCGGAGTAGATCCTCAAGTAAATGCAATTACGGTGTACGCACTGGTTAGCTGGGCTGTGGAAGGTTTTTGGTGGAAATTGATGCCAGTAGATTCGACGGCCAGCTGGGTATTTTTTGTGGAGAGTGCACTGCAGCGAGGATGGGCACCGAGCATCCTAGTGGTAGTGCATGACGTGGTCAGCATTGATCAGGCTGGTCCGAGTACAGCGGAAGGGCCCGATGAAACAGGGGACCAAAATGAGGCAGAAGACGAGGGTGCCGGAGAGGAAGGAGGCCAAGAAGACATGGGACCGGGGGGATTTGCAGATGAAGGGGAGAGACACCCAGGTCTAGTACATGAGATGAAAATTGAAGACTCAGAACCTGAGCATATGGAGGATGATGATTCTTCGGAGGATGATGTATACCCGGCAGAATGGGACAACGAGGACTTCTCCGGACTCGTTGTCTCAGAGGGGCACACCGTCGCATGGGAGTATCGGCAGAATGAAGTGGTGCAAGGCGCTAGATACGCCGAAAAAGCATAGTTGACAGAGGCTGTGAAGATGTGGGCCGTGTCACTTGGGAGGGAGTTCTGGGTATCAAAGTCCACCAGATCAGTGTACGAAGTGAAATGTGCAAGTTTAAGCGATGGATGTCCATGGAGGATGTACGCATCCAGGAAGAAATATGACGACTGTTGGTCCGTGTCAATCGTGACGGAGCATAACTGCCATCTTCTGGGTGTTCAGAAGTACCACAGGAACATATCATCTGCATTCATCGCTTCAGAGCTGTATTATGCTGTTGTGGAGAACCTCCGGTTCGAGCCCAAGTCAATTATCAGGCGCATCGAGGAGAAGTGCAAGTACACCATTACATATGCCAAGGCATGGAGGGCCAAACAGAAGATAATTGAAATGAGATTCGGCAGTTTTGAAGCTTCATACAATAATTTGCCTCGTCTACTGCAAACCATCTGTGCGAGGAATCAGCTACTCCGAAATCAAAAGTTTCCCATCGTTAGCAAATCCTGGGCAGAGCGTCCTTCAGCGGGCCTTCCTCTCTCTGCAAGCGTGCATGTTTGCATTTCTTCATTGCAGGCCCATTTTCTGCATCGACGGCACGTTCCTAACTGGAAAATACAGAGGGCAAATGTTGACGGCAATCGGAGTAGACGGGAACAACCAAGTGTTGCCCGTGGCCTTTGTCTTCGTCGAGGGCGAGAACACAGAGAGTTGGTACTGGTTTCTGAAGCTGGTTAAGGAAAAGGTGGTGGGGATGAGGCCAGGTGTATGTCTCATACATGACCGTCATCCAGGGATGCTGCGTGCAATTGAGGAGCTGCGAAACGGCTGCGCAGACAAGGGATACCCTCCGGTGTGGGAAGATGTAAAAGAGCAGATGGTGCATGCGTCACATGGGCGCAAACTTTTATAAGCAGTTTTAGAAACAAGTAGCTGATGGCCATGTTCAAACGTTTGTGGTCACCAGAATCAACAGAAGAAGTTCAATGAGTTGTGGGAGGGAGACTTGATGAGCTGACATTCAACATAGACGCGAGAGTTCTACAAGACCCCCAGCTAGAGGTGTTGACGGCCCTGAAGCTCTAGGTGCACTTCCCACCGATGACGGTACATTCAGAAGGAGGCCCGGTTCCTCGGTTAGCAGATTTTCGCAGTGGATCGAGCACGAGCCGAAGGAGAAATGGGCATTGCTGTACGATGAAGGTGGAGCAAGGTATGACATAATGACCACGAACCTTGCAGAGGTTTATAACTGGGTCATGCGTGGTGTGAGGCAACTCCCCCTTGTTGCCATCGTGGAGTTCATCCTACATAAAATACAGACGTACTTCCACGACAGGTGCAGACAAAATGGCCCATCTATGGCCGATGGAAACCTTTGGTTCGGCACCAAAATGACAGAGTACCTTGAGGAGAAATGCAAGAAGGCAAGAGAGCACCAAGTCCGAGTCAGGGCACACGAGAGCGTAGATTTGAGATATTGTGTTGCCGACAGGTCCAGGCGTGGCATATTCGCAAGGAAACCTATACAAGAGTGTGTCCTAAAGGAAGATGGACATGCACGTGCTCCTGCCGAAAACCAAGCTTGTACCACAAGCCCTGTTCTCATGTCATTGCCGCTTGCGGGGAGTTGCGGCATTGATGAACGCCAATATGTGTCTCCGTACTTTAAAAAAGGAAAGCAATCATGCATACATGGAGTACCGAGATCTTTGGTTTCGGCATCGTCGGCACTTTCACTGAAGACACAAGTCCAGTTTATTACATCCCTGACCCGACGAAGGCAAGGAACAAGGCAGGCCGACGTCGGACACGGAGGATACGCAATGATATGGACGAATCCGAGGCCGGCGTTAGCGCTCAACGTTGCAGTAGGTGTGGAGAGGAGGGACATACCTATAAGAAGTGCACGAAAGACTCCGAGGCCCCAAGTGCAGCGGAAGCTCCTATGGAAGGATCTGGCGCCGACGGAAGGCGGCCAACTGGGGAAGGCACCACTGATCGGCAGCGTCATCGCAGGCATCCTCGTTGCACCCTTCGGGTTTATGTTGTCTAGTATAGCCGCTGGTTGCTGATGTAATCTCCCTGTAATGTGTACCAATATGCATGTACTGCTATCTGAGTTTCGTTTTAGTGTGGGTCTTTTAAAGGTACATTGCTGTCTGTTAATTTTCTGACTGTAATGCACTATGTTTAATTGAGCTAATCCGTTCCGCTTCTTTTTCCTTGCAGGTATGGACTACCAGACGCCTGAGCTGCTGGATCACGCCACCGATCAGTCCCATCGGTCGTTTCTCTCGGCGGTGCAGAACCTCGAGCTCGGTACCTTACGTCCTCGACCTTCTAGGCGACTACTTCCCGTGGACGACAGGTTCACGAGTAGGTACGTACGAACGTTGTACTGTGAATTTGTATATGTCAACTTACTAACTTGCTTTGTTTTGATTGTCACGTTGCGGGAGGCAGGCCTTCTGCCGCTGTGTAGGCTGGTAGCAGCCGCAGTGGAGCTGAATGACTCGACGAAGAAGTGGGGTATCGACCGGTCGCTGATCACAGCTCTTGTGGACCGGTGGAGACCGGAGACGCACACCTTCCCGTACACGCATGCGCCCCCCCTCAGGCTTGGGTATTGAGCTACACGGTAAGAATGCTTTCTTGTTGTTTTATGTTCGTCCTTCAGTCCGTACTAGAATTACAGTGTCAACTTCCTTATATGTTACCGCAGTCTGATCAGCTAGACCCGGAGGCCGACGCGTACTCACTGCAGAGGAGCTTGGAGGCGTACCTGTTGTGGGTGTTCGGGTGGGTGATGTTCACCAACTCGCATGGCCATGCAGTCGACAAGGGCTTGATCCCTTACACGAGGGAGATAGCCGACGCCGAGGACGGTGCTGTTCCCCAATACAGTTGGGGATCGGTAGTCCTTGCCGCCACGTACAGGGGTCTGTGCGACGGCTGCAGGAAGACCGAGCCAGAAGCGGTCTTCACGGGTTGTCCACTCCTCCTACAGCTCTGGGCGGCAGAGCGGTTCGCGATCGGCCGCCCCGTTGTGGACCACAGTCCGTATGAGGCGAGCCTGTACGTGGGTGTCCCATCGGAGGACTATCCGACGATGGGGACGGTGTGGTGTCGTCGTGAGGTATGTTCGGTGTTAGAACCGTCTCGGTTATTTATGTTACTTGGACTAACGAGAACTCTTTTCCTGTTTGTAGCGTCGGTACGCTCACGTGCAGGTGCAGAAGTCGTACCTAGACTTCGTCATGGAGTTCGACAGGATCACGGACAACGACGTTGTCTGGGAGCCGTACAACGCCGAGGCGAGGCACGCGCGTGCGCCGCACGGGCTGTCGTCCCTCTGCACCAGGGACCAGGCGTACTGGCTAACGATGACGCCGATGCTGTTCGACATTTCTGTCGAGCCGCACTGCCCGTAGAGTGTGATGCGGCAGTTCGGTATGCGACAGACCTTAGGCCATCAACAACGCAGGGGCGTACCGCAACACGTTCACAGGTATATGTGGAAATGAATATTCCGTATTGTTATGCATTGTGTCACCGGTTGTGCTCTGCAGGTTAAATCGGCGCGGCCAGGCCGCCGGTAGGCTATGGAGACCCACCGTCGTCGACTACATCAACGACTGGCTCATAGCCACGGAGGACGTCATCACGGAGCTGCACCCCTACACAGCCGCCAGGTACGAGCAGTACCTTTCCTGGTACCAGGCCCGTACCAGACTATGGGTGACGTACACTCCCGAGGCTCCGTAGGCGCACGTTGCGGGGGTGCGAGACGCATACCCGACACACCGCGACCAGGACTACTTCCGCGCGGTGAGTCAATGGTTTTCATACTATTTTCAACGGTAGGTACCACGCGCAACTAACCACGCATGTCCTGCTGAACAGGCGGACGATGCTAGGCAGGTCCACACGGAGCTGGACCTACTGCGGCAGCGCCTACAGGCTGGCATCCCTCTCACGCAGCAGGAGCAGACGATCACGTTTGACCGGCTGTGCAACACGATGCGCTCGGTCGTCCGTGCTCTGACTTGTCGCCGTTCCGATGCAGTCCCACCGATGCAGATACATATGCGAGGTCCCCATGGTGAAGGGACATCGGCAGGAGCGGCGGGTTCTGCAGGGGTGTTAACGCCAAAATTTGGCACGGTTCGGGTCGGACTCGGTTAAGGAAAGAAGTGATATCAGCCGTTGAGAGCTAATCCAGAAGAAGCCGGATTTGGGAAGGAATCGTGAAGACCACGCTATGGTAGTTAATTACCTTATCTATAAATTAGGTAGTTTTGATAAATTTTTAGGAAAACCTGATCTCGTATCTGATCAGGGCTTGTTAGTTTTCCTTTTATAGATGGGAAGTTGTGTGCCGTGTCCTGTAAGGACTCATGTAACTCGGGGTATAAATACGTATGCCCGGGGACCTTGTAATCTATCTCTCGATCAATTAAACTTCGGCGCATCGCCACCCTTTCGACGGGTTCTTGCTTCTCGAGCGGGGCTGCATCGGTTAGGTCCGAACTCCTGCGAGAGGGTAAGACTCGTCACCCCTTACCTAGGTGTATCTGCCCTGTCTACAGCTGCATCGGTTCGGTCCGACCTCTTAGAACGATCAGGTATAACACATCACGCGTGCGTAGATCTTATCAGTTTACTGGGGGCGATTTATCATCAGTTCGTGCTGCATCGGTTGGGTCTAACCTACTGAACTGCCAGCGATAAATCGTTCCTGCTAGGTTGATGGTTTTTGCGCAAGCGTCTTATCGGAATGTATAGCCGGTAAGTTATCTTATTACATCACAGTTGCATTAGGTCTATCGGCTTGTTGAGGTTCCTTTACTATTATCGATCTGTGCTGCATCAGTTAGGTCTGAACTACTAGATCGATAATAATAGATTTATCCTTGTCGAGCCGATCGGTGTATATGCGACGTTCTATCGGAGCGCTTAGCCGATAGGTTATCTTTTTATAAAGCCAACTGTATTATCCTTACTGTTTTAGTCATCTATATTATCATCGGTTTTCTAGCCGATGCACATGTGTTTCTTCGACAGTCGGCTGGCTTACTGTTTTGCTTATCTATTTTATCATCGGCTTCTAGCCGATGCACATGTTATACTGACAGCTTATCCATTTGTTTATAGCGCTATCGGTTTCCTAGCCGATACACAGGTGCCATCGGCTATCGGCTACGAGGAGTCTATATCAACCCGTATCGGCTGATAGCCGATGCGCAGTCGCTGCTGACCCGGGCACGAGCACAAGCGAGGACCCGGGAGCGAGAACCCAAACACGAGACCCGGGCGCGAGTATAGGCGAGGGCCCGGGCACGAGCATAGCGGCGATTGGCTGGAAGGAATCTGTATCGGCTTACTGGCCGATTGGATCAGTAATCAAATTTCTTCATCTCCTTGTCAATTGCGGGGTCAAATTGACTGGCACGCCTACGAACCTCAAATATTTTAGGACCTGCACTGGAGCTAAGCAGATCTCCTAGGCCTTCGCGTGTCCTCCGACGCCGAACCATATCATCGGCTCATTCCCGGTGGTTTTCGGCGTCAACACGTTTTTGGCACGCCCGGTGGGACACGATCTTCAGATCATCACAGTATATCCTATCGGTTGAATCAACACGTTTTTGACCCGGTGGGACACAGAACTTCAACATGGCTGGAAAAGAGGTCAGCACAGACAATATGATTCCAGTCACAATGGAAGATTTGACCGAAGAACAAAAACAACAAGTGGAGTAGAACATCGTGGAGTTTCAGAAGCTTTGTCTACAATCCTTCGGCATGACAGATCAAGGGCCGATTCAAAAATTACAGTTTCCAAAGCCTGTTCTCATTGACGAATCGAGCCATATAGCGCCTACAAGTTCACAAAAGCCGATCCAAGACATGTTTAATAAAGCAGTTCATCATGCGTTGACCGATCAATCTGGGATATTGGTGAACACATTACAGAACTTGATCAAGAAGGCAGTGGAGCCGATTCAGCTGGCTGGGGGGCAACAAGATGGAATTCCTCAAGGATATCATCAGACTGCATACTATGGGGGGCATCAACAGAGTTATCCAAGAGCTGTCCCTGAGTATAATTATCAGAGAGAATATCAGAGGCAGAATCGGCTACCAACTCCACCTCTGCGTTATCACGGTGAAGATCCAAAAGAAGGTTTATCAGCAAGAGTCACAGAGGTGATAAGAGAACAATTCGGTCTAAGACCGAAGGAGAAAATATTTATGTATCGGCCTCCATATCCAGATTGGTTTGATAGAGCTCCGTTGCCGCGCCGATACAGAGTACCAGACTTCTCCAAATTCTCAGGGCAAGATGATGTATCTACAGTGGAACATGTTAGCTGATTCTTGGCTCAATGTGGAGAGGCATCGGCTGTAGAAGCTTTGAGAGTTAGACTCTTCCCGTTATCATTATCCGGGTCGGCCTTTACATGGTTTTCTTCATTGCCACCTAACTCAGTTCGAGGTTGGGCCGATCTGGAAAAGCAATTCCACAAGTATTTCTTTATGGGAAGTCAGGAGATGAGTTTGATAGACTTAACATCGGTAATACAGAAGCCGGAGGAATCAGTCGCAGAATATATCCAGCGGTTTCGTAATGTTAGAAGCCGATGTTATAGTTTAAGTCTGGATAATGCACAGCTGGCCGAGTTAGCATTCCAAGGTTTGTTGGCTCCGATCAAGGAAAGATTTTCATCAGAAGACTTTGAGAGCCTAGCAAACCTAGTATAGAAGGTATCGGTTCATGAAAGCCGATTTTAGGAGGACAGGAAGGAATGATGAGGCCCGAACAGAAGAATTTTGAAGTTTGATAACAAACTCCGAAATTGGGGGGCATGTGTTAACGCCAAAATTTGGCACGGTTCGCGTCGGACTCGGTTAAGGAAAGAAGTGATATCAGCCGTTGAGAGCTAATCCAGAAGAAGCCGGATTCGGGAAGGAATCGTGAAGACCACGCTATGGCAGTTAATTATCTTATCTATAAATTAGGTAGTTTTGATAAATTTTTAGGAAAACCTGATCTCGTATCCGATCAGGGCTTGTTAGTTTTCCTTTTATAGATGGGAAGTTGTGTGCCGTGTCCTATAAGGACTCATGTAACTCGGGGTATAAATACGTATGCCCGGGGACCTTGTAATCTATCTCTCGATCAATTAAACTTCGGCGCATTGCCACCCTTTCGACGGGTTCTTGCTTCTCGAGCGAGGCTGCATCGGTTAGGTCCGAACTCCTGCGAGAGGGTAAGACTCGTCACCCCTTACCCAGGTGTATCTGCCCTGTCTACGGCTGCATCAGTTCGGTCCGACCTCTTAGGCCGATCAGGTATACCACATCACGCGTGCGTAGATCTTATCAGTTTACTAGGGGCGATTTATCATTAGTTCGTGCTGCATCGGTTGGGTCCGACCTACTGAACTGCCAGCGATAAATCGTTCCTGCTAGGTTGATGGTTTTTGCGCAAGTGTCTTATCAGAATGTATAGCCGGTAAGTTATCTTATTACATCACAGTTGCATTAGGTCTATCGGCTTGTTGAGGTTCCTTTACTATTATCGATCTGTGCTGCATCAGTTAGGTCTGAACTACTAGATCGATAATAATAGATTTATCCTTGTCGAGCCGATCGGTGTATATGCGACGTTCTATCGGAGCGCTTAGCCGATAGGTTATCTTTTTATAAAGCTGACTGTATTATCCTTACTGTTTTAGTCATCTATATTATCATCGGTTTTCTAGCCGATGCACATGTGTTTCCTCGGCAGTCGGCTGGCTTACTGTTTTGCTTATCTATTTTATCATCGGCTTCTAGCCGATGCACATGTTATACTGACAGCTTATCCATTTGTTTATAGCGCTATCGGTTTCCTAGCCGATACACAGGTGCCATCGGCTATCGGCTACGAGGAGTCTATATCAACCCGTATCGGCCGATAGCCGATGCGCAGTCGCTGCTGACCCGGGCACGAGCACAAGCGAGGACCCAGGAGCGAGAACCCGAACACGAGACCCGGGCGCGAGTATAGGCGAGGGCCCGGGCACGAGCATAGCGGCGATTGGCTGGAAGGAATCTGTATCGGCTTACTGGCCGATTGGATCAGTAATCAAATTTCTTCATCTCCTTGTCAATTGCGGGGTCAAATTGACTGGCACGCCTACGAACCTCAAATATTTTAGGACCTGCACTGGAGCTAAGCAGATCTCCCAGGCCTTCGCGTGTCCTCCGACGCCGAACCATATCATCGGCTCGTTCCCGGTGGTTTTCGGCGTCAACAAGGGGCCAGTACGTCGTGGGGAGCAGGTCCTTCTGGTACCGTCGGAGGATCGAGGTCGGCAGCCTCCACGATTGGGCGAGGATTGTCAGGTATGTCAGGATTGAACCTATTCTCCATAACTAACTGCACTTTTTATGCGGCTGACGCGAGCTTTTCTTTACCAGACCCACGCGGCGGATCTCACCACCACCTGGGGGACACTGGGTGGGGATCTACCCCGAGCACCTCTGCTTGGATCTCTACCGAGGACAACCTCGTTCCAGAGCAGGACGTGATCGGGTCGTCACAGCTCGGAGGTGCACCGCACACACAGCCGCACGACGCCGGTGCTTCCCCTGCTGCTCAGGCGGTCCGAGCCACCCGTGGGGTACCGGCGGACCGCCTGACGTACTCGCGCGGGCACGTGCGAGCGCAGCCTAGGAGGACGAGGAGGCGTACGACCTAGGGGCTATTGTTGTATTTCTTTATTTAGAGGTCTCGCATTACTTGTTTAAATTTGTCATGTCCATATTCACCCCCTGTAGACTCGATCCCATCCTTCAGATACATTGTACTGCTAACAATGTAGTCTCCCTTGTTGTATTTCGTACTATGGGTGTCGCATTCATCGTGCCGCAATACGAACGGCTCGCATCTAGCTAATATCACTATGCTATTGTACGTGCACTGCGTTAAGTATCGACCGAGTGGATGACGAATAATAGAATATATCGTCTTCCAATGTCGAATTAAAAATCATTCAGTACGTACATTGCGCAAAAATTTGGGAAAAAAATTTATAGACCCTAACATTCCGTTCGCCTGGGGTCCTAAGCCCCTCACGTAAAACGGACCGGCCTATTACCATGTCATTAATTAAGTTTTACCGAAAATAAACTTGAAAAAAATAATCAGTACGATTTTACAAACCAACGCCTACCATCGTCGGATTATAAAAAAAACTTTAAAAAACATACCCTAAACCACGATTAAAACTAAATTTTGTGAAGCGTTTAGGCGAAAGACGGGGAGGAGTGGATTGCGAGTGCTGATCCAGACATACGAGGAGTGGAATGCGAGTGGCGATCTGGAAATACCCTCAGTTTGATAAGTTCTTTTCACGACGTGAACAATCTATGATATTTGGTTTTTTTTAAACATCGACCCAATAAATGCAATGGCACAATAAATAGAATTTAAGAATTTAATTTTGACAAATAAATTTTCAAAAATTTTGGGGTTAAAAATTAGCATTCGGAGGATTTGGACCGTCCGATCGCTGTGCGGATGGTACTATGCATTCGCCGCCCTGAGGGCATTCGCCGCCGTCCCCCAGGGCGGTAAGGCCATGTGGCCCCCCAGGGCTAACGGCGGCCGGCGCCGTTAGCTGCGCCTGACGGGGATGCCATTCGCCACCCTGGGCCACGGCGGTTTTTAAATACCGCCGTGGCCCACGGCGGCAAGAGGCTATTTCTACAATTGATCCAAATTAAAAATTAGTTTTATAAATTGAAAATAAAAATTAAATTAGTAACAGTAAAAATTGGGCCTCCCCTCTTTCCTCTACTATGCCGCCAGCTGACCGAGCCAGGCTTGTCGCTCTGCCCGTGCATGCTCTGCCGCCTGCGCCTTGACCAACTCGTCGCTACAGTACTACTGTAGCGAGCAACAGTACTCGCTGCTATAGTACTCCGCGCTCCTTTTTTTTTTCTTTTAATTCTTTTGTTCACCGCGACTTTTTATTTAATTTCTTCATAATTTTTCTGTGAATTTCTAGCGCTTGCACGTAACCTTATGAAGCTCGTTTCAAAAATCTTCTCACACGTTTTTTATCTACCGTATGTCACCTTGTGTCCCACCTGGTCACCCGGCGTCCTTGACCGTTCTAGATCTAAACTCCTCCCTGAGTTTAGTCCCGATCCCGTCGCTGACCAAGGTTGACCCCAAGTACCTACACACAAATAGACCAAGCACATCGTTTTCAGGCACAGATATTCGTAACTTGACCCACATCAGTCGTACACACGCTCATCACACTTTCCAATGTCAAGTTTATAAATCACAAGATAAACCAATTTTTCAGCACATGATCTTACATCAACAATCTATACCAGGGTGGATAATGAGCCGAGCCTGCAGTTTATGAATTGGGTCGTTAACGAGATCTATCTCATTTATATTATCTCTATAATATTAACATGTACTATTTTGTATTTGTTTACATAATAATAAATACTAACTAGTAAATTACTAACTAAATATAAATAGTTTGAAAGTAATTTAAAAAACTAAGTACTATTTTCATTGTCTAAAGAAACATAAGGTCCTTATGTTTGAAATTTATTATTATGATAAGGACATTGTAACACCTTGAAATTACCTAATTAAAATAATTGTGTGTAAAAAAGGAATTTTAGAAATATATTTAAAAGCCTCAAGGTGTGAGAATATTAAAATCAGAGAAAACTCTCAACTAAAGTTGGCCTGGAGATAATTTTAGAAAATACTTTGCTTAATCCTTTACCCCCTAAAATTTTCTAGTATTTTGCTTAATCCTTTACCCCCTAGAATTGAGCAAGAAAAGTATTTTTAGTAAATAAAACAAGCTTTACAACATTTAAACAAAAGAAAAATAAAATGAAAACCCTCCTCCTGTTCTTGGGCCGTATTTGGCCCAACACTGTGCACTAACCTCCCTCCCCGCGCGTGCACCATGGCCCACAGCTCGCAGCCGCCGCGCCTTCCGCTCCCTGCTGACTGGTGGTCCCCACCTGTCAGGTCCGTCTCCGACCTCGGGACGGAGCGCTCCTGTGCATCCCGTGCCGCTGCCGCGCAAATCTGCCCTGATTCGGCCTCCCCGTGTGCTCGAACTCCAAATTGATTGAGGGGTTCTCTTTCCCTTATACCCCTCTATCTTTTCCCCCAAGATCCGAAGCCCAAACCCCGCCAAATCAAGCTCGGGCTCGAGGTTGTTCAGGATTCGGTTGAGCCCTAGGTTTCCACCACCGTGGAGATCGTTCCCGAGCCGGATTCCTCTCCTCCTCCCTTTAAATGGCATCGCCGAGGCCCTGGGAGTTTTTCCGAGCATCGTCATGAGCCGTAGCCAGCCCTAGCAATCTTCTCCGCACACAGGATCCCATCGCCGCCTAGCTTTCAGTCGTACCTAGCCGCCGCCTCCGCCGTCGCCAGTGCTCGCTACCGCCGTAGTTAGCACCGCCGGGCCGCGGGGAGTTTTGGCTGCCTCTTTCCTGCCCTCGGAGACCACTGGAGCGCCGTCGCCGCCATGAACCCGAGGAGTGCCACTGCCAAAATCCCACCACCGGTCAATCTCGTCACCGTTTGCCGTCGTTCTACCCACGGTGAGACTCGCCTTTCTCCCCTTTATCGATTTCTGCCCGCGCCGTGCTTCGCCGTGCTGTCGATCGCCGACGACCATAGGGACCCGAGCCTCACCGTCGCCACCGTCGCCATTGCCTACATGGCCGCTGACGTGGACGCCGCGTCAAAAGCCAGCTTGGCCGCGGGCCCGATCTGTTCGGGTGACATCTGAGCCGTTGATCACCATGATTAGATCCTAGCCATCTGATCTATGTTGGATTAGATCTCAGCCCTCCGATCCATCTCAAAACCCCTAATCAATCTGGGCCGTCCGATCAAAACCTTTTAAATCTAAGGCGTCGGTTTCCCATGAACCCTCGGGTAGACTCGGTCTACTGTAGACCCGAGCCATCCTCTCACTGACTGATGGGCCCCAGGTGTCAGCCGCCTCTCTCTCCTGTGCTGACGCCATAAACCTTTTTCTCAAATTAAAATAAATCTTAAATGATGTCAGAAATCGGTTTAATTCTTTTAAATAGGCTTTAAAAGGGTTTAAACTTCTAAAATTACTAACTAATTCATCCGAACTCCGTTTGGGGTGATTTAACTTGTAAAATTCATTAAAAATCAAGATCTATCCATTAAAAATATAATATTGTACTGTTTATGTGTGCTTATATACTATTTTTCTCTTTTTTTAATGCCTCTAGTCGCCGATGTTCTGGAAGAGTCGGGATTTCTCGAGGAGAGTTCGGAAGTGCTTGTAGAGCAGCATGGCAAGTCACACAGATTCCTCAACACCTTTGAGCATATTGTACCTATGTTTTAAGCTATATTTTCCTTCAACTATGCATTTATTTTCATAATGTCGGGACTGCTTCTCGCTTGGATCCCATGTTTGTTAGTTCGTCTGCAGCATCATTGTATTGTCGTAGGACATGTGTTATCTCCAGCCCGTCGAACTTGTTCTCCATCTTGCGGACCTCCTGACAGTATGCCGCCTTGGTATTGTCGAGGCACGTCGAGTCTTTCATTACTTGGTTTACCACGAGCTGGGAGTCCCCGCGCACAACCAGTCGACGTATGCCGAGTGATATAGCGATGCGGAGCCCGTGGATAAGTACCTCGTACTCGGCGACGTTGTGGGAAGCCGAGAAGTGGATTTGTAGGACATACTTGAGTTTTTCGCCGGTGGGGGATGTCAGTACGACGCCAGCCCCGGCGCCGCCGATCCATAGAGAACCGTCGGAGTACATTGTCCAGTACTCTAGCTTTTCTGTTGATGTAGGTAGGTGAACTTCTGTCCACTCGGCCATGAAGTCGGCTAGAGCTTGTGATTTGATTGCTGTCCGTGGCTGAAAGGTGATGTCGAACGCCATCAACTCGAGCGCTCATTTAGCAATTCGGCCGATGGCCTCGCGGTTGTGTAGGACGTCCCCGAGTGGAAACGATGTGACCACCATGACTTGATGTGCTTGAAAATAATGCACAAGCTTCCGGACAGTGATGAGTAGGCTGTAAAGTAGCTTTTGGACCTGCGGATATCTCGTTTTTGAGTCGGCAAGGACCTCGCTGACAAAGTAAACTGGCCGTTGTATTTTTTGAATGTGACCCGGTTCAGATCGCTCGACGACCAGCACCGTGCTGACTACCTGAGTAGTTGCCGCCAGATATAGCATTAGTGGTTCTTGGGGCATGGGTGACGCCAACATGGGGGGTGATGTGAGAAATTTCTTGAAATTGTCGAAGGCTTGCTAGGCTTCGGGAGTCCACTGGAAGTCGTTGGCTTTCTTCAACAATTTGAAAAAGGGCATACCCCGTTCGCCCAGTCGGGAAATAAACCGGTTGAGTGCCGCCATGCAGCCTGTCAGCTTCTGGACCTCCTTCTGGTTAGTCGGGGGAGCCATGTTCATTATTGCATTGACTTTCTCAGGGTTGGCCTCGATGCCACGGTGCGAGACGATGAAGCCGAGTAGCTTGCCGGATGGCACACTGAAAGCACATTTTTTCGGGTTCAACTTCATCTTGAATCTTCGAAGATTGAGGAAGGTTTCTTCCAGGTCAGCGATGAGGTCTTCGTTGGACTTAGTCTTGATCACCACGTCGTCAACGTAGGCTTCCACGTTGCGCCCGATCTGAGTGTGTAGACACCGCTGGGTTACTCGTTGATACGTTGCTCCAGTGTTTTTCAAACCGAACGGCATGGTGATGTAGCAGTATGCTCCAAACGGCGTGATAAAAGATGTCTTGAGACAGTCTTCCTCTTTCAAGCTGATTTGGTGGTATCCCGAGTAACAGTCAAGAAAGCTGAGAAGGTCGCACCCTACAGTTGAGTCCACCACCTGGTCTATTCTTGGTAAACCAAAGGGGTCCTTGGGGCACGCCTTGTTGAGATCGGTGTAGTCAATGCACATGCGCCATTTATCATTTTTCTTTCGGACCAGAACTGGGTTTGCCAGCCAATCTGAGTGTTAGACCTCTTTGATGAACCCGGCTGCGAGAAGCTTTGTAATCTCCTCCCGAATAGCATCCTTTCGGTCTTGAGCAAAGCGGCGCAACCGTTGTTTGACTGGCTTTGCGTCTGTCTTCACGTTTAGGGCATGCTCGATCACCTCCCTTGGTACGCCCGGTATGTCAGATGGTTTCCACGTGAAGATATCCTTGTTGGCTTGGAGGAAGGTGACGAACGCGTCTTCCTATTTGGGGTCGAGTCCGGTCCCGACTAGAGCGGTCTTGGAGGGGTCGGAAGGGTCCAGGGGGATCTTCTTTGTGTCCGAGTCTACTGAAATTCCTGACTTCGCTGCTTTCTTGGCCGGAACTGGATCTTCCTCGACTTCTGCTGTGACGGCTTGCCGGATGTTGTCACGCCCGACTGCCGCCTCTTGTGATTGAGCCAATTCGCAACTCTCCTTGTCGCAGGTGAAGGCTTGCTTGACATCGTTGCGTAGGGAGAGGACTCCTGCTGGCCCTGGCATCTTGAGCACCATATATGTATAGTGCGGTACCGCCATAAATCTGGCGAGCGCCGGTCGTCCGAGGATGGTGTGGTACGCAGTCTCGAAGTCGGCGACCTCGAAGCAGATGTTTTCTGTGCGGAAGTTATCCCGTGTGCCGAATGTTACCGACAAAGTAATCTGCCCGAGTGGTGTTGAAGAGAGGCCGGGAATTATCCCATGGAAGGGCGCCGTACTCGGCCGTAGATCTGAATGAGGAATCTTCATCTCATCCAGAGTCTTAGCGAATAGGATGTTGAGCGTGCTGCCTCCGTCTATGAGCACCTTCTTCAACTTGATATTCTTAACAACCGGGTCTAGGACGAGTGGATAGCGTCCCGGGTGCGAGACACAATCTGGGTGATCTACGCGATTGAATGTAATGGCCATCTCTGACCAGCGCAGGTACTGGGGGGTGTCCGCTGTAGAGACTATGTTAACGTCGCGTGCAGATAGCTTTTGTTTTCTCTTGGACTCATACGCGAGCGGCCCTTTGAAGATGTGATTGAGCTCGGCCTGAGGATCTTAAAAATCATCGGCCGGGCCTGAGTCTGGCTTGTCCTTGTCTTTGTCGGTGCAAGACGATGAAGCTTGCTCGGAGGCAAACTTCTAAAGCATGTAGCAGTCTTTGGCCGCGTGCTTGCCCTTAGGGTGGAAGGGGCATGGCCGCTCATGACTTTCTAGTAGTCCTTATTCCGCTGGGGCCGCGACCGAGTACGCTCCATGTTACCCACCTCGTTGTCCGACTTCCGCTTGCGGCCGCCGGACTTGTTTTGAGATGGCTCGTCAGCTTTCGCCTTTTGTTCTTTCTATCGGGACTCCTTCTCGTCGAGGGCCTCTGCAACAGCTTCAGCCGAGTTGGCGTACTTGTTCACCATGTCGAAAAGAGCCAGGACAGAGGATGGTGGCTTCTGAGTGAATTTCGTGATGAACGGGGCGTCCTTTACTCCCTTGCGGAAGGCGGCGATGACGGACTCGTCTCTGATCATTGGGATCTTGTTGCGCTTCTCAGAGAATCTCTTGATAAAATCACGTAGAGACTTGTTCTTCTTCTGGTGTAGTTGATACAAATCGTGCTCAGAAGATAGCCTCTCGTAGGTTCCCTGAAAATTGGCGATGAACCGCTCCCTGAGTTCTCCCCAGGAACTGATCGACCGCCTTGGGAGCCCTGCCAGCCATGTCCTTGCCGAGTCGGCTAACGTGACTGGGAGGTAGTTAGCCATGGCTTTGTGGTCGCCCCCAGCAGCTCGAACTGCCAGGGTATATATGGTGAGCTAGGACTCGGGATTTGTTTTGCCGTCATACTTTTCAATTCTTGTGGGCTTAAAGCCAGTCGGCTAGTCGACGTCCTGTAGCTCTCGGGTGAAAGCTAGAATGCCTTCATCTTCATGAGGGCTCGGGCTTTGACCACGGCGGTTAAACCGCTCGTGATGGAGACCGAAGCGCTCATTTTTGTCCTCTAGTCTGTGGCGCTCGTCCTCTTGTTGTTCGTGGCGCCGGGCGTTGATGGTGTAGCGGAGGTCCTGTTGTAGGCATTCTCGGAGATCTTGGTTGGGCCGGCGGTCATACTGGTGACGCCGCCAGTTGTCATTGTTGGTGTTGCCGAGTGACGTTTGCCTTGACTCCTCGCGTGGCCGGCTTGAGCCGGCTGCCCGGCGCCGTGCTGATGTAGATGAACCTGCCGCTGGAGATCCCGACCGGTTAGTCGGTACTATGGTGTCACCCGACTGCTGTTGTTGTTGCTAGCAGGTAGCAGCCATAATCATCGCCTTGATCTTAGCGATAGTTGGGGTGGCCTGGTGGTCAGGCCCGAGCTGGAGCGTGTCCAGCAAGGTTGCAGCGGCCACAACATTTTCTTGTGGCGTGGTGAAGACGTCGTGATCGCCGACTTTAGTTTGGAGAATCTGCTACTGAGCTGCTCGCCCAGCCTTGTATAGCCCGTCATTGTGGGCCTCGTGGTCAGCCTCCTCCTGTTGTCGCAGTCGGCGCGCTTCCTCCTGTTACTCCTCTTGTAGTCGGCGCACCTCGGGTGGTGGTGTTGAAGCCATGAAGATCTCGCGGGGGAGGAGAAAACTCAGCAGACTGGAGTCCGAACTAGCGTTCGAACCGTTATCTGACATGGAGTCGGACTCCGAGTAGTTTATCGGAGTAAGAACGACTCCGACCTCTCTAGATCCAATCTGAAACGGTGCTTGGCCGTGTCCAAATTGAATCGCAGGAGATCGGGTCTGCTGCTGCGGGATGTAGATCCACAGCGTCACTGAATCCGTGTGGGAGATTGACGATTTCTCCCGTTCTTGGCCCAACCCGGGCTGGCTCAAGGCCTAGCGCAAGTCAGACGCCGAAGGAAAGAGTTGTCCCAATTCTCGGCGAAGTGAAGGACTGCCGCAGTAGATCGTTGAAGGAGATTGTGGCGTCATGTGGGCCGACTGGCGCAACGTCGGCTGGCTCCTCGGCCGGATGGATTGGATCTGCTTCGGCCAAGGTAAGGTTGCCGATCTGGTCGGCAACGAAATCGAGGCTTCCGAAAGAAATTATGTCTCCAGGGGAGAACTTGTCGCCGTCGATTCTGGTTGTTGGATCTATCGTGCTTGTAGATGTGAAACTCGCCGGAGCCCCTACCTGGCGCGCCAATTGTCGATGTTTTACACCGGCAATATAACTATAGGGCTACTTGGCAAGGGGAAACTCGGTGGATTGTAGAGGAACGCAAAGAGATTTTGTACTGGTTCAGGCCCTCAATGTGAGGTAATACCGTATGTCCAGTTGTGGTGTTATTCCTCTAAGGAGTTATGTCGATCAATGATCTTCTGTGTAGTTCTGCCCTCATGGGGCGCCCTGCCTCCTCTTATATATTGGGGGACAGGGGTACAAGGTAGGAATCCTAGCTAGATGCGGCCAAAGGATTTTCTTCTTAGAGATATATCTTACCCGGCTAAGATTGTATATTCCTTTTTGTACAAGGCAAAACCTACCGGGTGCTATTATATCTCTAACTACAAGACTTGGCCCATCCTCTATCCGAGTGGCCCATATGCTTGTGATGAGGTACCCGGGGCCCATGGCCATCTCGAAGGGAGCTTTGATGGAGTTGGGTGGCTTCCGAGTGAACTTGGTGATGAACGGCGCATCACTGACCCCCTTGCGGAAGATGGTGATGACGACCTCGCCCTTGATTTTAGGTATTGAGTTTCTTTTCTCGGAAAAACGCTTGATGAAATTGTGGAGGGACTCGTTCTTTCTCTGGTGGCACTGATATAGATCGTACTCGGAAGATGGCCTCTCATACGTTCCCTGGAAGTTCATGACGAAATGTTCACAGAATTCCCCCTAGGAGCCAATCAACCGCCTGGGAAGCCCTGTCAGCCATGTCCTCGCCGAGTCAGCCAAGGCGACTGGGTGGTAGTTAGCCATGGCCTTACGATTGCCTTCAGCCACACGGATTGCCAAGGTGTAAACTATGAGCCAGGACTCCAGGTTCGTCTTCCCATCGTACTTCTCTATTCCAGTCAGCTTGAAGCCAGATGGCCAGTCGACTTGTTGTAGTTTGTGGGTGAATACCGGTACTCCTTCATCTGGGTGAGGACTCCGACTTTGACTACGGCGATGAAATCGGTCGTGGTGAAGGCCGAAGCACTCACGCTCATCTTCTAGTTGGCGGCGCTCATCCTCCTTGCGTTCTCGGCGTTGAGCATTAATATCGTGGCGAAGATCCCGCCGTAGTCATCCTAGGGCGTCCTGGTTATCACAGCGGTCGTCATGATGATGCTGTCGTCGATCGTTACTCGGATTGCCAATTGACGTATGTCATGACTCCGAGTGATGCTGATCAGAGCCAGCTGCTCGGCACTGTGCTGAAGCAGATGAAACCACCGTGTCTAAAGTCATCTTGTTTGACGGTATGAAAGTGTCTCCAGATTGTTGTCGCTACTGACAAGCCGCAACGGTGATCATTGCTTTGATCCTCGCGATTGTCGGGGTGGCTTGGTGGTTGGGACCGAACTACAAGGTGTCAAGTAATGTGGCAGTGGCCACGACGTTCTATTGTGGGGTCACGAAGACGTCATGGTTGCCAACTCGGGTTTAGAGTATCTCTTGTTGAGCAGTCCACCCAGCCTTGCGCACGTTGTTATTGCAAGCATCGCACTCGGCTTGCAGGCGTCGTTCGTCCTCCTCCTGTTGCTCACACAGTCAGCGAGCCTCCTCCTCCTCCTGATCGCGTAGTCGGTGTGCATCTTGTGTTGGAGTTGATTCCTTTGACGCCATGAAGACCTCGCGTGGTGGAGAAAAGCTTCCTGAGCTGCTGTCCGACTGGGAGTCAGATTCGGAGTAGTTTAGCAGTGTGATGATGACCCCAACCTCCTTGGACCCGATCCTGAGTGGCTCTGGACTGTATCCGAGTCGAATTCTAGGGGATCGAGTTTGACGCATCGGATTTGAGTTGAGATATCTGCGGTGTTGACAAATCCGAGTAGGAAATTGACAATCTCGTCTTCCCTAGGTCCGATCCCGACTGGCACAGAGCCGAATCTGAGTCGAACACTAGGAAAGAGAGTTGTCCTAGGACTCGTAGATCTTGGGTATTGCCATAGTATGTTGTTGAAAACTGCTACGGAGTTGAGTAGGCCAATCGGCGCTGAGTTGGCTTGGTCCCTGGCCGATCGGGTTGAAACCGAGTCGGACAAGGTGAGATTTCCGAGTTTGTCGGCAACGAAGTCGAGGCTCCCGAAGTTGATTGGTTGCCCGGGGAAGAACTTGACACCGTCGACTCCGGTGATTGGATCTATCAGGCTTGATGAAGATGATCTCGACGAAGCCCCTACCTGGCGCGCCAACTGTCAATGTTTTGTATCGGCAATAATTATATGGGGCTATTCGTTGGACTGAAATTCGATGAATTTCGAAAGACAAGACGATTTATAGTAGTTCAGACCCTTGGGGTGAGGTAATACCCTACTTCCAGTTGTGGTGTATTGTTTTCGCGGTATGTGGAATCATCTGCCCCAAGGGGCTCCCTACCTCTCCTTATATATTGGAGAGATGAGGGTTACAGGGTAGGAAACCTAGTCGGATACGACCAAGAGTTTTCCTTATCAGTACATAGAGTATCCGGCTAGGACTATATCTCTTTCCTTGTCATGCAAGGTAATATGAAGCCGAGTCTTACTCTATCTCCAATTGTAGGGACCGGCCCACCCTCTGTCCGAGTGGCCATAATTGCCTTCCTTGAGTTACCCGGGGCCCATAGTCTCCACAAATTGTGTCTTGTGGGTAAATTAGTACACCTCTGGCCAGAGCAAATTTATTCGAATAGCCATGCCCGCGGTTAATGGGCGGGCCTAGCAATGTTTTCTGTGATTAGCCCCACACTATCTTAATTAAATAATAAATGGTGGAGTATGGTTAGCTCTAGGTTGGAGTGGTTGGGCCTATATCGCTTTGGAGAGCGGTATAGTGTTGGTTAATATTGATTAATGTTTACTGTTTGTTTTACTTTCTTAAATGTTTTATTAAATGCTGTTTATGCAACTTGAGCCATATTATGCCCACCTTTGGATATCTGTGCACTTGCATATTTGCTGTGTGGCTTGCGGAGTATTTTATGTACTCACCTTGTAATCAACAATCATCATCAGAGAAGTACTACAGCGAGGAGGACTTCTTGGAGGACTGAGCGGGAGTCTGGTCAAGTGAGTGGAGTGCGAGCCATTGCATCGTTTGTAGTTATTCCACTGCTTAGACTTTATTATTTTGAGAGGTGCCATTCGCCTCTGTAATAAATACATTCGTTATGTAAACAATTACTTTGTTATCAACTTTGTCATATGTGTGTCTCAGTTGATTCCAGGATGATGATTTACACACAATAATGCACCTGAATTTTGGATGGAAATTCCGGGTGTCACAAGTTAGTATTAGAGCCACCTTGACCGTAGGATAAGCCCCATGGTACCCCTAAGAGTCTTCTAAAAAAGATTTTAAAAATTAGAACTGTCCTTTCCTCTTTTTCTTTTAATTAGGGAAGTTAACGGTACAAGAAAAAAAATCCTTTTGATTTAGTTAACTTCCTCTCCCGAAAAATTGAAATCTCTTAAAAAAATCTTGTAAAATCTCTATCTATTTAATTGTGCAATTTCCTTTCACCATTCTATTAATTAGTACTATATGTCCATTACTGTATTGATTATGAACCTTAGATTTTACAATCTTCCTCTTCAACCTAAAAAAAAACTTTTTCCGTTTTGTGGTATTTCAATTCGCTGTTAATTTTCTGTGAAACTTTATTACCCTTATTTTTCATTTAAATCAAATTTGTTCGGTTAACTTAGTTGAAACCATTAATCCTCCTTTCCTGCTCTATAGATGGCAAACGGCGAGCCAGGGCATCTGTTTGGAATTGGCAGATTTGTCAAGGAGCTGCGCGACATGGCCTTCGCCATAGGTTATAATCCAGCCCTAGAGTACAGACAAGTCACCCACAACTTATGTGAAGAGAAGTGTCGTGTTCGTTTGACAATTTCAAGTGAACGGGAAGGAGTCCCATCCATGATCTTCGGAGCTGGAGGAAGGAATCTTGGGCATGCATGTCAAGAAGTGGCATTGGAGGCCATTGGAGAACTTCGTCACCGCTACACCGCTCGCTTGAGGAACACCGCTTATTGCTACCACCCTTCTAGAACCCACAATGATGAGTACAGCAGCTACCAGAGTCCTGAGGCAGAGAACAGCGCTACTACGCAATGCGTAGTAAGGATGCTAAGTGCTATGGACAACGCTCGTGCGGATGTGGTGATCGCAGCTCATGAATGAGAGAACGAGAACCACACCAAGATCTGCAGGCTGCAAAACCAAGTATATCGCTAGAAGAGAGAGCTGGCATTGGCCAAAGGAGAAGCACCCCCTGGAGGAGCCAAGATCCGCACCACTGCAAGGAAGAGGGTTCGCCTTCCACCTTGGATTCAGCTAGCACCAAGGACCCGCTTGCTAAATGATCAGATCCCACTCAAGGTAGTTCCGCCTGTGGCATATGCTAATGATGTAGAAGAAGACTCGGAGGAGTCGGAAGCCAGTACACCTTCGGAAAGGTCAGGAGATAGTGGAACTTGCACCCATTCTGAAGTGGAGTGGGGTGATACTCAAGATGATGAAGATGAACCCGAGTACAACTCTGGTGCAAGAAGAAGCCCTTCGCCCCGTTGAGAAGCCCCTTAGTAGCACCTTAGTAGGAGTTTACCTTAAGAGTGTTGTGTTAGCAGTTGTGTGCTTAGGAGATGTTTGTGTGTGTGTGGTTTTAGATGGCAGTTTATGTCAAAGGGTGGTGATTTAACTGCTTAAGTTAGGAGTTTCTTGTTGGTGTGAGTTTTTAAACAACGTAAATGTTAATCATTTAGCTCAGATCAATATATGTTAAAGTTAAACCAATATGTATCTATCCTAAGGGCTTCTTTTTCCTTTTCTCGTCTTTGTTTTGATCCTTACAGATGGTGAACACATGCAATGGTGCCAACCAGGATGGCAACACCGGAAACAACAACAACCGCGGAGGTGCTCCCACCGAATTGCCGCCTCAGGATGACAACCTCACCATTGCCCAAGTCCTGGTAAACCAAACTCAGCTTATGAACATGATGTTCCAATAAATGCAAAATCAATAGAAACAGGGACATCAACAAGTGGCTCCTCCTCCACTCCAGAACAGACTCGCAGAGTTTTTGCGAGTCAGGCCTCCTATTGTGGGTGCCATGGGCCCCGGGTACCTTATGACAAGCATATGGGCCACTCGGATAGAGGATGGGCCTAGCCTTGTAATTAGAGATACAGCTAGATTCGGCAGACATTGCCTTGTATAGAAAGGAATATACAGTCCTAGTCGGGTGCGTTATATCTCTAAGAGGAGATCCCTTGGCCGTAATCCGATTGGGACTCCTACCTTGTAACCCTGTCCCCCAGTATATAAGGGGAGGCAGGGCGCCCCATGAGGGCAGGTTGAGTTGGTTCACCAGAATCACGACCGCAAATCCTCAAAGGAATAACACCACAACTGGACGTAGGGTATTACCTCACATCGAGGCCTGAACCAGTATAAAATCTCTATGTGTTCCTTTGCAATCCATCAAGTTTCCATCCGCTAAGTAGCCCCATATATTTATTGCCGGTGTAAAACATCGACAGTTGGCGCGCTAGGTAGAGGCTTCGGCGCGATCTACATCTACAAGCTCGATGGATCCAGCAACCGGAGTCGACGGCGGCAAACTCTCCCCTGGAGATACAATCGTATTCGGAAGCCTCGACTTCGTCGCCGACCAGATCGGCAATCTCACCTTGGCCGACTCAGACTCGATCTGATCTGCCAGGGAACCGGCCGACTCCGTGCTAGTTGGTCCACACGACGCTGCAGCAACCCTCATCGACTTGCTGCGGCAATCTTCATCTTGTCCGGGTCTAGGGACAACTCTTTCCTTCGGTGTTCGACTCGGTCTCGGCCTTGAGCCGGCCAAGATCGAGCTAAGAAGGGAAGTGATCGTCAATCTCCCGTACAGACTCAGCAACACCATGGTTATCTTCAGACAACATCCTACGCGGCAAACTGATCCTCTAGAGTTCGACTCGGATATGGCCCAGAGCCGCTCGAGATCGGATCTATGGAGGTCGGAGTTTGTTAATGCCAAAATTTGGTAAGGCCCTGTATTAGATTCGGTCAAGAAGAAAATTTTAGTCAACTAACGGAAATTGATCCAGAAGGGACCGAATCCGAGAAGGAGCCATGAAGACCGCAGTATGGCAGTTATTTACCGTGCCTATTATTTAGGCAGTGTTAGTTTTTATCTTTAGGAAACCTGATCTCGTGTCTGATCGGGTCTTATTAATATTTTCTCCTGTAAATTAGGAAATTTTGTGCCGTGTCCAATAAGGGCTCGTGTTAACTCGGGGTATAAATACGTATGCCCGGGTGCTTTGTAATCATCATCAATCGATCAATACAAATTTGGCGCATCGCCACCCTTTCGACGGGTTCTTGCTTCTCGAGCCGGGCTGCATCGGTTAAGTTCGATCTCCTGTGAGAGGGTAAGTCTCATCACCCCGGCTACCTATCGGCTAGGACTTCCTCGGTTAGGTCCGATATTCTAGTCGGTTTATGGTAGTCGGCTTACCACGATATATCTATTTTGTCTATGGCTGCATTAGTTCAGTTTGATCTCATAGATTGATTAGGTATATCACATCACGCGTGCGTAGATCGTATCGGCTTACTAGGAGCGGTTTATCCACAGTTTGTGCTGCATCGGTTGGGTCCGACCTACTAAACTGCCAGCAATAAATTGTTCCTGCTAGGTTGATTTTTTGTGCGCAAGCGTCTTATCGGGGTGTATAGCCGATAAATTATCATATTTTACATCACGATCGCATCAGATCTATTGGCCTATCGAGATCTTGTTATCACCATCAGTCTGTGCTGCAACGGTTGGGTCCGATCTACTAGACTGACGATAATAACTTTATTCTTAATAAGCCGATGGGTTTTATGCGGTGTTTTTATCAGAGTGCTTAGCCGATAAGTTATCTTTTAATAAACATAGCCGATTATACTGCTTGCTTTGTTATACATTCTTGCCTGCATTATTATTATGATCGGCTAAGGGCTAGCCGATTAGTTTACTCTACCGATCCGAGCGCGAGCACAGGTAAGCTCCTGGGCACAAGCTCAGGTAAGTTCCTGAGCATGATCAACAGGCGAGGACCCAGGCACGAACATAGGTGAGGATCCGGGCACGGGCACGACATCAGGTAAGGGTCCGGGCACGGGCATAGGTAAGAACCCGGGCACGGGCATGGACAGCGAACGAAGATCCGGGCGTGGGCACGAGCAAGGGCCCGGGCACGGGTGCGGGCAATATCTTCGTGGCGATACTAGTAATTTTAACCACGATCGGCTAGAGTTCATTTAATCTATTTATTTATGCATCCTGCTTACTTATTTTATCAAGTTTACAGCCGGTTTTTGAGCATTCCTTCGATGATCGGCTAGTTTAATATTTGTTTATTATTATGCTACTGCTCATGCCATCATCGGCTTCCAGTCGATGTATAAGTGCTACAGTTCAAATTGGCCATCGGCCGATGAGATGAGTCTAGGTCGGCTTCCAGCCGATTGGCTCACGAATCTAACATTCTCTCCTTGTCAATTGCAGGGTCAAATTGACTGGCACGCCTACGAACCTCAAGATTTTAGAACCTGCACTGGAGTGAAGCAAATCTCCCAGGCCTTCGCGTGTCTCCAAGGCGCCGGACGGCCCTGGTGGTTTTCGGTGTCAACACGTTTTTGGCACGCCTGGTGGGACGCAAAATTTCAACAATCAAGATTGCAACATGGTCGGAAAGGAGGTCAAGATAGACAACGTAATTCCGGTCAGTATGGAAGATTTAACAGGTGAACAAAAACAGCAAGTTGAGCAAACTATAGCCAATTTTCAGAAGCTGTGCTTAGAATCCTTCAGTATGACTAGGCAAGGGCCGATACAGAAGACGCAGTTTCCAAAACCAGTTTTGTTTGGTGAATCGAGCCATACGCCACCTGAAAGTCCACCGGTAAAACCCTTGCAGGAGATGGTGAATGAAGCGGTTCATCACGCGCTCATCAATCAATCCGGGATTCTGGTGAACACACTTCATAATCTCATAAAGAAGACGGTGGATGGATCGATTATTCAAGAGCCTACTCGAGGTCCTGTTTACCTCCCGCCAAAAGCTGAGCCAAATCAAGTTGATTACAACATCAGTAGAGACATACTAGAAAACCTGTTTGCACAGAACCAGGCTGGGGGGCAGCAGGATATTCCTGCTGGATACCATCGATCTGCCTATTATGGGGGGTATCAACAGAATTACCCAGGTGGTATTGCCGATCCAGGGAGTTACCAAAGAGAGTGTCATAGACAGAATCGGCAACAAACTCCACCTGTGCAGTATCAACAGGACAGCCCGAGGGAAGAAGATTTATCAACAAGGGTTGGAGAAATAGTAAGGGAGCAGTTCGGGATCAAGCCCAAGGAGCAAACATTTATGTATCGGCATCCATATCCTGAGTAGTTTGATAGAGTGCCATTACCACACCGATACAGGGTCCCAGATTTCTCTAAGTTCTCAGGGCAAGACAGCACATCTACAGTAGAACACGTCAGCCGATTCCTGGCACAATGCGGAGAGGCATCGGCTGAGGAGGCTCTGAGGGTTAGATTTTTCCCTTTGTCGCTATCTGGATCGGCTTTTACTTGGTTCTCTTCATTACCACCGAATTTCGTTCGGGGATGGGCCGATCTAGAAAAACAGTTTCACAAATATTTCTTTGCTGGAATTCATGAGTTGAGACTGACAGATCTGACATCGGTTAGACAGCGACCAGATGAAACAGTACCGGAATACATTCAGCGACTTCGGGACGTCAGGAACCGATGTTATAGTCTGAACCTGAGCGATGGGCATCTGGCCGATCTGGCTTTCCAGGGTCTCTTGGCGCCGATTAAGGAGAGATTTTCATCACAAGAGTTCGAGTCCCTGGCGCACCTGGTTCAGAAGGGTATCTGTGGAGGCCATGGGCCCCGGGTACCTCATTACCAGTACATGGGCCACTCGGATAGAGGATGGGCCGGACCATGTAATTAGAGATAAGATAGCACCCGGCAGGCTGTACCTTGTATAATAAGGAAACATAGTTTTAGTCGGATAGGATTCTATCTCTAAGAAGGAAATCCCTTGGTCGTATCCGACTGGGATCCTTATCATGTATCCCTGTCCCCTAGTATATAAAGGGAGGCAGGGCGCCCCTCAGGGCAAGCACAACAAGAGCAACTAGATCATCGATCTACATATACCTCAGAGGAATAACACCTCAACTGGACGTAGGGTATTACCTCACCTTGAGGGCCTGAACCAGTATAATTCTCTTGTGTTCCTCTGCAGTCCACCGAATTCACCCTCGCCGAGTAGCCCCATAGTTCTATTGCCGGTGCAAAGCATCGACAGTTGGCGCGTCAGGTAGGGGCCTCTGGCGAATTCCTCATCTGAAGATTCGATGGATTCAATCAACGGAGTCGACAGCAACAAGTTCTTCCCCGGAGATGCAATTACCTTCGGAAGCTTAGACTTCATCGCCGATCAATTCGGCAATCTCACCCTGGCTGAGGCAGATCCAATCTTGCCAGCCGGGGAACCAGCCGACGTTTGCGCCAGTCGGCACACAGGACACCGCCGTCTCCTTCAGCGACTTCCTGCGGCAGTCCTTCACATCACCGAACATCGGACAACCCTCTCCTTCTGCGTCCGGCTTGCCGCTAGGCCTTGAGCCAGCCCGAGTTGGGCCGAGAAGGGGAGAGGTCGTCAATTTCCTGTACAATTCCGGCGACGCTGCGCACCTTTACCTCACACAGCAGACCCGATCTCCAGCGATTCAGTTTGGACACGGCCAAGCGCCGTTTTAGATTGGATCTAGAGAGGTCGAAGTCATTCTCACTCCAATAAACTATTCGGAGTCCGACACCAAGTCGGATAGCGGTTCGAGCGCTAGCTCGGACTTTAATTCGGCAAGCTTCCCTCTCTCCCGCGAGATCTTCATGGCTTCAACACCACCTTCCGAGGGACGTCGACTACAAGAGGAGCGACAAGAGGAGGCGCACCGATTACAACAAGAGGAGGCCAACCGTGAAGCCCGCAACAACGAGCTGCGCCAGGCTGGGCGAGTCGCTCAGCAACAGATCCTCCAAACCAAGATTGGCGACCACAGACGTCTTTGTCACGCCACACAGAACGTTGTGGCCGCAGACCTCTGCTGGACACACTCCAGCTCGGGGCCGATCACCAGGCCACCCCGACTATCGCCAAGATCAAGGCGATGATCACAGCTGCCGCCTGTCAGCAGCAACAGCAGTCGGGCGACACTGCTATACTGACCAATCGGTCGGGTTCTCCGGCGGCAGGGTCATCTGCATCAGCACGACGCTGGGCGGCCGGCTCCAGTCGGCAACGCGAAGAGTCCCGGCAAACAACGCTCGGCAATACCAATAATGACAACCGGCGGCGTCGCCAGTACCCAATCAGGACCTCCGAGTTCGACTGCACCGAGACCTTCGTCACACCATAAATGCCCGATGCGAAGAATGCGAAGAAGATGAATGCCGCCAACTGGAAGACGAAAACGAGCGCTTCGGCATCCACCACGAGCGACTACATCGCCAAGATCGGAGTCGGAGCCCTCACGAAGACGAAGGCATCCCAGCCTTCACTCGGGAGCTATAGGACGTCTTGTGGCCGACTGGCTTTAAGCCCACCGGGATCGAAAAGTATGGCGGCAAGACAAACCCAGAGTCCTGGCTTACCATTTACACCCTGGTAGTCCGAGCTGCTGGGGGCGGCAGCAGAGTCATGGCTAACTACCTCCCAGTCACGCTAGCCGACTTGGCGAGGACATGGCTGACAGGTCTCCCGAGGAGGTCGATCGATTCCTGGGGACAACTCAGGGAGCGGTTCATCGCTAATTTCCAGGGGACCTACGACAGACCCGCTTCGGAGCATGATCTTTATCAATTGCACCAGAAGAAAAACGAATCTTTGCGCGAATTCATCAAAAGGTTTTCCGAGAAGCGCAACCAAATCCCAACTATCAAAGACGAAGCCGTCATCGCCGTCTTTCGCAAAGGTGTAAAAGATGCTCCGCTTATTGCAAAATTCACTTGGAAGCCACCATCCACACTCCGGGCGCTCTTCGAAATGGCCAATAAATACGCCAACTCGGCCGAAGCGGTCGCCGAGGCCCTCGACGAGAAGAAGGAGCCCCGACAGAAAGAACAGAAGGCGAAAGCCGACAACGAGCCGTCTCAAAACAAGTCCGGCAGCCGTAAACGGAAGTCGGACAACGAGGTGGCCAACATGGAGCGCAGCCGGTCGCGGCCCCAGCGGAACAACGACTACCAGAAAAGTCATGAGCGGGCCATTGCCCCTTTCACCCCATGGGAAGGCACGCGGCCCAAGACTGCTATATGGCGTCAAAAGTTTTGCCTCCGAGCAGACTTCATCGTCTGGCGCGACAAGGACAAAGACAGCCAGACTCAGGTCCGGCTGACGACTTCCAAGATCCTCAAGCGAGCTCAACCATATCTTCGGGGCCCACTCGCATACGAGTCCAAGCGCAAACAGAAGCTTGTCAGCGCGCGACATCAACACGGTCTCCACGGCTGACACCCCCCAATACCTGCGCTGGTCAGAGATGGCATCACCTTTAATCGCGCCAGATCGCCCAGACGGTTTCCCACCGGGACGCTATCCACTCGTCTAGACCCGGTCGTCAGAAACATCAGGCTGAAGAAAACCCTCATCGACGGAGGCAGTGCGCTCAATATCCTGTTCGTCAAGACTTTGGACGAGATGAAAATTCCTCGTTACAGAACTACAGGCGAGCACCGCGCACTTCCACGGGATAATTCCGGCCTTCAATCAACTCCACTCGGGCAGCTAACTTTGCCGGTAACCTTCGGCACGCGATAATTTCCGCAAGAAACTGTCTGCTTCGAGTCGCCGATTTCGAGACGCGTACCACGCGATACTCGGACGACCGGCCACTCGCCAAATTTATGGTGATACCCGCACTACATGGTGCTGAAGATGCTGGACCAGCAGGAGTTCTCTCCCTCGCGCAGCGAACGTCAAGCAAAGCCTTCACCTACGACAAGAGAGTGTGAACTGGCTCAATCACAAGAGCGGCAGTCGGCGCGACAACATTCGGCAAGCCGTCACAACAGAAGTCGAGCAAGATCAAGTTTCGCGCGAAAAAAGTAGCGAAGTCGGGAATTTCAGCGACTCTGACACGAAGAAGATCCCCCTGGACCCTTCCGACGCCCTCCAAGACTGCTCTAGTCGGACCGGATCGACCCAAATAGGAAGACGGCGCTCGTCACTCTCTCCAAGCCACCCACGGATATCTTCGGTGGAACCGTCCGACATGCCGGGAGTACCAAGGGAGGATGATCGAGCACGCCCTAAACGTGAAGACAGACGCAAAGCCAGTCAAGCAACGGCTGCGGCGCTGTCGCTCAAGACACGCAAAGATGCTATTCGGGAGAAAATTACCAAACTCCTCGCAGCCGGGTTCATCAAAGAGTCTACCACCCGGACTGGTTGGCAACCTAGTTCTAGTCGCGGAAGAAAAATGGTAAATTGGCGCATGTGCGTCGACTACACCGACTCAACAAAGCGTTGCCCAAGACCCATTTGGTCTTCCTCGATAGACCAGGTGGTTGACTCCACCGCAGGGTGCGACCTACTCAGTTTTCTCGACTGCTACTCAGGATACCATCACATCAGCCTAAGGGAAGAAGACTGCTTGAAGGACATCTTTCATCACACCGTCTGGAGCGTATTGCTACATCACAATGCTGTTCGGGTCTGAAGAAGCGGGCCGCAACGTATCAAGGCTATTCAGCGGTGTCTGCATACTCAGATCTGGGCGCAACGTGGAAGCCTACGTCGACGACGTGAGTGATCAAGACCAAGTCCAAAGAAGACCTCATCGCCTGACTTGGAAGACCTTCTAAACCTTCGAAGATTCAGATGAAGTTGAACCCAGAAAATGCGCCTGCTTGGCTGTGCCATCCGAAAAGTTACTCGGCTTCATTCGTCTCGCACTACGGCATCGAGGCCAACCTGGAGAAAGTCAATTGCCATCAGGCACATGGGCCACCCGCGACTAACCTCAAGGACGTCCAGAAGCTGACAGGCTGTATGGCGGCACTTAGCCGATTTATCTCCCGAACTGGGCGACGTGGGGGCCTGCCTTCTTCAAGCTACTCAAAAGACCGATAATTTTCCAATGGACTCCGGAAGCCTAGCGAGCCTTCGAAGACTTCAACAATTCCGCACATCACCCCCGTGTTTTGGCGTTCACCTCTGCCCAGGAACGCTAATGCTATATCTGGCGGCAACAACACAGGTAGTCAGCACGGTGGTTGGTGTTGCGCGATCCGAAGCAGGTCATATTCAAAAAATACAACGGCAGTCTACTTCGTCAGCAAGGGTCCTTGCCGACTCCAAAACGAGATATCCGCAGGTCTAGAAGCTGCTATATGGCCTAGTCATTCACAGTCCGAAAGAAAAAACTGGTGCATTATTTCCAAGCACACCAAGTCCACGGTGGTCACAGCATTTCCACTTGGGGATGTCCTTCATAATCGCGAGGCACTGGCCGAATCGCTAAATGGGCACTCGAGTTGATGGCGTCGCACTCACCTTTTCACCACGGACAGCAATCAAGTCTGCAAGCTCTAGCCGACTTCGTGGCCGAGTGGACAGAAGTCAACTGCCTACACCAATAGCAAAGCTAGATACTGGACAATGTCTTTCGACGGTTCTCTACGGATCGGCGGCGCCGGGGCGGAGTCATATTGAACTGTCCCCACTGCGCTGAAAAAACTGAAGTACGTTCTACAAATCCACTTCCCGGCTTCCCACAACCGTCGCCGAGTACGAGCACTTGTTCATGGACTCCGCATCGCTATATTACACTCGGCATACGTCGACTGGTTGTGCGCGGAGATTCTCAACTCGTGTAAAACCAAGTCATGAAAGCTAGACCTGTCTCGACGATACCATGGCCGGCATACTGTCAGGAGGTCCGCAGGCTGGCGAAAAACAAGTTCGACGGGCTGGAAATCACACATGTTCCTGGCCCATACAACGACGCAGCAACGAGCTTGGCAAACATGGGATCCAAGCGGAAGCAGGTTCCAGCTGGAACCTTCGTCGAGCAACTCATGGAGCCATCAGTCAAGAAGACCGGCACCAATCATGTCGGGGTTGAGCTTACCCAGACCACAATTTTTGTGTCTGCACATATGTGAAGACTGGAGGACTCTGTTCTGTTTCTCACGGACCATTCCCAGATCGCATCAAGCGAGCAGATAAAGCTGAGGCAAAAGCTTCCTACTAGTCGGAGAAGACCTGTCGGAAGAGCATTCTTGATGTTCCTCATGCGCTTTTGTGTCACCACCGAGGAGGCAAGCAGATTCTGCACTCACTTCCACTCGCGGCATATGTGGCAAACCACGCCGCATCCAGGACGTTAGTCGAAAAGGCTTACCGGCTTCTGGCCACAGCAGTAACAGACGGCGAAAGACATCTTCGCAAAGTCCCAGTTCTACGCAAGACAACAAATTACCTTCCAGCCCAGGAACTCCAAAGTATCCCCATCTCCTGGCCATTTGCAGTATTGGGGGCTCGACATGGTTCGGCCTTCAGAAAGCGCCAGGAGGGTTCACACATTTATTTTGTCGCGGTGATAAGTTCACCAAGTGGATTGAGGCTAAACCCGTTTACAGCAGCATTTTTTCGATTCATCAGTTAGTATATTTTATACCGGTTCCCTACCGCATTTTCATCACCGACAACTGGTACTCAGTTCGCGCGGGCGTTATCTGCGTTTACGATTTCAGCATCAATCTGCTATGCATCTGTGGCACCCTCACTGGAGCAACGGCAGGTTGAACGAGCCAACGGTATGGTCTTTACAAGGCATCAAGGCCAGGATATTCGACACGTATGCGACCGGTGGTACAAATCCATCCGTTCTCTGGTCTCTCAGACCACGGTTATGTCGGCAACTTTAGGGCAATCCCCTTTCTTTCTGTCTACAGTGCGAGGCTATGCTATATACTTCTCTCACGAGTCCGGGCCTACTCTGAAGATGACTTCCTATCGACTTGTTTTTCAGCTGGAAGAAAGACATATCAGTCGCAATGGTACTTCAAGGCCTACGTCGCTACCACGAATCGGCAATGTCGTGCCGCGCCTTTTGTCTCGTCTGAGGAAAATACAACACCACCAAAGACAGGCATAAATTATCTTTTAATTCTTTCTCTTCAATAAATATTATAGTCACGCGGCCAGGCGCTCCGACTTGAAGACCGAAGACGACTTTCGTTCTCACAGCACTCATGAACATAGAACAGCTACGTCCTAGTTCTATAATTTTAGTGTACGTTCTTCTGACTCACTACGCTGCTTGTATCACCAAGTAGGATCGGACTGCATGTTTTACTATGTGCGTTGTCAATAACATACGTCCTTATTTCACTTCGTTTATGAGCCTTACTACGACTGTCACGTTTGCCTGAGTAGCTCTTACTTCGAACGTTTTTATTAAGTTCTGACAGACTAACGTCGTGTGCATGTTACTACGGTCAGTAAAGCTAATGACAATTGAGGTAATAATCTTGATTGGCGGCTTGCACACATATTTACACGGAATGCTGTTTATACAAGTTCATTATGTCCCGACTACCTGAATATGCCCTCACAGACCCAGGTCTCGGTATTATTTCTGCAGTCGCTTCGCCCGGGCGATCAGCTCCAGCGCCTCCTCTGGATTCGTCTCTTCGGCAAACCCTCCCGAATGGCTTCAATATCGCCCTGGGAGTATATGGATTGTCATCGCCAGGGTCTGGGCCACGCCGGCGACAACCGCTCATCCGAGTACCTTTTCAAGGCACTCGTGCATCCTCGAGACCCCACTACTGAGGGAATTCTGTTGCAGCTGGTTCCCACCGCGGCGGGGATCTATAAGGTCAAGGAGCCCTTTCACGGACCCCGACGAGGCCTCCGTGTCCCTGATCAACCTTATTCTCCTCGTGTAGAAAAAAATAATCTGATACTGGAGCTCGGACATTAGTTCTCATGTCTGCCCAGATCAGCGGCAGTAAGCTTGTCAAATTCGGCTATACACAGGATAACTAATGGATTGCTAAGCTCACAATCGGGTTGAGGACTTACTTTCGTAGGTCGGCCGTCCCACCCGGCCACGGTTTTCTCCAGTCGGCCTTCTCCTTACGAGCTGACGACGGCCTTCTCCAACTCGGACTTCTCACCGGTCAAGCTCGGTGTTGGCCTTTGTCAGGTGGCCTTGACCTTCTCAGACTCGGCCTGGGCTTCTTCGGCCTCCTTTCAGCTATGATTCCCTTCTCTGTTCGGTCTTTAACCTCCGCTTCGAGGTCTGCACCACAGATTACCAAGAGCTCAACCAGTGCGCAGTCATGACACCTGGGCCAGTCGAGAACAACGCAGCTGGATGAATACATCAGACGGTGTCAGCGGAAGAATATACTCGAAGGAATTTACCATCTGATCTCTTTCCGGCTAGGGCCCATGTCTCCGCCCTAAGTTGATCGGCGCTGCCCTTCAACCTGGGCCTCCCTCGCCCGCATGCGCTGCCTCCATCTCGGCCTTCAAGGCATCGGAGCTGTTCCATACTGCGAACGTGGGAGCTACCTCGACCCAAGTCTCCCGTCATACCTCATTGCGGCAACAAGGTTTCTGCCCAAGGGATGAAAGACGAGAATCAAGGACGGGTCAGACAATCAAGCACGAGTCACCAGAAGCTTTACTACAAGGACTTATACCAGCGCCCCTCGCACCGCTGAATGGGCGGCACTAAGCTACTCTCGCGCTCCTCTCTGGCACATGATTCATCGAGCCTAAGCTTTCACAAGTACCCCGTCGTGAGCGTATCCACGTTACAGGTCCAGCATCGCACCGTGGAGGCCAGCTTGCGATCCGAGGCAAGCTTAATGGTGGAAGTCTCCATGGGCGTGCCAATGTCGGGCCTTCCAGGGCGGCCTGATGGGGCGCGTCGGGACGACCGCGACCCCAATGAAGCCACGACTGAGCCGACGGGGGTCTGGCCTCGACTGCCCTCCCCCACGACTTCTTGGACGGACTCAGGGGCTCCGTCCCGGCTACGCGCAACGTGCGGCGCCTCGGGGCTGGACGCGCCTCAGTTTCAGCAGCCACCCGCGGTGCGGTGCGGCCAGTGTGGCCCTGTCAGTACGAAACCAGCTTGGTCTCGCAACCGAGCTACGCCGGCTCAACAGGGTGTGTTCACGCCGCTGCTCGGGCTTGGGGCTGGGCTCATCCAAGTGGAGCAGGATGCGGTCCGACTCGTTTGAGATCGACTATCGGCCCGGCTTCCTGCACGAGCGAAAGCAAACAATTCAAGACATTACATGATCAACACACAAAGCTACAGACAGCCCGGAGCAGCAGAGCACCTCTTGGAGACACCTCTAGCTTCTTGCCGGTGGCAACGACCTAATGCTCCACCAGTGTCGGCTGTCCGCTGCCTTAGCTGCCGGCACATCGGGCCGGTTCGGCGTCAATTTCGGCGGAGGCGCTGATCAACCCGAGTCCAAGGCTCCCGAACTCCGAGTCTGGTCACGGCTCGGGCGCCTCGCCCAGGTGGCAGAGGCTGCTATAGCTCGGGCCCCCTCCGGTGCGGCAACACCGCCGGGACCAGGACATCGTCGGGCTCTAAGAACCCAGGTCTCAACTGGGAACTTACCGCACTTGGCATTGCCGTGGCGGCCAGCACAGGCGTCACTTTTATTTTCGACGCTCCGCTCACCGGGACCGACTTGGCCGTCATGGCCCCCTTGCCCCGATATACAAATCGGTTTCTTCCCCGCTCTCTTAGAGAGTCGGGTGGTGGCAGCAGAGGACTCGCTCGGCCTCTTCTTCGACGCAACAAGCACGACAATTGGATGGCGCAGTCTTCAGTCAATGCTTCATGCCACTCACAAGTTGCAGTCAACCAAAGCGTCACGCTATGCTGGCACACGCTACATTCCCACGGGCATTCATCACACAGGAGGTTAAAGGTTACCTTCGGCCGAGGCGGATAGCGTTAACCACAATCCGGCGACTTGATCGTCCTCACAACCCTCGAGGACGGGCGACTCATACTCCCTTCAGGAGAAGTAGCAAACAGTGAGGTCAGCGCCGGAGTCATGCTCACCATCCTTGTCCGACGGATCCGTGGCTTCACTTGCTCAGGCGTCATTTTTGCCTTTGAAGGCCAGTTCCGAATGAGTCCTAACCACGTGTGAACTGCGCTATTTTTTGTCTCTCTTATCTCTCTCTGAAGTTATTTTTTTGTCTTCATAGCGCCCTCGTTGAAGGTCATCTATCTTCGACCAAACAACAGATGCTGCCTAGCCCATTTTCCTCAACAGTCGGCTCTTGCTTGACCAGTATCGCCCACTTGGCGGAACACCGTCTGTGCAGACCGCGTAATCGGCGCGTCCGCAAGAGGGCAGCCAATCGGCCCGCGGAAGTAACCATCCTATGTGCCAACCCAGTTCAGAGAAGATATTCAAGGGCAATGACGAGTACGTATCTTCTTCCATCGCCTCCCCTCAGTTGATCGAAGACCGGACCCTCCAATCGAGCATATGATACGTTTGCTCCCTTGGGTGAGGCTTGCATAGGCGAACAGATGTCGGAAGAGGACTGAATGAAATGGGGCCTTCAACGAGCCCAAAGAAGCCGATTCGCACAAGACAGTAACAAATATGAACATCGTTTGAAGAACTAAGCAGTTGGCGCGGTTCAGTGCACAACATACCAGCACCGTAAAAGTCAAAGAAATAGACGGAAAGAAACTTAGAAACGGACGGCACAGAGTCTCGGCGGATGTCGAAAAAAGGGAGCGCAAAGACTTCACTACCGTTTCTCTGCGTATAAAGATCCGTCGGATTTCCTGGGCTCGACTCTATCCCTGGTGCCGTGCCGCCCATGCGAATCACCTCTTGGCTGGGCAACTGTTAGTTCAGCGATCTATCCGAGACCACTTCAGCCTTCACCGATCCACAAATACGACACCGGCAGCTTCCCGGCGCTCCGCGCAAGATGCCAAAGCCTCAGCCATACTGGAGCGAAGAGATTCATGTAGTGCGAAAGGCAAATTCGGGGGCTTGGAGCAAACGGGGAGGATTGAAAGATCGCCCGAGTTCGGGTGCGAGAGGGGAGGAGGGAAATTAGCAGTAGCTACCCTTAGCCCGTGTCTGCCGATCTTCTCTCTT
>RYFJ01002104.1:0-238766 GCA_003991445.1 Oryza meyeriana var. granulata
GCAGTTAATTGAACTAATATTTATTAGGAAAAGATTTATCTTTTTTAGTGAACCTGACCTCGTGGTCCGTCCAGGATTAGTTAGCGTTTTTTATTATACGATAGGAATCATATACCGTGTCTATAAGGACCATGGTAACTCGGGGTATATAACGTACGCCCGGGACCTTGTAAATCATCAACCACAGATCATACAGAAATTCGGCGGCAATCGCACCCTTTCGACGGGAATCTGCTCTCGAGCCGGGCTGCATCGTTAGGTCGAACTCCTGCGAGAGGGTAAGTCTGTCACCCCCGGCTACCATCGGCTAGGACTTTCCTGTTAGGTTTCCGATATTCTAGTCACGTTTTGGTAGTCGGGCTTATCCACGATATATTTACTTTATCTATGGCTGCATCAGTTCAGTTTGATCTCATAGATTGATTAGGTATATCACATCACGCGTGCATAGATTGTAATCAAATTACTGGGAGCGATTTATCAATCAGTTCGTGCGCAATCGGTTAAGGGTCCGACCTACTGAACTGCTAGTGATAAGTCGGTCCTTGATAGGTCCGATGCTTTGTGCGCAGGCGTTCTTAAGGAGTGCATAGCCGATAAGTTATCTTCATCACGATGCATTATATCTTATCGGCCCATTGAGGCATTGTTATCATTGTCGTCTGTGCTGCACGGTTGGGTCCGATTCACTAGACTGACGATATATAGCTTTACTCTTGATGAGCCGATGGTGTTTGTGCGATGGGTTTATCGAGAGTGCTTAGCCGAATAAGTTATCTGTTAAAAGCCGACTACATTTATTCATTGTCTTATTCCATACTCGCTCCATCTCAGTAGTTGGCTAGCTTATCAAATTTTAATTTATCATTTCATTTATTTTGCATTACTTTATTATATGTTCTTGCCTGTATTATCGTTACAATCGGCCAAGGGCTAGCCGATGGGTTCATTCTGCCGATCATACAAGTACCAAGCAGGTTCCCGGCACGACCCCAAGGTGAGGGCCCGGGCAATGAGCCGGGTAAAGGACCAGTGTATGGGCCCGGACAGCGGACGAAGATCCCGGGAGCCGATATAAGCAAGGCCCGGGCGCAAGGCACATCTTCATAGCAAACCAGTAACACTAGACTATGATCAGCTAGATCTATTTGATTTATTTATGCATTATACTTGTTATTTTATCAAGTTATAGCCGGTTTTTGAGTATCCTTGATGATCGCTAGCACGATATTTGTTTTATTATTACGTTTATTGCCTTGCCGTCATCGGCCCTTAAGCCGATGTATAAGTGCTACAGTGTGCATCGGCCATCGGCTGATGATGAAACGAGTCTAGATCGGCTTCCAGCGATTGCTCATTGATCTAACATTTTCCTCCTTGTCCAATTACAGGGTCAAATTGACTGGCACGCCTACGAACCTCTCAAAACTTTAGGACCTGCACTGGAAGTGAAGCAAATCTCCAGGCCTTCGCGTGTCACCCAGACGCCGACGGCCCCCGGCGGGTTTTCGCGTCAACACGCTTTTGGCACGCCTGTGGGACTCGAAGTTTCAAGCCAAAATTCCAACAAACACATTTCAATCAAGATTTCAATATGGCCGGAAAAGAAGTCAAGACGGACAACGTAATTCGGTCACCATGGAAGATCTAACTGAAGAAAAAAACAGCAAATTGAACAGACCATGACAAAATTTCCAGAAGCTGTGCCTAGAATCCTTCAGTATGACAAGGCAAGGGCCGATTCAGAAGTCTCAGTTTCCAAAACCAGTACTGGTAGGAGAATCGAGCCGCACAACCCGAGAGTCCACCAATCAAGCCTTTACAGGAGATGGTCAATGAGGCTTACACCACGCGCTCATCAATCAGTCGGGGGTCTTAGTAAATACATTGCATAATCTTATCAAGAAGACTGTTGATGGGTCGATTGCCCAAGAACCAACTCGGGGCCCTGTTTTTCTCCCACCGAAGATAGAGCCAGGCCAAGTTAATTACAACATTAGCAAGGATATACCAGAACACTTGTTCGCGCAGAACCAGGCTGGGGGGCAACAGGATATCCCTCCTGGATATCACCGATCTATTTATTATGGGGGATACCAGCAGAACTATCCGGGAGGAGGAGCCGATCCAGGTACCTACCAGAGGGAGTATCACAGACAGAATCGGCCAACCAACCCGCCGATACAGTATCAGCAGTATCAACAGGAGAATGCAAGAGAAGAAGATTATCGGCACGGGTTGAGGAGATAGTAAGGGAGCAGTTTCGGGATCAAGCCCAAGGAACAAGCGTTCATGTATCGGCACCCATATCCTGAGTGGTTTGACAGGGTTTCCGTTACCACACCAAATACAGGTCCTCTAGGATTCTCTAAGTTTTCAGGGCAGGACAACACGTCTACAGTAGAACATGTCAGCCGATTCCTGGCGCAGTGCGGGGAGGCATCGGCTGAAGAGGCCCTGAGGGTTAGGTTTTTTTCCCCTATCACTATCTGGATCGGCTTTTACATGGTTCTCTCATTACCGCCGAATTCTGTTCGGGGGTGGCCGATCTGGAGAAACAGTTTCACAAATATTTCTTCGCTGGAATTCATGAGCTGAGACTGTCGGATTTGACATCGGTTAAGCAACGACTAGATGAAACAGTACCGGAGTACATTCAGCGATTTCGGGATATCAGAAACCGGTGTTATAGTTTAAACCTGAGCGATGGGCATCTGGCCGATTTGGCTTTTCAGGGACTCTTGGCGCCAATCAAAGAGAGGTTTTCATCTCAAGAGTTCGAATCCTTGTCGCACTTGGTACAGAAGGTATCGGCTCATGAAAGCCGATTTCAAGAAGCGAAAAAGGACAAATACCAGAGGAGGGTTGCTCAGGTTCAGGTCCTATTCATCAGGCTCAGATAATGAGGGAATCCGATGCTGAGGTTGGATTGGCGGAGTGGGCCAGGAACAAGAAGTCAGTATCATGCCCGTGGGTCAAAGATATCGGCAAAGAGGAACGGTATGATTTCGATGTAAGCAAAAGCCGATAAGACTTTGACTTGTTGTTACAGGAAAAGCAAATACATTGCTGCCAAACCAAGTGATTCCATCAGCCGAAGAACTAAAGAAGAAGAAATATGCAAGTGCACAATGCGATATCAACATACTAACGAGTGCAGGTTTTTTCGGCAACAAATTCAGTTGGCTGTTGAGCAAGGACGAATCAAGTTTGAAGACAAAAGCCAATGAAGATAGATGGGCACCCGTTCCCACGTAAATATGGTCTATGCGGGGTCATCATTAAGGGATCAAGCCGATGGAGCAAGACATCAAAGGTATAAGTCAAGGATTACTTCATCGGACATGATAGAAAAATACTCAAGATATGAAGAACAGAAGGGTGAACCAGAACGATATAATCCGCATTGGGACTGCCCGTGTTTTCGTTTTGCTGGGATCAAGGAATGAGGCTGCCATCGGCTGAGAATTGCCCCGAGTGTAGCCGTACAATGGATCGCCATGATCAGCAGCAGAGGTTTTCGCAAGATCGCCGTTTGGGAAAAGAGCATCAGTTCATAGCCGACTAGGGCCGATCCGTGAAGAGTTTTTGAAGAGGATGAAGAAGAAGCACTGAGAAACAGGTCCAGAATCCTCAGTGGTGTCCTAGCGGCATATTCACGAAGAATCAGAAGAGAAGGGCACAACGATTACGACACCGAGAGCAAAAAGAAGAGCAGCCAAGATCAAGAGGAAGCCGATCATCGTCTCAAGAGGACCAACAAGTCTGGCAAGTAAAAGAGGAAGGACGATGAAGACGAATCGGCTCCAATAAACATGGTTTTCTTTCTGCCCAGAGAATACAGAGCGTTCTCGTCAGACGAGGAGGGTGGAGAGGAGGTTTTCGCTCAGCTGACACTGCGACCTGACCAAGCTACATTTGATAAACCCGAGGAGTCAGAGCATCGGCACCTGAAGCCATTATACATCAGGGGCTACGTAAACGGAAGGCCGATGACAAAGATGTTGGTTGATGGAGGAGCAGCGGTTAATCTTATGCCTCAAGCCACATTCCAAAAATTGGGGAAGACTGCCGAAGATTTGATCAAGACAAATATGGTGTTAAAAGACTTCGGTGGGAATTCATCAGAAGCGAAAGGCGTATTAAACGTGGAGCTGACAGTAGGGAATAAGACATTACCCACCACGTTTTTTGTCATTGACGGAAAGGGGTCATATAGTTTGCTTCTCGGCAGGGACTGGATTCACGCGAACTGTTGCGTGCCTTCGACAATGCATCAATGTCTAATACAGTGGCAGGGAGATCAAGTCGAGGTGGTGCTAGCAGATCGGTCGACCAATATTGCCATGACCGATCTACCAGTCTGGGAAGCCGATGGTGTTGACTGCCTATCCGGGAGAGTTTGGGAAGGAGATTACCTCAAGGTTACTAGCCAGGGGATACAGCCGATCCAGCAAGTCGGCTCCGAATTGTTACTCTGATGGGATCTATTGAAGACTTCGAGGGGAAACTGGGGCGAGGATTTACGTCGGCTGATGATTTGGAAGAGATCGATATTGGGCCAGGAGATAGGGCAAGGCCGACGTATATAAGCAAAAAATTAGATCCTGAGCTACGAGAGGAATTGATAGCACTGCTGAAGGAACATCGGGATTGTTTTGCCTAGGAGTACCATGAGATGCCAGGATTGAGCCGATCGATTGTTGAACATCGGCTGCCTATTAAACCAGGATATCGGCCATTCAAGCAGGCTCCAAGAAGGTTCAAGGCAGAATTATATGAGCCGATCAAGGCAGAGATCACAAGGTTATATGATGCCAAATTCATAAGACCATGCCGATACGCTGAGTGGGTTTCTAATATCGTCCCGGTGGAGAAGAAAAATAGGAAATTGAGGATATGTATTGATTTCCGGGATCTGAATAAAGCTACCCCTAAGGATGAATACCCAATGCCGATAGCGGATCTGCTGGTGGATGCAGCCTCAGGTCACAAGATTATCAGCTTCATGGACGGCAATGCAGGATACAATCAGATTTTTATGGCCGAAGAGGATATACACAAAACTGCGTTTCGATGTCCTGGAGCTATCGGCTTATATGAGTGGGTAGTAATGACTTTTGGGTTAAAGAGTGCCGGTGCGACTTATCAAAGAGCGATGAATTATATATTTCATGATCTCATCGGTTTGTTGGTGGAAATCTACATTGATGATGTGGTGGTTAAGTCTAAAAGTGGGGAAAGCCATATAGCCGATTTACGAAGAGTGCTGGAGAGGGCCAAGAAATACGGACTGAGAATGAATCCCAATAAGTGCGCTTTTGGTGTATCGGCTGGGCAATTTTTGGGTTTTATGGTTCATGAGCGAGGGATTGAAGTTAGTCAGCGAAGTATCAGAGCCATTAAGACTACAGAGCCACCAAGCAATAAGACGGAGTTGCAATCGTTGATCGGCAAGGTTAATTTTGTGAGGAGATTTATATCAAATTTATCAGGAAGAATTGAGTCTTTCACACCGTTATTAAAGTTGAAGGCCGATCAAGAATTTGTGTGGGGGGCAGCGCAGCAGAAGGCGTTCGACGAGATCAAGAATTATCTTAGTTCCCCACCTGTTTTGATTCCGCCGCAGAAAGGAGTGCCGTTCAGGTTATACTTGTCGGCCGATGAGAATTCCATCGGCTCTGTTTTGATCCAAGAATTTGAAGGCAAAGAGCGAGTTGTGTTCTATCTAAGTAGGAGACTTCTGGATGCTGAGACGAGATATCCTGCGGTGGAGAAGTTATGCTTATGTTTATATTCTCGTGTACAAAGTTAAGGCATTACATCCTATCGGCTGAGTGTACAGTAGTTTGCCAGGCCGATGTGGTCAAATATATGTTGTCGGCTCCAGTCTTGAAAGGGCGAGTTGGCAAGTGGATTTTTGCCTTGACAGAGTTTGACTTGAGGTATGATCGGCTAAGGCGATTAAGGGACAAGCAGTGGCCGATTTCATTGTACAGCACAGAGGGTCTCACGAAGATTATGCGGAGCCGATCCCATGGACTTTATTTTTGATGGATCGGTTTGCAGGCACGGATCTGGTATCGTTTAGTTATTGTATCGCCTCGGGGGGCAAGTTTTGAGTTTGCTTTTACGATTAAGCCTTATCGGACTAATAATCAAGCAGAGTATGAGGCGGTGCTGAAAGGGCTTCAACTCTTGAAGGAAGTAGGAGCCGATATTGTAGAGGTTATTGGTGATTCTTTGTTGGTGATCAAGCAGTTATCTGGAGAATATGAGTGTAAAGATGATGTTTTGAGGTCATATTATGAAGAATGTATGGATTTATTGAAAGATTTCAAGATGGTGTCAATAGATCATATTCCCAGGGAGCAGAGTTTAGAAGCCAATGATCTTGCACAAATTGCTTCAGGATATCGGCTGAATAGGCAAGTTGAGGGAGGTAGCCGATATTGATGTCCAGAACAAGGCCGATGACTGGAGACAGGGAGTTAGATTGATTACTTGCAAACCCGTCGCAGTCCGTTTCCAGGAAGATTCGGTATAAAGCTACTAAGTATGTGCTACTTGATGGGGAGTTGTATTATCGAGACGTTTGAGGGAGTTCTGCTTAGATGCCTGGATTTGGAAGAAGCCAAAGTGGTTATGTGTGAAAGTGCATGAAGGCATCTGTGGGACTCATCAATCGGCTCATAAGATGAAGTGGTTGTTGAGAAGAGTAGGGTATTTTTGGCCGACAATGCTGGAAGATTGCTTTAGGTATTATAAAGGATGTCAAGATTGTCAGAAGTTTGAAAATATACAGCGGGCACAGCATCGGCTATGAATCCTATCATCAAACCGTGGTCGTTCAGAGGTTGGGGAATTGATATGATCGGCCAGATTTTTCCTCCATCAAGTAAGGGAACATAATTTATATTGGCGGCGACAGATTATTTTACCAAGTGGGTGGAAGCATTCCTTTGAAGAAAGTTACGTCCAGGAAGCGATCGAGTTTGTAAAGGAGCATATTATTTATCGGTTTGGGATTCCTCAGACGATAACTTACTGATCAGGGGTCCATCTTTGTGTCTGATGAGTTTCAACAATTTGCTGCCAGTATGGAATCAAGCTATTAAATTCGTCGCCTTATTACGCTCAGGCCAATGGACAAGCAGAAGCTTCTAACAAGAGTTTGATCAAGTTAATTAAGCGGAAATTGATGAGCAGCCACGGCGATGGCAATACTACATTAGCCGATTCACTATGGCCTATCGGATGGCATACCACGGATCTACTCGGGTGCCGCCGTATCAGTTGGTATATGGACATGAGGCAGTTTTACCATGGGAGACTAACATCGGCTCTAGAGAATTTCTTTGCAGAATCAGTTGACAGCCGATGATTATTATAATTTGATGACAGATGAACTTTGAAGATTTGGCTCAGAATCGGTTAAGAGCGTTGGAAAGGATCAAGGAAAATAAGGCTAGGGCAGCTCGGCATTACAACAAAAAGGTGGTGAATAAGTCGTTTTGCTGAGGGAGATCTTGTGTGGAAGTTGATTTTGCCGATCGGGTCCAGAGATAATAAGTTCGGGAAGTGGTCGCCTAATTGGGAAGGGCCCTATCGGATTAATCGTTGTGTGCCTGGGTAATGCTTATATGTTAGAAGATCTCAATGGATAGAATTGCTAAAGCGCTTAACGGAAAATACCTCAAGAAGTACTACCCTAGCGTGTGGATTGATTCCAAATCGGTTAAGTATGACCGATTTCTAAGTAATTCGGAAAGCCGGGTGTTTTTTTTACATCGCCTAAAGACAGCCGATATCAGTTGATATCGCCTTTAGATCAAAACAAGCAAAAAAATTATCAAGACTGAAAGAGATAAGTAGCAGAGCCGATCAGATTATATGACAGCAGAAGGATGGTCGGTGTGTTCCAGAAGATCGTCAGTTACAAAGGTTTAAGATTTACAAGAATTTTTGGATCACTTCAATTGCGCGCAGGCGGATCTGATCAATCTCATTGATAGCACGGATGTCATCTTCATCAGAGCCCGGGATGGTCTTCAGGTTCTTGCGCCGATGAATGACTTGACGTATTATCGCTGTAACCTTGGCTTCTTGGTCTGGATGCTTGCGGTAGGCCGATTAGTTGGGATTCTGTTGCTGTGAGGTCTTTGCGAACTTTTTCAAGTTCTGCCAGTAAATCGGCCTCCTTCTTCTTCAGCTGGTCTAACTTAGGTTGGAGCTCTTGGGGGGCAGCAGCCATGTCATCAAGCTTTTTCTTCTCTGCTTGGGCTGATAGCCGATCGGCTTGGATGTCTTCGGTAGTCTTCTGTTGGTCAGCGCGGTCGGCTATACGTTGTCTAAGCTTGATGAGTTTGAATCTATGGGATTCCAGATATGCTGTGGGAGTTAGTGCGTCGACAAGTTCTTCGGGCAGATGGTGTTCAATTTCTGCGAATCTTGCCCGGATTGGCCCGCAATCTTCCGCTAGCGCGTCAATTGGGTTTTCCAGCCGACTGAGGATGCTCGTCAGATATTCGCGTACGTCGGCTGGGAAGGATGGTTTGGTTGTTGCGCTGGTGGCTGTGGATTCTTCTACTTCTAGGTACTTGCCGATGTCAAAGGAGAACAGATCGGCTAAGGACTGCAAAATTGGCATCGGTAAAGGAATCAGTAAAAAAGTTAAGAGCGGAGTATGGACATAAAAGAATTACCTGAGGAAGGACATCGGTAGCTTGCGCGACATCGGCTTCAGGGGGATGAGTGGGTTGTTCTTCGAGGGGGCCGATGTCAGCCGATGGAGTAGGGACAGTATCATCAGCAATTAGAGGACTTGGTGCTGAGAGGGGAGCAGCTGGAGAAGTCATCGGCTCAACACTTGGAGGGGCGTCAGAGGGATGGTGAGGTTCTGGAGCCGATGATTCAAGCTGAAAAAGGGTTTGGTAAGATAAAATAAGGAAGTGGATGATAATAATAATAAGGCTTGGCGCATACCTGAGGGGACGAAGGAGCCGATGTGGTCTGGGGAGAAGATGGCGTCGTGGCAGCAACATCGGCATCGGTCTTCTGTTTCTTTGAGGAGGGACGATGCGCTAACTTCTTACGTTTTTGGCCCATCGGCCGAGGTGCCTTGAGAAGAGCCGATGGAGATGGACCATCACGCCCTAAGTTTGGGGTGGCCGATGGAGGTTGATACTGGATCAGCCGACCGCTGTTGCTTGTTCTTGGGGGTTCGACGCTAGCAGCCTGCAAAATTAGAGGTGAGAGTTGGTTGAAGGAGGCGATTAAAGATTGCAGGTGTTACCTCATCTTCGGATTCAACATAGTCGGCGTCCAGACGGGAACAGTAACAGGCGGGTGCTAAGCAGAACAGATGTTTCTTCCATTCTGACCACCATCGGACAAAGAGCTTGGTGTTGGCAGTGCAGATGAACACTTTGGTGGCGGTGCCTAGCAGGAGGGAGTCTGTCAAAGACCGCAGCCGATCATATTCCAGGGCGCTGCTGACCGTGCCCCGGGCTTGGAGTTTGTCGATGAAGAATAGGCCTATCGGGAGCTGACCAAGGCCAAATTGGCGAGAGCCGACTGATGGATGATAGAACTCATACGATGGCTGAGTTCGGCCCAGAGAAAAGCCGGTTGGCAGCAGACAAGGACTGATAGCCGATAGGAATATGGCTTTAGACTGATCATCATTCAGAGCTTTGAGTGGATCGAAGTTAGAGGGCATCTCGAATGATGATGCGTCATTGTACGCAAACCAAAGAGTGGCATCCCTGGTAAAGCCGTAATAAAACCCCTTGAACCACTGACTAACTTCAGCGGGGGTTATCTTGCCGCCAGAAAGGGCCGAGGCAGCTTCGCCCATAGAGATGCATCGGCGGTAAACAGGGTCTTGATCTTCTGGGTAATCGGCCGGGAAGGATTGCTTGAGGAGAGAAGTTTCTGGGATAGCCTTGGAGGTATAAATATTGAGCCAGAGCTGAACAAACCACCAAGGACCCCCAATGTGGCCGACGAGCTGGCCAGCCGATAGCTTAGTTGACACCTGGTGAAGTAGCTGGTAGGTGGCGCCAAGGAGATAGTGCCCCAACGGAATTTGTTTCCTATCGGCCAAGCACTCGGCCAGGCATTGCATATTGGTCGTCGGGCCGAGGGTTGCACCACCAAAGACGAACCGTTCCAACCACAAGTTCAGAAAAGCGACATGCTCCCGATCATCAACCGGTCCAGTTCCTTTGTTATGGAGAGATATATACCTGGACCAGCCGCCGATGTTTTTTGTTTGAAGCCGGTGAGCAGGCTTGAACCGGAGTTTGAAGGGGTTGATGTAGCTTGTCGTATCCAGGCAGGTGAGCATGGTCACGTCCAGCAAAGTGGGGGTCATCGGCCCATGCCCGAACATGAAAGCATTAAGAGCATCAGACCAGTAGTATGAGGCCGATGCAAGTAGGGACTCGTTCCTTTCCATATCAGCCAGGGAGAGATTGATGCAGTGGCCGATGTGAGATTCTTCCCAGTAGGTCCTCTTTACAGCCGATACTCTGAGGTACCAATCTCTCCACCCGGACAGCTTACTCGGCCATGATCTGAAGCTGTTGGTCCAGTCACTGACCAACATAGTCGAGTTCTTGAAGGGAACGCGTTGGGTTTCGGCGACGATGAAATCGGTGGGATCTTCGCTGCCCATGGGGCCATGATAGAAAAAGCTGGGGTAATCGGCGGCCGGAATCAAGATCTGGGCTCTAAGATGCTACAGTAAACAAGAACACAACGAAGAACAGGTGAAGAACATAGCAGATCGGGTTCGTATAGATTGCAGATTGGGGGAAAATAATCGGGCGAGAAGATTACCTCAGGAACTGCAGATGCCGATGCCATCGCAGAAATAGGAGAAGTTGCAGGGATCGACGGCCGGAGAGAAAGGTTGCAATGATTCGTCTGGATTCGCTAGAGCTCGGTGAGGATGTGGAAGATGAAGCGGTGGTGCTCTGGTGATGTGAAAGCATAAAAAAGGCAAGAAGACGAAGCGTTTTTATAGAGGTATGACAGCCGAGCGGGAATCGAGGCCGTTGGCACTGTTTCAAACATTTATGGCAAATGGGCTATCTTGGGCCGCCTCGGTATGGGAGAAATCTGGAGGCCCAAAATGAAAGAATTTCGAAGTCCTATTGGAGAACTCCGAAATTGGGGGGCATGTGTTAACGCCAAAATTTGGTAAGGCTTTGTATCAGGTTCGGTCAAGGGATCGATTGCAGTTGGTTAACAGAAATTGGTTCAAGGAGCAGGCCGGGTCCGAGAAAGAGCCGTGAAGACCGCGCGTGGCAGTTAATTACTATATTTATTAGGAAAAGATTTATCTTTTTTAGGGAACCTGACCTCGTGTCCGGTCAGGATTAGTTAGCGTTTTCTATTATAGATAGGAAATCATATACCGTGTCCTATAAGGACTCATGTAACTCGGGGTATATATACGTATGTCCGGGGACCTTGTAAATCATCAACCACAGATCAATACAAAATTCGGCGCATCGCCACCCTTTCGACGGGATCCTGCTTCTCGAGCCGGGCTGCATCGGTTAGGTCCGAACTCCTGCGAGAGGGTAAGTCTCGTCACCCCGGCTACCAATCGGCTAGGACTTCCTCGGTTAGGTCCGATATTCTAGTCGGTTTATGGTAGTCGGCTTACCACGATATATTTACTTTATCTATGGCTGCATCAGTTCAGTTTGATCTCATAGATTGATTAGGTATATCACATCACGCGTGCATAGATTGTATCGACTTACTGGGAGCGATTTATCATCAGTTCGTGCTACATCGGTTAGGTCCGACCTACTGACCTGCTAGTGATAAGTCGGTCCTGCTAGGCCGATGCTTTGTGCGCAGGCGTCTTACCGGAGTGCATAGCCGATAAGTTATCTTCATCACGATCGCATTATATCTATCGGCCCATTGAGGCATTGTTATCATTGTTGGTCTGTGCTGCAACGGTTGGGTCCGATCTACTAGACTGACGATAATAGCTTTACTCTTGATGAGCCGATGGTGTTGTGCGATGGTGTTATCGGAGTGCTTAGCCGATAAGTTATCTGTTAAAGCCGACTACATTTATTCATTGTCTTATCCCATACTCGCTCCATCCAGTAGTCGGCTAGCTTATCAATTATTTATCATTCATGTTATTGCATACTTTATTATATGTTCTTGCCTGTATTATTGTTACAATCGGCCAAGGGCTAGCCGATGGGTTCATTCTGCCGATCCAAGTACAAGTACAAGCAGGTTCCCGGGCACGACCCCAGGTGAGGGCCCGGGCATGAGCCCGGGTAAGGACCAGTGTATGGGCCCGGACAGCGGACGAAGATCCCGGGAGCCGATATAAGCAAGGGCCCGGGCGCAGGCACATCTTCATAGCAACACCAGTAACACTAGACTATGATCAGCTAGGATCTATTTGATTTATTTATGCATTATACTTGCTTATTTTATCAAGTTTATAGCCGGTTTTTGAGTATCCCTTCAATGATCGGCTAGCACGATATTTGTTTATTATTACGTTATTGCTCTTGCCGTCATCGGCCTTAAGCCAATGTATAAGTGCTACAGTGTGCATCGGCCATCGGCTGATGAAACGAGTCTAGATCGGCTTCCAGCCGATTGGCTCATTGATCTAACATTTTCCTCCTTGTCAATTACAGGGTCAAATTGACTGGCACGCCTACGAACCTCAAACTTTAGGACCTGCACTGGAGTGAAGCAAATCTCCCAGGCCTTCGCGTGTCATCCAGACGCCGGACGGCCCCCGGCGGGTTTTCGGCGTCAACAACTGTATGCTGGGATGTAATGACTGTTTAATTATGGTTCTAATTTAATTTCAGTATTTAGATCCATTCTGGCGATGCTGTGCTTTATGATGTGATGTTATTTTTTCTTTTTCGTGTGCTTGCCATGTCATTGCATTTTATATATTGTTTATCATGTCACACTTTGCACCCCACGGATGAAAAGAGATGAATGAGACTTTCCATGTTTCTCCAATACTCAATATGCATATATACTTCACTCTCGCTAATATATGCATATTTCTAGAGGGAGCCAAATTTATCTTCTTTCATTCAAAATCAAATTTATATATTCATTCTGTTGTAAGCTTTAACCGTGTTGTCATCAATCACCAAAAAGGGGAAGATTGAAAGTACATCTAGCCCCTAAGTGGATTTTGGTGGATTAATGACAAAGCGGTTAAGGGACTAATGAGTTTATCGAGAATTATATAGAGATTAGTCCCAGTTTGCTTGGTGTGGTGCATGGAGACCCCTACAAAAACATGACGCAAAGCGGCAAAGCGACTCGGAGTTTATTTTAAATTCTTTTGAATTTTCTTTTGAGTCGTAGAAAAGCCGTACTATCAAGAGGGGCTGCAAACAATGTTCCAAGACCACTCAAGTGCTTAAGATCCAAATTGCTGAGAGTCCATCACTTTGGCACAGCACACACACTTAGGATGGGCTAGTTTCAGTCTCAGGGTCGGAGGCTCCGACCAACCTTCTGGGCCAGAGACTAAGTGTTGGCCGGAGGTTCCTACCCCTGTGGTCGGAACCTTCTGGCCAAAATCTGTGAGTAACGGCTAAGTGACGTATGCCAATGACTATAAAGTCCAAACCTTTTTTCTAGCCGTTACTGGGCCATTCCACTTCTATTCCACTGTCTCCTAGCTTCTCCTAAGGTCTTTTGAGCTCTCCCAACTAGTTCTAGTGCCACCTTTATAATTCTTGTGAGGATCTAGTGGGGAATTGAGTGAGTTTTGTTGAGAGAAAGCTAGAAGGATCTTGTGCACTTAAGGAGGACACGGATCAGCTGCTTGGAGCTTATTTCTCTAGAAGGGAACCTCCTAGACGGTTAGGCGTCGCTCGTGAGCTTTCTCGAGTTGTGGATTGTTCCGGAAAGAGTTTGTGAAGGTTAACCTTACCTCTGCAAGGAAAAGAGGTAAATTCTGATGGATACCAAGTTGATCTTCATGGTCGCTTGGTGAGGCAAGGGGTCAATCGAGACTCGGCTCTTCGGAGCTCCTCAACGGAGACGTAGAATCTTTGTGATCCGAACTTCGGAAAAAGATCCTTGTGTCACCCTTGTACTTGCTCGTTATTGCTTTAATTTATCTCTACACTTTCCTGCATTTATCCCCTACCCTATTATTTGCACTATACTTGATCTCTGTCAATTTATCCATTATTAAAGTATCTTGGTAGAGTCAGAACATCAGGGTCGGAACCTTCAGCATTCTTGGCCGGAACCTCTGGCCAGCCCTCTCGGCCAGCCCGAGAGAGCCGGTCGGAGCCTCCTACCAGTTTGGTCGGAGGTTCCGACCAGAACTTTACTACTACATTTTAAAAATTTTTCAGGAACGCCTATTCACCCCCCTCTAGGCGACATCAACAGGCTTTCAGGTTGATCTAGATGTATACAAAATTAAATCATATGTATAGGAAATATAAGCTCTCTCTATATATATATATATATAATACATATATAATACAATTGTACTTTCAATTGAACTTTACAAGAAAACTCGGAGTTGAAAAATACCATCGCATATGTCATTGATATGTGTAGGTCTAGGCCTCACATGTCATTCTAACGAACGATGGTATTATGCAACTCGTGTGTCCCCACAATGGTTGTCGTCAAAGACAACAGTGACTCGAGGAAAGAGAGTTAGAGAAACTCCAATGCCCTTGAAGTGATGTACACTCAATTTCTAGTTTTCTTAATTCTTGGAAATATGTCCATTACACTCCCCCTGGGCCTTATTTATAGGCCCGGGTTGGTATACATATGATTTTACATTCATGCCCCTATAGATGGGCATGTACAAGGGTATACATGTCATTTTCCTAGTTCTGCACGCGACTGGCCTATATTGGGTTGTATTCTAGCTTGGGCCCAATTACAGAGCGGTGGACTTGCTTTCTGCTCTCAAGCCTTCTTGATGCCTTGCCGGGCTGCTCTGAGTCTTGGGTTTCGCCACTTCGGCTTAAGCGTAGTTGTTAGCACCCCTGGGCTTCACCTTCCTTCTCTAGCCTTCATGGACTCCTGTCGGTTTTCGCCTGCTCCTATGGGTCTTTGCTAGCTTTTGCCAGTCTTCGCCCACCTCCTTAGGTCTTTGACCACTCCTATGGGTCTTCGCCAGCTTCTGCCGATCTTTGCCCACCTCCTTGGGTCTTCGCCCATTTTCGTGGGACTTCTCCAACCTAGGTCATTTCTCGCCAAGTTGGAGAAGATTTTCAAACAATGGTATTTTGCTAATGTTCTCTTACATATATTTTATCAAGATTCTCTATTGGGTAGCTAATCACTTAGTTGTGCATGTAGATTGAGTTTTTATAGCTATATAAGAACGAAGTTTTACTTTGACCGAGAAGCATCACATAATTATGCTTGGGATCCAACTTGTTCCTAATTTATCTTTTCTCTAGAAGAAAATATGAGAGTACAAAGGACAAACTGGTATCAAATTAATAATAGAGAAGAAATAGGCATCCTAACTTATTCCAGGAGATTCCACTCCTCCTAGGCTCCCACCAACCGAGCTTGGCTCCGTTGGTTTTTAACATAACATGGAAAAAATTGAGATCCCTAAGATAATACCAAAGTGCACCATGTTTTGTAGTGTAAATTTTGATACCTTTTTATGCTGAACATACATATGGTACCTCCTTAAGAGTCTAAAATAACTCTAATATAAATAGTTTATGCCGGGCTCAATTCCTAATTCCTAATAATAATATGTTTATATAATACTTCCAACTACATATGTTCTTCACTTCGAGTATTACAATGTAGGAGAGATGTCTAGGGCAGACGATGCCCTCGTGACCACACCTAGCCTTTGGCTTATATGCACAGCACACTGTATGGCCTAGCTTCTCGCTAAGCTCGTGCTTCCTGCTGCTTGGTTGTGCTGCCTTACTCCGTTGGACAGCTGTATCGAGAGTTAGGATGTACCTTTTGCCTTGTGCATGCATCCTTATTGTGATGCATCAAACGGTATGGGCACTCTACATTATTGTAATCTTACCGATTTGTACATCAGACATCCTTATATTGAACTCTAAGATATGTTGTACTATATTGTCGCGGTACAACATATACAGGTCTCTTCTTTTCTAGTACATGAATGATACTGGATCTCCGTGCATTTCCACTTGCAAAATAGGAAGGTATAATCTCTGTACAATTCAGTCAAAAAAAATGAAGCTTCAGTTGTTCAGTTGGAACTCAGCTTGCGAGATATATGCGTTGCAGATCGATGATAGTGAGTGTTTATATGTAGGACGGAAATTTCTTGTGGAAAGACAAGGTTTGGTGGTTGGTACACATACCTCTCAGCAAAGGAATGTTTAGGTTGAACTGCTAGATTCGCCAGCTAGCTAGCCGTATACGAGAAAAGTTTTGTCTTTCCCCGTTGGGCGCCTTGCGGTCGAGGCGTTTGCTCACTTGCTTGCTTGCTCAGTTGCTCATCACCCAGCTCACTTTTTAATTATTGATTCGAGCCGAAGCTCTCCGTACTGCCGCAGCTAAGCCAGCGTCATGTGTTCGGCTAGCCATCGACGGCGACAAGGACTGGCGCCGTGTAAAAAAGCTCGAGGTCGCCCACAAAAGTGGCTGCGATTTCCCAATGATTCTCCGGGGAGAAAGGGATCGAGCTGATGATATATTGAGGGGATATGCAGGCAGCTGCAGGGGAAAGGGCACTCGCTCGCCATCAGCCTTTACTTTTGTCTCTGTTTGCTGTCCACGATGATGATGCATCGAGACAGATAAAGATTAGCCGAAGTACGATTGTTTCCTGGAAAGCCCAACAACGAAAAGGAGATGATCGATAAGCAATCAATCAGCATGGGAAAAGGGAGGATATGGTGACTGTAGCTAAAGCACAGGGAATATTGTTAACCTAGCAATAGGATACAGTGATCGAACAGAGGCCGGTCCAGTGCGTTGAGTTATGTAATGTTTTCTTGTCTGTCCGTCTGAATATTTTTTTATAGCTTCCACATGGCTGCCGTGCAAGATTTACGGCTTAGCCTAGAATTGGAAATAAACAAGGTTGGGCGAGCGATCGCCGTGCTAGGCGCTAGCCTAGGAATATATGGCCGGATGGATGTACGTACGAGACATGCATGTGATCTCAGCTCATCTGAAGAAGCGTGCGCTATCTGCAACCCTGCGTGTTTATTGGTGGCTCTCCAAGAAACCTGAGAGAATCTTTGCATTTTCCTAATCGCCTCCAAGTTGATCGCCAAACGTGGGAAGCAGCATCTTGCAAAGATCGATCAATCATTTTTATGTGCCCAAACTTGGGAATTCCAGCCCCCTGTATCCATGTTCTTCTTTCGTCCTAAAATATAAAAATTTAGTATTAGATTAAACACCGTCTAATAGTATAAATCTTATCTAATTTAGTATTAAATTATTTATATTTTAGAATGGAGGGCCTATTTCTGATAGGCAACAGGTGGTCCTCCCGAGACCAGACAGGACAGTCTATCTTTCTTATGACCGGCACAGTGCGGCCAAGGCTGCTCCATAATAGTAATATGATCAGCTGCTGCAAGCGTAATACTAGTACATAAAAGATTATATATTAATCTGGGTTGCAAATCAGTTGGGCTGGGTTTGTTTTGTTTATCGGTTCAGAGATTGGTTGGGAAGCGATGGCGCCTGTCGTTAGCGTCGTCGCGGCATGTTTGGCCCGCGCGGGGAGAACCTTCGCCAGTTCGCCCACGGGCGGGGTGGTGGTGTCGCGCTGCGCGCCGCGCCCACGGTCACGGGCGCTAACGTTTTCCGGCCGGGCGGGGGGACGGGAGGGAGAGAATCCGATGCGCGCTGCGGTTGATGCGTTGCCGTGCGCCACGCCACGCGGTGCCTGCGCTCGCGCGCGTCTGGATGCTAGTCACAGCCTTTTCGGTCGCAATCTTGTGTGGTAGTAAGGCGTGGCGAGGCGAGCCGGCGCGCGAGCGCGAGCGAGGTGTGAATCCTGCTTTTCACCGCGTCGGGTAGATTTGGACGAGAGGCCACGCCACACACGAAAGCCGCACGGCCTTCGTGCATCTGTGGATGCGTCCGCCGTCCGGTCCTCCTGAAATATTTTATGATGGCCACAGGTCGATCCATAAATAATTTATAATTAATTATAGTTTAAATAGAATACTCCCTTTAGTGCCCTACAATTTTTATTAGCAACCAATATTACACCGATCACTGGGCAACAGATACTTCAATCTTATGCGTAACGCGGCGCCTAAAATAATAAGACCATACAATTCTAAATAATTTAGCGATCGATATAAGAGTTTAACAACTTAGTTTATTTATTTAATGCTGACTTTTCTGTAGATTGTACTCGCAAAACATCCATTGAAGTCGGTTTTCCTTTTATCAGATTTCTTTTGGACGGTATCGATCAGCCATCGCGTCCACTGATAAACGGGTCCTCTGCTGGCTAGAGTAGTCCGCTGCACTAAAAACGCATTGAAACCGCAGCACAAACGGGCCGCGGGCCGCCTGTTCAGCCTGCCAGAATTTAACTCGCTGGGCCTCCAGTGTCCTCGTCGCGAGCCCTTTTTACCGGCCATTTGGGTATTTTCCTCTCGTCGTAGGGCGTCGTTGGTCGGTGGCTACCTTGGGCTGAGACGTTGTCAACCGGTCAAAGTGCTCTTTGAAGCCAACACAGTGAACACACCAGTGTTAACACTCTTAGAGCATAGTACTTGAAGCTGCGCTGTGTAAGACCCCCTGGCATCACTTCTTCGTTGGGTTTTAATTGTCGTGCATGCTTGTTGAAAAGTCTTGAGTGCTCGTGTAAGTACCAGGGCCGGCTCTAGAGAAAATCATGTAATAGGTTCTTAAGGCTAAATAATTTTTTACTGGTAATATATACTTTATAAACTATACATACTTTAAAGTAACACAAATAAACATTATTAACATGATAAACCAAATATATTATTTAATTCTTGAAAAATAATGTTGATAGTATAATAGACAACTAACAGAATCCAGAAATAAAGTAGTATGAATGCCTTAAATAGGAGACATCAAATATTCAATGTCTCATAAAAAAAACTTTTTCGGACATTTCTTGAAGCAAAATCGCTAAGGACAATATTGAGATAAATGCTGTCCAAAATATTCTTCTCAATGCTGCACATAGACAAAGGCTTACATATACCTAAATATCTCAATACTGCACATAGCCAAATTATTAAACTTATATATACCTATATAAAATATATACCTGGGTCGAAGCCTCTTTTGGGTTAGGCTCTAGGCCATTGCCATTATGGCCCTGGTAAGACTATCTCCAACAACGGCACCCCAAATACAAGACTCATTTCACGTTTGGGTAACGCTACAGGTAAAGAGTTCAATACTCATTTTTGATCTTCTCCAACAATAAAACTCAAAAGAGAACCCTTTCTGCAAAGAGAACCCGTCACCGCCCCGCTCCCTGCGCCGGCGCCTGCGCCGTCGCCGTCGCCGTCGCCGGGCCTGCACCGTCGCCGCCGTTCGCATTTCCCGCCGCCCGCTCCCTGCGCCGTCGCTGTCGTCGATGTGAGCCCCACACCGAAGGTGCGCCCGCGCCCGGGACCTCGCCCGTGCCCGGCGTTGCGCCCGGGACCACGCCCAGCGCCCGCGTCCGTGCCCGGGCCCGGGCCCTCGCGCCCGGGAACTCCCCCGCGCCCGTGTCAGCGCCCGGGAACTCGCTCGCGCCCGGCGTGCGCGCCCGGGCCCTCGCGCCCGGGTCAGCGCCCGGAGCAGGGGCGCCGGCCACCCGAGGAGCAGGGGCGCCGGTCCCTGGAGGCGCAGGGGCGTCCCCTGGGTGTCTGTGAAGCAGGGGCGCCGGGGCGCCAATTTTTCCTTCTGCAAATGGGTCTTCAGGAGAGAGGATACTCAGGGAGCCGGGGCGCCTAGGAGCTGGCCGGCCGACGGCAGCCGAAGCGTGGAGCGGGCGAGCGTCGCGGGGCGGGCTAGCCAGGGCTCCGCGGCGGCTGGCGCGACCGCGCGGTGGCGGCGAGCGGCGAGCTTGGAGGACGCGGTGGCAGGGCGTTGGGATTCATACCTATGAAGCCTAGCTCGGTGCAGATCTCGCCGACGGCGACTCGCCGGGTGCGCTTTCCTCTTCTTTTCCCTCCCGCGAAACGGTTGTACGGGCGCGGCAGAGATATGGGTCAAGGAGAGAGAGCGACGCAGATTTGGGTTTCTACTCCACACGGACGCAAAATGGGTCTGTGGTTTGTCTACTCCGTTGGACCGTATTTTTGTCACCTAAACCAACTGTGAACGACGTATATTTAGGTTTGGGTGCCGTTGTTAGAGTTAGTCTAAGTACTAGAAGGTGTACTATCGTCTCGATAATCCAATCAAATTAAGACAAGAGGGCTTGATGCTTCTTACATTCACCCGGGAAAAGCGAGGTGCACAAGGCGGTCGAGCTTGCCGATCCTGCAGGACCGAAAAATGCAAACACGTCGTAGCAAGAACGCGAGACGTACTTCACCGACGAACACACATGACAACAGGTTCATGGATGCCTTGACGATACAAACAACCCGTCAGGATCTAATCCAAATACTGCATGTACGGGCAAGGAAGCTATAACTAGGGAATCCCCGGCGCTTATCGTTTAGTTGTAGATCCTTATCATTTTCCCGCGTGCGCTGTGGAAAGAAAATGCCTCTGAAGATGGGCAGCGCAACACAAATAATTTACATCACTCTGAACTGTGGTGTTCTTATTGAATGCATGATTCCTGGAGTATAATGGTTGCTTGTTCAGCATAGGATGGCTGGCCTGGGCTCTGTATTTTTCTGCAAGTGCCATGAGAACACTAGCAATTGATCATCTTGGCAAATGAGGACGAAGAGATGATTGCTGCTAGCTTCCTTCTGTACAATCTTGGTGTTTGAAATTGCAGGTGCCCGGCAACACTGATTTGGCTTGGTGCTCAAGTGGACAGAGAAATCATCCAACCATTATTCAAAACCGCTCAAGGATTTCTCTGAAAATCATTGGGCCGCCACCCAGCTCTCCGGCGGCCATTGAGGGGGTCTGATCGAGGGTGTAGGTGAAGGCGAAGCCAAGTATTAGTACCAAAACGTTTGTAGCAATCTCAAGCAGGGGTGTTTCCGAAAATATCTCGACCGCCAACATCGTGGCGTTTCAAAACAGGATTTTATATCAGGACTGTTATTGCTAGATCTTGATCCAAATGAGGGGGTCTTTGAAAATATTTGATCTCGATCCAAACCAAGGACTTTTTTGCAAATATTATACCAGAATCACTGGGGACCGTCTATTGATCAAACATTTTAAAAAAATAAATCCATCAAACGATTATAGTTGCACATATTTATGACTGAGTTATACAAATTAATAACTAAAGTTATACGTAATCGATAAGTTAGATGTAATTGCATATATTTATAACTAAGTTATATAGATTTATAACTAAAGTTACACGTGATCGATAATGATAGCTACAACAAGTTAAAAGTATAATTACACCGAGTTAAAAGTGCAACTTGAAATTCGCTTCTTTTGCCCTAAATCTCAAAGTTATATCCATCGACCAACGTTGTTGTTTGACGGAATCCAAAAATCAAACATTTGGTCAATAGCAAATCGAGCAAATCTGAAATCGGGACCGCATATTGGTTAAACGTTTGAAAAAAATAAACCCATCAAACAATTGTAGGTACATATATTTATACTAAGTTGTACAAATTTATAACTAAAGTTGCGCGTAATCAATAAGTTAGATGTAGTTACGCATATTTATAATTGAGTTCTACAAATTTACAACTAAAGTTGCACGTAATTGATAATAGCAACTACAACAAGTTGAAAGTGCAATTACAATAAGTTAAAAGTACAACTTGAAATTCGTTTCTTCCGCCCTGAATTCTCAAAGTTACATCCAACGACCAACGTTGTCGTTTGACAGAATCCAAAAATTAAACATTTGATCAATAACAAATCGAGCAAATCTAGAATCGGGACCGTCTATTGATCAAACGTTTGAAAAAATAAATCCATCGAACGATTGTAGTTACACATATTTATGACTGAGTTACACAAATTTATAACTAAAGTTACGCGTAATCGATAAGTTAGATACAATTGTATATATTTATAACTGAGTTATACAAATTTATAACTCACGTGATCGATAATGGCAACTACAACAAGTTAAAAATACAATTACAATAGGTTAAAAGTGTAACTTGAAATTCGCTTTTTTCACCCCAAATCTTAAAGTTACATCCAACATCGATATAATTCAAAAAATTAAATATTTAATCAATAGCAAATCTGAAATCACTATCAATGCTAACAATCCAAACCAGGGGCCTTTTACAAAAGTACAAGTGACGCCATACTGCTATACTGGTCGCCCTCGGTCACGGCCGTAGCACCGTCCCCGTCGTGGCCGTCGACGGCGAAGAGCTCCACGGGAGATCCTCCACCGCTTATCCCTTCACCCGCACGGGCGCGTGACCCTCTTCTGCCTCGCGGATTCTTCCTTAATCGGAGAATGCAAGGAGGGTGGCGGTGCTGAGCTATGGATGCGGCAAAGATCCAGGAGATTACAATTCGTTGATTTTTTTTTTCCCTGATTGAAAGGTCTGGACAACAGAGAATTTGCAGGGCTAGCAAAGTCAAAGCCAATCGCTTGTTGTAGCTGCTCTCCACCAAGTTGAGACTAGTCTCTGTTTCAGTTTTAATCAGGTCTAGAGATGCACTTGCCAGTCCAGTGGCAAGGGGTGTGGTTTGAACCCTGAGGTCTTTTGTGTTCAATTCTCAACACACAAACGATTTCTTCTTAATTATTCGACATTAAATTTCTTCTTGGGATCCTGCGTTTTAATCAGGTCTAGAATGTTTATATGAAGATGCATCTTCACCTGAAAAAGTGGGTGGTTACACAAGTAAATGATTAGCGCCATGGATTTTTCTGGTGTCAATGGCATATCAACTTGTTGGTTTTAGTTATACCAATGACTATTACTGTCTGAATCTTTGTCTGCTCAACTTATTATTTCTGTGAAATTTGAACCAAAGGATTGGAGGAATGTTGGTACGTGTCAAGCAGTTGATTTATTTCTTGATCACTCACATTGTTGACAGACAGTGATGCACCATCAGTCATCTTAGTCTCGACCTATCAATGCTGGGAGAAGACTGCATTTCCACTATGTTGTAACATTGAGTTACGAAAAAAGGAATGTGTAGGAACCCTGGCACTTGGAGATGGAAAGAGTCAAGCATTGTGTGAGAATGAGAGTGAATTTTCATTCTTGGGTTCACTCATGGATATATATAGATACAGAAAAAGAGAATTCCCCCTCTATCTCTCACTTATATAATCCACCTAGGGGTAGTTAGGTAAACTAAAGGGGAATATCTTAGGACATATTCCCTGAGTATATTCTTAAGATATTTCTTTGTATGCATTGCTTAGTGGTGTTCACTTATTTTCGACACTATAAGGCAAACAGCTCCCTCATTAGTAAGAGTTTGAGCATGTACGGGGACAAGCTGAAGCTGACGCAACCTCCTAACAACACATTCGAATAGGAACCTGAAAACGAAAGAAGACATCATTATGTGATCACAAAATGCATTTTTGTTAATGCAAAACAAATTCACATGTCATCCCCAATCAATAGGAAAGGTATGTGTGGCCGGCACCTGCCAGTGCAAGTTGCAGTTGCCTTATGTGAAATTCAAGCAATGCCCCATTCTTCTGCTTCTGGAAGTGAAATCAATAGGCCGATATGCAGTATGCTATATGCCCTTCTGCAAACATGCAGAACACCAGAAGTGTTTACTGTTTAATAGTACTAACCATCCACCCCCCATCGTCTGTCTCCATCATCGATGGGCGATGTCCTTGCGTCTCCCATGAGCTCTTGTCGATCAGAACGGATCGGGCAACTAGCAATTTGGCAAATGGAACGACCGTCCATGCCTTCGATGTCGTCCAACAAGTGACCACATGTCAAGCCTCTGTCCACTCCTCGTTCTTCTTGCACGTCGCCAAGCTCCGAAGTGTGATTGATCTCCAAATGCGACCGATCAAGAACATGTCGGCAGCGAGAGGTATGGATGGAGTAGAGGTCGCCCACATGGGTGACTGGGTGTACCTTTGCACACACCTCAACACGATTATAGACCAGATCACCTCACGTACCGCGACAACAAAAAGACACAGTTTGCCTCGTCACTGAAGGGACTCTGCAACGAGTTTATCCATGGTGGCATGCAGATGCAACTTTGCAATGGCCGACGGTAGAAACAAACTAAACGCCAAAGCGTTTGCACAAGTCTCTAAGCATAAAATGTTATGTACGGCCGTACAAATTGAGAAGCTTAGTCAAATGCTTCTAAAGTACACTGGCAGGATTATTTAACTTGGTTCTTCGAGCACAACAAAGGTCCAACAGGATTTAGGTTCACACAAACACGACGATACATAAGTACCTGACTTGGAGTTGTTCACGCTTCGCAGCGTCAGAGATACATACAATACAGGTACTACAATACCCTGAATAGTCCAATAACTTATGGTAGCATACACGTTTTTCACGGAATCAACGACAGAGTGCAAGTACTTGAAATAACATAATATAGGACATTCCTTGGCGCAGACAGCCCCAGATCTTAGCAGTAAAACATGACACGCTTCACGTTTTCCTTAAGAGCAGGTAGAGGCCTGACAGCTACATTTCCAGCAACCCTGGCACTGCGCGCACCACCTGGTGGAAGGCCACGGCTCGTTGCAGCTCCACTTGCCATCGATCCACTGTCAGATGTGTCTGGCTCCATGTAAAAGCGAGCTCGGAAGGCTGCCAGATGAGCATAGTACGCAGGAGGGACTGCAAGCAACCAAGTAGTGAAGGTTAACATTGTGATTTACAAGAGTAAACTACATTGCACAGGAAACTGAAGGGAATGATTTCAAGCTCGCTTACCAATCGATACAGAGCGAGTGCACCTTGCATACCTACAACAGTAGAAATATCATTTAATAAACCTGTTAAAAAGTGCATGTAAAAGCCATACTTAAGTGGAATAGTAAATTACGTGTAGCACAAGTTGTTTGTGAGGGTTTGCAACTCGTCGGCAGTAAATTTGTTCTCATCCCACAGAACATGATAATGAGCAGGTCGACTTGTTCCCTTGAAAAGGAAAAAGAATTTCAAGTCAGCAACCATACCACTCCATCAAGTGAAGAAATTGCAAACAAGTTAAACCAACCTGTATGCCAGCATGACTACACAGGTAGAAATCAAACTCGGTTGGATGGCAAATCTTTGAATCAACAACAGTTCCTAAAAATTAGGCAAAAAGAAAAACAGCTCCATTAAATGTCAAGAGTCAAAATAGATCACCTAAGTCCAAAATAAAGCGTATGTGCACCAACCAACTAACCAGGCAGATGTTTCCGCCTCTCTATCACATTACAGTAACGCTGATCATATGTGATTATTAGCGAACAACCTTGTGTGATGCCGCTTCTGGACCACCACAAAAGTAACTGGAGGCTGATAATTGGGTTCCAGGGAAATATATGCGCGATGGCATCCTGTCAAGTAGTACCAAAGTCATATAACCGAGATGAGAAATGTGAGATAAACATTCAGGATCAACGCGTACACTTTCCTAATAGGCATCAAATCTCATACAAACAACAAAACTTTGATAATACTGCTCCACGACCCCGCTGACACCATCCCTGAAATGACAGGCGTTTAAGACAGGCAATTATGGTCAGAAAGATGTCCATCAGTCCATAAGGTATAAGGACCTGTAAAATATCCTAGGTTTCTGTACACGGATACGGACCTGTAAAATATTATCCTCTGAGGTTTCTGTCCAGTAGCCCTCTTGAAAGAAATGAGAAGCTCCCTGTGCACATACACACATAATTTTATGCACCAGTGGACCCCTACAAACAGTTGGGAAGTAAGAAGTGGTGTCCTCTCAATAACGTATACTTGATGCATGCCACCAGTAACAGTTCCTCTATGCGGATTCTTGCCTCTACTTTGAAAAGATTTGTATCAATTCTTGACGATGGGCTTGGGCACTCACTAAATCCTGCCATATTGTGACTTCACCGCTCAGTCTTGAGAAGCAACCACCTAAAAGGGGAGAACAGTTTACAAACTAGCCAAACTTCCATCTGTAAGTGATTTTGTGGCTGGCCTATCTTTGTCACAGATTGCCTTACAGCTCGCAATGGAACGGACTGAATCTTCTGCCAGGATGAGGATGAGTAACATCCGCACCAATATGACTAGTTGGCCGCCTGTGGACTTGGTATGACAAGGGGAAATCTCCTTGTCAGAGATCCCACGCAAGTCCCTAGCTATTCGCTTCCCCCCACCTGAAGAAGTAGTGCAATGTAAGTTAGAAGATAGAATTCAGGTGAAAGGTCAAGAAAAGTAAATGTTGGAGTGCAACAAATTCATCCTTAACATTTATTTTAAGGGCAACATTTGCAAGAGTACTGCTTGCTTCATTTTAAAAAACATGTTTTGTCAACAACATTGGGAGACCAATCTACACAGATCAGTTTCACACAGATCCTTTTTGAGATCCCTGAGCGAGATGAAAGAATAATGTTAAGAAAAGGTAGTCACTGTGTAACATTCAAGTGTCTTTTGAAAGAAATAACAGAGAGGGAGCCGGCCATTATTGTCAGGCAGTGGATTACGGATCAGTAGTCAGGGCAAAGTTCCCTGCCCTGCGGTGGTGCTGAGCATGTTCATTGCATCTTGATAGCGTGCCTTAAGTGCTCTTTCCACATGTTCAGGTCCTAGCGTAAGTGGGGGGCAGCACAGGTTTGCCAGTGCGAAATCCTATAGAAGAAAAGATTGCTAAGGTGATTTGCAATCATTAGAGAAAGAAGAAATACTGCTTTCTGGAAATTTAACTCTGATCTTTTTTTTTGATTTTTGGTTTTATTTGTAAATACCATTCCAGATATTTGGCACATGATTTATGCAGGCTCATGGTGTAAGAAGCCCCTGGGTTCAGTGTGTTTATCTATTCTTGTGCTTCTGTTTGCGAGAGAAGTTATTTTTATGGATGTTCCCAGTTGTTGACTCTCCCACCATTGACCATTTTCTACAAAACAAACAAATAGATGAATAATAAAAATATGTAAACAAGTTACAAACATGAAATCACACACAAAAGGCAGTAAGCAAGTTCCAGCTACAGGTGAAGATTATAGTCTAGATTAGTAACCTAACAAAATGGCAAAATTGGTCTTAACCAGCTACCATTGTGGAGATGGGAGTAGAAGCAAGGTAAGTGGGAGAGAAGTGCCAGTGAACAAGGATCCTCAAATTAAGTACTGCAAATCCCTCCAAAACTATAGTTATAGAGAGCACAGGGCCTCTGGAATTATGACATGCCCAATCTATTATATTATTAAGATATGCTCGAAAGGGAGGCACCACATTCGCTTTGTAGGCGCTAGAAATCCATGTTAATTGGAGAAAAGAATAAAATCTACGCCATTAGATCGGCTGGCGGGATACCAAATTATGACGGTGTATGACTTGATAGCAACAGTAGCATAAAAGGTACAATTGTATCCAGCAGATAATAGTAGTATAGATTAAATAAATCCTACTAGAAATCTATTGCGTACAAAATATAATTGCATGTGTGGAAATTGGAGCTAAGAGTTGTATATCTAATCCAATTCAACTAGCCCACGCAAAAACTGTGGTGGGAATCCTCTAGTTAAGTTTTCATAACAGTTAGTGAAATTCTAACACACCATCAATACATGACGTTTGGTATATCATAAAGGCTTTGTTGTTGTTGTTGTTGTAGTCTTATTACTGTATTGATCATGTGAGTTGTGAAGAGCAAAAGAACAGCTTAAAAAACAGCTATTTTTCAACCACAGATTAATGACACATTAATTTTCTTTTTCTTTTGCAAATAAATACTATGTACAATATTGTCTCTGTGTTTGGTAACACTTCACCCTTCTTAGTTTCTATAAAAGATAAAGATAGGATATGCCCAACGAGGGAATTAAGAGGAAGAGTCATTTCATAATGGATTTTCCTTATGAAGAGGTGTACCTTATTCATCATGTTCCACTGGCCAACTCTTGGCAACACATCCTTCTCTCTCCCACTATCATGGTATTTAAGCTAATAAAGAGAAGGAAAAACAATCAATAGCTGTGAATAATGTATGCCCAATATGGAAATCAACTGCTGTGAGACTGTCAAACCACAGCTAAAAATTGATTTACCCTAGGGGGAGGCAGAACACGAGCTTCAACTGATGCAAGACGCTCATCAATTTTTATGCCAAATTCCTGCGCATACTGATCTTCGTGGTATGCATTGTGGGAGACAGTCTGATCAAAACAAGGGAAAACAAAGTAAGATTTAGAACCCTGAATTCGGTATCTCAGTGAAGGGCAGACAATTGCAATAAACAAAAACTACCCATCATTCATTCATTCGCCCTTATACATCATGACAGATACCACCACACTTTCAAATAGATGGATCAAAAGAGGTACGGCAAAAATGTATGAGAACCAAACCCTCATAGTAGCTGTTTAATCTTGGAGAAAGTGAATAGAACCAAAAGCAACACCATATTTATGTTTTTCCATAATATTTAAGCATAATATATACACTACTCAGCTAGATCGAATAAATCTACAAAAAGAATGACTTTGCGTTGTAACATCAAAATTCTAGCCATGGACAAAATCATAAAAATGACAAGAAACAACCTAACCAAGTACTTAGAGATCCCTACAACCAAGGATTTTCTTTTTCAAAGCACAAGTAAATGCGAAATATGGATTGCAGAATAAAAGGCTAAGGATCGTCTGAGAAGTTTAATTACAGCAGCATGCTAATAGGCTGAAGCATACAACCCATGGATCATGAGATTATGTTATTAATACAACACTATCAAAACAAATGTCATCACAAAAATGATCAACAATTACCCGCAAAATATCCAGTTCACGCTCTTGAGGTCGCTGGCAAGTCACCTTCAGTAGAGCAGTAATCTGTTTCTCGTTAAGCCGTTTCGAGTAACGCTGCCCCTCAACAATCTTACAAACCTGAATTCAATTCCATAGGCAACGTAAATACTTCATAACAGGCAGAAGCTGGATTTAGCATTTGGAAAATATTTCTGTACAAAAACATAGCATAATACATCAATGCAATTGAGCATGGCAAACATACTGACCTCCATAGGCAGATAATTAGGTCTTTGCTGATTGCCCACTTGAAGGCAAGGTAAAGTGGTGTGCTGAATACTAAACCCGTACGTCTCCAGAAAATATTGCACCACAGTCTTCACAGTACCACGATCATCGACAGGGAATCTATCACAGGAGAAAGACCAAACCATAGTCAGTGCACAATCCCTTCAAATAGCCATCTGCAGGAGTGCAATAGATTCCTATATAAGCTAGGGAAGTAGTACATACGACAACTCTCTTGTTGCCTGTGAAGTGAGTCCAGATATACGATATTTTCTACGCATGTTTCCTCTGTGGTCACCTCAACCTTCACACCTCTTAGGGCTTTCTTTATCTGCAAGAAAAAGAACAATGTCAACAAAACCTGTCGCACGCACATATAGAAGTTATTGTCAACAAAAGGTGGTGTGGGTAATATAACCAAACCTTCACACGATCAGAATCAGATAATGGTCTAACTGAGATGTCTCTGTTCAGAAGCTGAGCAACAAAATCAATCACAGGTAGAGGCTCGATAAATGCAGTGGATGACATATCTGAAAGAACAAATAAGCAACTTCAGTACGCCAGATGACAACAATGGTGAACCTATAAGCATACACCAAAATGCTTTTGCAACTAGATACGCAATGACAAATCAGGATAGGTGCACAGTATCTAACCAATATTCAGTGAGAGACCCATCTGGGTAGGCTTATGCTTTGGTAAAAACCACGCCAACTTTCCAAACCCTCACCAAGTTGTTGGCGTCTCCCTAAATTGGGAGAATAAAATGACCGACCAACTGGTGATACTAAAAAAGAAAAATACAAAGAAAATGAAGCCTTGTACAGGAAAATCAATAAACAATAGATGGTTAGCTCAAATATTACCTTGTGGTAGGCAATTCACGTAACACAATGTCAAGGACTTGAAGGGCTTCTTGAGGAGCATCTGCTTGCCTTCCAGCTAGAAACATAGCCAAATGATGGAGATCAGCACGGGCAGCAAACTGTGATCACCACCTAAATAGCCTCTCACGCCTTAAATAGAAGGAATGTCAGTAAAAGTTTTTAGTATACATTCAACTAAAGATAAAATAGGGCAATAGCATACCTTTGGGTGCCTTGGCCACCACTAAGACTATCTTCCTCATCTTGAAGAGCAATTTCAAATGTCCTAGAAGCAAATGGCAATGGCCCAGCTGTGTAAAGACTCTTCCTTCCATCATAGGCAGGTAGACGCCCACCCAAATGGGAATATCTATAGAGTGTTACAAGCTCAAACATAACAGCACGATTCACGCCACGTGAAGTAACCTCAGGAGTAATAGATACCTGATGGAACAAGATTGGTGATCAAAATCACAAAATGAAAGCTATAGCAAGGAAATAGGACTCACAAAAGTCTTACATCGTATTGGTGAAGGTCTTTATCAGGAAGTTCAGCAAAGAAATGGTTTGCCTTCACAATGCACCTGTCCCCATATGTACCCTTCCCAGGGCGCAACGGGAATCTAACTGATTTGCTTGATGGCGGTGCTAATTGAATGGCTTGGCTGGTTGAACTTTGACCATGGGTGGCAAGTTGCTGAAACTGTTGTTCAACTTGTCCACTGCTCACCTCCGCCGCAGGCTGTGAGGATGAGCCAGCTCCCAATGGGGTTGGTGAAACCACCGGGGCTTGATATTGGACATGTGGGGCTTGGTGCAGCTCGGGAACTGTTCTTGATGGACCTGAAGGAACATTACGTCCACCACTCCCTCCCCTAGGTCCGCCATAGTATGGCTGTGGCATTCCACCTCTGCGGCGTGGACCACCACGTCCCTGATAGTCACGCGGTTGATACTCGGGAGGCCCACCACCTGGGTGATGTGAACCTGATCCTCCACGGCCCTGGTACTCAGGTGGCCCACCACCTGGGCCTCTACGACCCTGATACTCAGGAGGTCCTCCGCCTGGATGGTGTGAACCTTGCCCTCCACGGCCCTGATAATGTCCACCTCCACCACGGCCCTGGTATTGCCCACCACCACGGCCACCCTGTTGAGGCACCCAACCACGTCCTCCCCCATGCTGTTGAGGAGCTCTCTCAGCTCGCTGTGAAGAACCCTGGCCAGGAGCTCCTGGAACCTCTCCAGAACTCTCACCAGAGCTGCCAGACCCAGCTCTTTTCTTCTTCACCATGATGGACACTGGAAAGAAAAGAACACAAGAACTGTAAGATCATAAATGTCACATGTATCAAGACATGATAAGAGAAACAAAAAATGAATACTATAAATAAGGGAAAAAGAAATGAGGCTGTTCCTCACTGAAAACGAGGCCAATCCATCTACAAAATTGCAAGACCTACAATGGAATCTAACATCCTTAACTCGTTGTGGATTACTTTTAACCTCCATCATCATCAGCATCAGGGAGAAAAGCTTACTAAACAAAGACACAAATGAAACAACTAGCTCAATTCAATTTATGTGAAGAAATGGTGCGCAGAGAGGATACATGATTAGGAGGGATACAACACGCACACAGACAGACTGGACAGATGTTAGCAGAGCATAAAAACAAACAGGCAAAAGAACTGCAGAGAAAATAAAAAAACAGATGACTAACTGCTCAGGATTTCCCATCTGCACACAGAGAATTAGGAAAACACAGAGTTTCAATGTAAATTGGAATTATAATAACTAACTTCTCAGGACTTCACATCACACACAGAATTAGAAAAACGCAGTGTTTCAATGTAAATTGAAATTTTAATAAGTTGCATCAACCTAGTTTCAGTGGAGAATAATCCTATGTATGGTTAACAGTAACAAACCCCGCAACACACACGCACACACAAACACACATAGATTAGCACAGTATAAAAACAAACAGGCAACAGAGCTGTGGAGAAAAAAAAAGGTGGCTAACTGCTCAGGACTTACACACCCGCACACACAAAACTAGGAACAGTGTTTCAATGTAAATATAAAATTTAATAAGTTGCATCAAGGTAATTTTAGTGGAGCATGATCCTATGGTAAGAATAACAGAGCCCTCAAAAAATTGAGAACTACACCATGACACAAATTTGTGCAATAAGAAATAAACTAAGTCACTGCAACACAGCTAATAAAAAGCTAGTAGCATGTTTGCACATGTCAGAAATAAACTGCAAATTAGCAAACAATGTTTAAGAAAGGATTGATAAGCACATCATAAGCCAGATTTATGAAAGAACTAAAGTGTATTTTCCAAACGATGGCCGTCTCATTTTCATGTAGTTGCCTAAAAGCCTTTTATGCATTTGCGTGGCGGCTTAAATGAAAGACATGAACTGCTAATACGCAAGCACCATATAGTACAGGATTAAACATAAGGAATCAACAATCAATGAAAATATATAGCACAAAGGACTATGTCATTCATTTGCACGTGATAGCGAACAGAAAATGTCATAGCTTTATTTGAAATAGAAAATGCATGCACACCCACAGGTCACGGCAACCCGCATAGGAATATCATGTGAGCAATTGAACTACTTCCAGCAAACCCATAACTCCGCAGCATGGCAGAAGTGGTGAAAATGGAAAAGGATATCGATATACAAGCTCAGAAGCCTCCAAAAGAAAGGTACACACAATAAAACCATGATAGAGTGAACTTCAAAACGAAACACTACAGATACAACACATAATGATCAAATTCCCACTACTTTATTTTGAAAAGGTCAACATTTCATAATGTTATATTCCAAGCTATAGGTCACTACCAATGAAGGTCCTGACTCCTGAGTTCAAGCTAAGTGAGAAACATTTAGCTCAAAGTAAGTCTAAAAGATAGAACTCAACCACATTCTTGAGTGTGGATCCAATGATGCATTTGAATGACCGTCGGGCATTAGTTTATTAGCTAGACAACAGGAAAAGCAGGCCTCTAAACACCGATTAATCAGTCTAAGACATGAAGCTACAACAGTCACAGCAACAGAGTGAACAACGATACTTTCACCGTGGCTTAGCGCGATATCATCCCACAATCACACACATTATAGCAGACGAAGGAGCTATAACGGGAAAAACATGTTCAGAAAATAATTTCGCCAAATGTACGCACTTCAAACCACAAAGGAAAGGGTTTTCCCATGCGATGCAACAACTCGTATCGCACGTTAGAGCTAAATCCAAAAATCCAAGGCGATCACACAGAACATGAGCAAATCGCCAAGCCCCTATCGGATCAGCCCACTGCGAACTAGATCCGCTCAAATCCACCGACAAACCCCATCCAAATCAACCCACGCCCTCTCATGGTCGTACCAGCACCAAAACCGCAGCGATGCCACACAGCCGACCGCCCCCGAATCGATCGAACTCACACGCCCGCCACCGCCCCCCCCCCCCCCCCCCACGCCCCCCACCAGAATCAGCGAGGCAGACGAGAGAGACACATAGATCTACAGAGCGGGAGCATTTACCGGAGCGCGCTCGGCGAGCGGCGGCGCTGGCGGGGTAGGCGGTCTCCGGAAACCCTAGGGGCCTCCCTCCCAACTACACTAAAGCACACTACCACACTGCCTGCCGCTTGCTGCCTCCGCCTGCACCACCACCCCCTCCCCTTTTTTGAGGAAGGCAAAGACGACGAGCGCTTGCGGTTAATTAGGAGCAGCAGTGGTGTGGCACGCTGGGCAAAGAACCGAAGCCAGCAGTGCAGAGGAGGTGCGCTCGTGTCAGGTCGCGGGCGCGGGTCGCGGCCGAGAGGGCCGGACCCGTCAATGGTTGTACGGAATGAGACGGCACGAGGGTGTGTCGATGACAGGGTGGGCCCATGCGGCACGGGCGGCGTCGCTGGGTGGGTTCAGACTTCAGATGGCGACTAATCGACGACCATTAAGGATCGGACGGCCGGGGCCGGGATGTCAGTGTGTTTGGTAACTGTGCCTCGCGCTCCGTTGCTCCCCACTCCCCCGGGCCCAGGGACGTTTCGGCTGCTGATTGGATCACTTTGTCTTTCCTTTTTTTTCTCTGTGTAAGTGAATTGGATCACTTCACCTTGTGTCCCGTGCACACCACGCAGATCAGCAGGTGCAAGGGAGAAAGCACTTGTCCGTAATCCAATGCCATCATCAGATCAAAAACGAGTCAGCGACCTTGTTTTTTCAGCAGGGACTTGGAACATGGCTCGGAAATGGAAATTGGCTGCCCTTGTTTTTTCAGCAGGGGCGTCGCGAGGCGCAAGGCTGTGCAGACGTGCTGGTGGGCGTAATAATGGCTCAAACGGATGAAGATGCACGGCGGGTGGGTCGGTCGCTGTCGCGGCCGTCCCGTTTTGGTTAGGCCACTCAGGCCCGTAAAAAGAATAGTAGGGACGGGTCAATGGGCGCCGCTCGATGCAGCAACAGGTTACAGCAGCAGTGACGCAGCGTGCAGGTGCAGCACTCTTCCACCAACGGGTACAAACCTACTTCGCTCCGCGGCCACACTACCGGAATCGATGGCTCAGATCGGTTCCGCCTACGGGGCGCACGCGCCAGTGCGTGGACCAGCACCAACAGTTCCCTCGCGCCTCCACGGCCTCACCCGGCTTCCCCGCTCGGACAGAATGACAACCGGGCCCCACGGAAACTCCAGGCCCACCGCTCAGTGAAACCCCACGTCCGCGCGGCCTGTACAGGACACTGAACAGCAGCAGGGGGCCCACCTGGAGGGCCGTACCGAGAACGCGGTCAGGAGTCGCTCTGCTGGGCCCGCGGCCCGAGGCCTGCGGCTGGTGGGGGCCACGAGGCAGGTGTGGGGGTGTGGGCGTGGGGGCCCTTTTCGCGCTTCGCGGCCAGGTCAGTGGGCTGCCTCGGCCTCTCCCCCGACTAGAATCCCCGGCCTTCACCAAAGCAAAAGCCCCTTCCAGCCATCGATGCAGCTACCGGCCATCGCTCTCGCTTGCAGCCGCAGAAGCAGAGCTGCAGGCAGTATTGGTGGTGTGTGCTACGAGCCAACTGTACGATGCTACTGCTATGCTACTACTCTGTACATTGGAAAATATAAATAAACGAGCCAGTGCTTATATAGCAGTAGTTCTATAGAATTTTGTTTGGTGTTCTACACGCTACAAGCTTTGGTAGGATAGCGATCCGCAGAATCCCTCAGCCGCTAGGGCGGCCTACACAGTCCAGAAAGACTGGATCATTCTGCTGGTATAAAAAGAATGGCTTGTTTGGTTTGATACGTAACTTGTTTGGTATGATACCTTACCACAAAGTTTTAATAGGATAATAAGCCAAACACTCTCATTTTAAATATTGCCTAATCAAAATTTTGGCATTGCTAATGTACTTGTTTCTTGTCGACATAATTTTGTATCAATTTAAATCTAAATAAATGTTTCCAATTCTATTCTACCAAGTTTTTTTATAGTTCTTTAAATAAATGTTTCCAATTCTATCCTATCATGTTTTTTTATAGTTCTAAAACTTAGGCATTATCAGTATTTTAGTAGATCTTAAGCCAAATCAGCCCGAAGACCACGCGAGTTACCTTGCTACTCCTGCATAATGCCGATGTGACGTGGAATATGCCGACCCTTCTTATGTAGTAGTAATATATACGCATAAAGTTTGTGGCTACTGCGTATATTTTAGAACAAAAATGCTAGAGGAAATGACAACGAAGAAAAAAAAATTAGGTATAAGGCCAACGCGAAGGACTAACGTATACGTAATAGCAGCATTGCACTGGTTGTGGCTAAAGGTAACCTCTATCCAGATACTAGCTAGAATCTTTTTTGCCTGATAATATTCTAAATCCTGCTAGATTATATATATATATATATATATATATATATATATATATATATATATATATATATATATATATATATATATGTGGTATAAATTAAAGCAAGTAATGTTGATTTTGATAAATTTAATGCACTTTTAAAACTTGAATGGAATTATCATATTATTTTTAATCCATCTTATTTTAAATAATACTTTTCTAGGATCGAGATCCAATGTAATATCCGGTAGAATCATATGTACTAAATAGTAAGACTAGGATATTATAAAACTTAAGATAGTACTAAATAGGACTACATGGTGTTTGGATGGGCTTGTAGCTTATGGCTAATCTCTCAATTTCTATTAGCACACTTCTCAAAACACAAAATAGTGTGTTTTTTTTAAAACTTTCTATACGAAAGTATTTTTAAAAATCAAATGGATCAATTTTTCAAGTTTCTAATAGTTAATACTTAATTAATCATGTACTAATGATATTTTTTGTTTTTTCGTGCGGCTTATAAGCCACCCAAAAAAGTTGATTCAAACACCTTTAGTATTGTTTTGGTTTTGTAGGATGGTTATATCTTACGCTACTATCTTGCACGAAACCTCCACCTCCATATGACCACAATAAATTTTTGTGTTACGAACTGTAGCTATTATTAGGAGCACACCCAGTCTAGGGTCATATTTGGAAGAGCTTAAGATTTTGAGAAGCCAGCTGGTGAGAATCTAGAGTAATTGGGTTTTCTAGCTTCTGGCTTCTAGTTTATTTTCTGATTCTACAACTAAAAATTCTCAAATAAGAATCTAAATTGTTTATGAAAGCTTATGTCAACTAGAGATTCTACATGAAGCTGCAGCCGGTAGAAGCTCCCCTAAATAGGGCCTAGAGCTAAGGTCGAGGATGGGCTAACTATTTTATAGTGAGCTGAATACATCATTTGTAAAAATTTATCTTGGCCCATGGGATTTTAACCTCAGGCTTGGGCCATGGCTTTGCTGGGGGTCTAGGTCCCGTCCCTGGCGATCACTAACATAGTCATGCACAATGTGTCCTACGTACTGTCCTCTCATGATCTATGTGTTGGTAAAACGGGATTGGGGGCCCCACATTCCCCCAGGACACGTGGATCTTCGGCCACGTCAGCTCCGCCGGGGCCCACATTCTGCACAAGTGACGGCAGACTATGGCCGTTTTCCCGCTAAGTACCCGGGCCCGAGCACTGTCCGGCCCCGGGTGCATCTTTCTCGGGCGCGTCGCGATGACCGCTCGCATCCACCTCGGGCCCCATAGCCAGGGGACATTCCCGGGCCTGGGTCTCGTCCCCCGGTCCCGGGACCCACAGGTTCGGTCCCGGGGCGCATTCCCGGGGCACATCGCTAGTGGATTCTCGGGCCCGAGTCGCGCTTCCCGAGCCCGGGACTCACAGCCTCGGTTCTCGAGGGACTCGGCGCCTTGTGCGGAGGGCTCGATGAGCCCTCTGCCCCAGGCACGAGCCTGACTCGAGCGAATCAACTCTCCAACTACCTGGATTAATAACGAGGCGACGGGGCGTGTCGCGCCTGTCGCTCGCTCGAGCATGCGTGGACTCTCATAATGGCCCCCCGTGGGCCCGCTCCCTGAGCAGTCAGAGAATATTTGACTAAGAGGGCTTCGGTTTTCCACGCTCTGGCGGCTATGGCGTGCGCCGTCACATCTTCATGACCTAGCCGCCCGCAGCAACCGAGCAACGTGACGACCAGACGTGCCGAACCAATTCCGGCGTGGCTCAGCAGGCAGACGCGTGCGACAAGACATATCGTACCTAGAAAAGCTTTCTCTTGGCATGTGTACTAGGCACTGTGGACTCCTCTTAGACTATGAAAGGAGGATCCATGCCAGCAGGGAAAGGGAGACTGCTGGAGAGTTTGAGTTCAGCTTCTAGAGAGATTGAGTTCCCAAGTCAGGGGCTAGCTCCTGAGCACCCCTAAAGAACATATTGTAAGAACAAACCGCATTGATCTCCCACATAGCAGATACACACAGGAGTAGGGTATTACACCTCCGCGCAGCCTGAACCTGTCTACTTCCTCCGTCTCCCTTGCGTGTCATCGACCAGACGCCGCAGCCGTCCTGTGAACCACTCCCCTGACCGAACCTCAAAGGGGATCCGCAGACTCCCCGCGGTTGGAGTTCCCTTCTCCGACACTGGTAGTGTTCTTTTTGTCTCGTGGCTTATAGTGTATGTCTTATTTTCTGTTAGCATGTTTTTTAAAATATGAGACAATGTGTGTTTTTTAAAAAAACTGTTTATATGAAAGTATCTCTAAAAAATCAAATAAATTTATTTTTTAAGATTTTAATAGTTAATAATTAATTAAACAAGTGTTAGTAACATCTCTCATTTTGTATGTGGGATATAAGCCTACCTAAAAGGTAGAAGAGAACGCTCAATAAGCCGATTTGTACTTTTAAAGTGCTATTCACTGATAATTCCACCAAAGGAAAAGGCTCATCTTATTCAACGGAGTATTTTAGCTTATTTTCCTCCTTGTTACTACCCAACCACTGAGCTCATATTTCCCCCGTTTTACATGACAAAAATAAGCTTAACTGAACCTCCATTCGACCGCAAGCTTAAAAGTCAGCTTAGCTCGTTTCCCTGTATCCTAAAGCACCGCCAGAATTCGACATGATTTTTAATTTACACAGCTCAGTTCAGCCGAAAAAACCATGCGTCGAAACGGGACTGGAAGGGAACAAAATGATCAGGTCAGGTGACACTATGCACGGCCTCTCGGATGGACCCACCCACGGTCGCGCGACGTGACCGTTCGCGCACATGCCGCCCAAGCCCCAAAGGGGTCAGCGAGTCCAATGCCGCCGTCCGCCCCTGACTCGCGGGCCCGTAGCGCCGAGAGTCCAAATCACCCGTGAATCTGCAGGTGGGCCAGGGCGCCTCGTCGTCTTCCTCCACCACGCGTCGGGTGGCGCAGCGCGCGGCCCCCACGCCCCTACGACGTGTGCCGGGCCTCTGGTGGCTCGAAACGTGTCCCACTACGAGAGGCGCCGGGATCCACGCCTCCACGAGGGCGGACTGGCGGAGGGAGGGGATGCGCGCGCGCGCGCACTGTGGCGAACGCACTGCGCCGTGCTGTGCCGCGTGCCGGCCCCAGTGCGCCTCCTCCTCATGGAGGCAGCTGCACATGGTTTTCGCTTCCACAATTCCGGTGGCCCGACCGTGCCCCTAAACATAGCCGCCATGGCATGGCTGCTGCATCTGATTTCAGACATAGTTGCTCTTTGGAGGGTATTACGGCATGACAGTAATGGTTGAGCACTCCTGTTTTCTGTCAGGGAAAAAAACTGGCTTTGTCCGCCATGAAAACTGGTGCATTGGAGTACAGTGCAATCGACTTTCGCTCGCTCCCGAGCTGTGACCCTGTGACTCCAGACTGACGGGGCAATGTGAACCTGTATGTATACCAGTGGCACCGTGGTAGGCAGCGGTTTTTGGGCATTTGGCAGCTGATCTAGTCATTCCTGGTAACGAGGCAGCATGGTACAGTATATACTAAGCAAACCAGAAAAAGAACTCGAGGGGCCGAGCTAAACCCCTGTAGGCTGTCACTCAGCCAGCTAAACACGCAGGCCCGATCGAGCCGCCTGGTGACAGCCAAACCCAGGGTCGACCGTCGACGAGAAAACTCCACCACAAGCACAGGTGGTGAACAATAATCGCACGCACCCACAGTTAAAAACCCCAGTCACGCGCACGATCACTCACGCAGTCACGCGTGTGTGGCCGGCCTCGACCAGTTGTAGGATCTGATAGGACAAGACGAAGAGGCGGAAAAAAGGGATGAAAACGATAGAAACGCCTCAAAAGGCAAAGGATTGCCGAAAACGGGAGAGAGCCCGGGGGCATACCTTGATGATGATGGGGACGGCCATTCTCCAGCTGCAACGCCATGTCAAGATCACAGATCGTTCATGCATGCGGCGCACGCTGGAAATGGAGCGGAATTACCGACCCAGCTGGGCTGCGTCGCTCCGTGAGCAGACTAGCTAGGGGAAGAAGGGTGAGATTGAGGGGAGCAGCAGTAGCGTGATGGGAGAGGAGATGCGTGGTCTTATCGGCTACTAGCAACAGCTGCCTATTACTACTGGTCTAGTGGTCTACTGCACACCACAGCAGCAGCAACTGGGAGAAGAGCCGGAGAGAGAAGTGGTGGGTGGGACTGGTCACGTAAGCGAAAGATACTGCTGATGTGTGCGCGAAGATATGCACAATTATTGCAGCTGGTGCTACGTACGGAGATGATTAATACGTGCCAATGGTGCCACGCATTTTTGTCTTGTGTTTTTCGACGATTGTTCATTGTTTTTGTGTAGAGTATGATACTCCTTAGCTAGGTTAGACGCTAGCAGTTGGTCGGGTGACCTGCCAATCATATCCACGAAGGCATGATTAACAAATACATGGTTGCTACGCAAAACTAATTATATGATCTCTATACGATGTATTGACATGACGTAAGAAGTTATGTCCCCCCGTGTTGCAAATTGCGATCTAGGGGGTAGCAAGTCCAGATATTGCATATCATCTGAGGTGGCATATATACCTTAACATCACCGTAGATGACCAACTGATGAACTAGTGGAAAGGGGCAGACGATAGCTGACTGTTTCCAAGCTCATCCGTTTAGTCGCCATTGATTGGTCGATTTGGAGTCTGAAACCCCAATGAAGATGTGTATGCAGGCGGTTGGGCCCTCTGTGTAGACTGCAGATGTGTCATCGACTTAACTAATGGACAGACTGGTGCATTACTTACCGGCAAAATTGCTTCGTCAGCAATTGAAGAAGCAGAATCTATTCGTCCATCTCCCCCTCTTCCTTTTCATCCTCTCTCTTCATTTGGCATGTTGCTCTACTATTGGATATTGAAAGAAACTCTCCATGGTGTCCCACATTAATTAGAGAAAAAATATTTATACCGATACATTATGGTGTGTCTAGATTACAACATGTAAATTGATCGGTAAGTTATATACAAAATGTAATTGTATTTGTGAAAATAGAAGCTAAGAGTGGTATATCAAATCGAATTCTACTTTTAAAATATATACTCCTATTGTATATAAATTAAAAATCTATACATTAAAACATAAGGTAAGAGTTGCATGCAAATCCAATTCTATTTTTACGTAGCTATGCAAATTGGACGATAAATCCTCTAGTTTGTTTTTTTAAAAAAAAAACAGGTGGTGCATTGAAGCCTATACTTGGATTCCGTAGCCCATGAAAAGAACACCTCGACCAGCCCACAATAAGGAGACCGAAAGTGCGTGCTGCACTACGAAAATACTCAAAAATTTAGTTGGCCGTCCCCCCCATTTGCCAGGAACCAGAGGCCCTTGCAAATTCTGCCACGTGCTGGTCTGCATCTTTGCTCGTGGTGGCGTGGCCCATCCGATCAAGAATGGGCTAGATGTCCCAGGAACCAGCCTTTGCTTCCTATTCATCTTTTGAATCATGGCAAAAGAAAATACTCTATTATTATAAAAACACAGTCGTCTTTCTCTTTAGTCACTATATTTTCCTCATAAAAAAACCACCATCTTTAAAAAGAACCATCTCACCTAACAAAACCGAACCAATTTACCTAAAAATCATTATCTTATAAATCCTGTTATAATGTACAGGCATAACAGAGAAACAAAGTGTTTTCTATCTTTTCAGCGTAGCACTATTGCCTGCAGTTGCTAACCTCGGAATTTTAGCCTACGCTACGAGACTACGAGCAACTTTTCTTGAAGTTTGTAACCTTCATCCGTCGATCCATGCATTGACAGACAACACAAGTGGGTAGTGCTCCCATCAATTAACGATCCACCGGCCGACTGAACTGATGGCTAGCAACGCATGCCGTACGAGCTGGAGCTTGATAGTTGCATCGAGCTTTCTGTCTATAAGGTGTGTTGCATCGTTAACCTAGGCTAGGGTTAACGATGGACAACTAGGGCTAGCTGGCACATGATTCATATGTACTCCAGTTGACCCGATAACAGGGACGGTCGTTCGACGTCGAGCCAGCCAACTCAGCCAAGCGACGTGGATACTGTCGAGGGGATTTGGCCGTGTTAGGCTTTTAATGAGCTTTTGCTCTCATCAGCTAGCGGCCTGCGTTGTCGTCGTACCAATTATTTGACAGTCACGAAATCACCAATGTTTTCCAAGGTTTTTCCGACGTGACACCGATTCTGTCTGTCCCTCTAGCCCTTCGGCTGGGTTTCAACCCTTTTTCGCGCCTTTGCCCCGGCTTTGGCGCACCGGCAAAGATTGCTTCTGTTGGAGAATGATCAACGTGATAAGCGGCAGAAATAGCGGATACTACTCCTTTCGTATCAGAATATAGCTAACTAATAAGTTTTAGAGATTAAGGATTAGAATATAAAATCAAAAATACTTCTTATTATTATAGTGTAGGCTAGCTGAGGTGCGTGGGGCAACTCTAGCTAGATAATGTGAATTGGTAGGGATAGGATATAAAAGTTAGTATAAAAATTTATCTTTTACAATACTAATTGACTATATTCAGACCATATTTAAATTCCAAAAGTAGCTATATTTTGAAACCAAGGAGTAGCTAGCAAATCATCAATGCCATGCACTCGACGCACCATCACGTATGTACATTCATGAACTTCATATCGCAAAAACAAGGCCATCCTGCTTGTACATATATATAAAGTACATGTATAGCATCGATCTTCGATCAAGCTTGCCGTTCTCTCTTGCAAAAAGCTCGATCTGTATCAGCACAATATATTCCACGTACGGTATCCTATAGTACTAGGGAGTAAAACACTATTGCCTGGGTCGGCAGGGTCGCCTGGCTACTCTCCTTGGATGTAAAACCTGGGCGAGACCTGGAAAGCATGGAGGATAAGTGTACGTTCGAAACTGAACATGACTAAAGCTTTTTTACTATATATAAAACAAGAAATATTATTAGTGTATGATTAATTAAGTATTAGCTATTATAAATTTAAAAAATAAATTTATTTATTTTTAAAGAAATTTTTATATAAAAAACTTTTACACGAAACGTACCGTTTAGCAGTTTATAAAGTGTGCTTACGAAGAACCGAGACACTAGCTCAGCCCAATGTACAGTTCCAACGCAGCCTAATTCGATCGATGTGTAGGGGGAACAGTAATTAGCCGACGGTCTCGCAAAAGGAAAGTAATTAGCCGACGAATGATGGCACGTAGAAGGTACGATGCCGGGATGTGCGAGAGTTTCCACTCCAAAGGCCTCAGGCTTTTTGCCCGTCCGTCCATCTGCGTTGGAATGGGAGGGTGAAAACACGGCGACACAATGATGAAGCGATCAGAGTCCGGACACGACGCTGCGCAGTGCGTTCGCTTGCATGGGGATGGTGGTGCCATGCCGTGGTAGTGGAGCAAGTGCACATCGATCTCCCTCCCTTTCTGCTCTGAAGCGTGCAGGGTCGAGCGCGTGTGGGGTCTTTGTCGTGCACGTATACCTTTCCATCTCGAAATTGTTTGGCGCACCCTGTCATGTGTCGTGGCAAAACTGGCCAGGTGTTACTGTTGCAAACCAGGGAAAGAGAGGATTAATTCTAACCGGAAAAGCTGCTGTATGTGCTGCCACAGCACGCGTAGCAGCGCGTGTATACTGTACAGTTAAAAAATTAAAAAAAAATCGAGTAAATTTTATACGAATAATTTAAAATTTTCATCTCTAATTTTGAAACTTTCAATTCAATTTATGAAACCTTCAACTCAAATTTAAAAACTATCAATTGAGAATTAAAAAAATCTAATTAAATTTTGAAATTTTTAACCCAAAATTTAAAACATTCAATTAGATTTTCGAAACTTTCAACTGAAATATAAAACATTTAACTCTGCTTATTTATATATTATTTTATAATTAAGAATTATTAAGCATTAATAATAATGGTTAATGCTTAATGGTGAGATGGGCGTACGGCTGCCTGCTGCCTGTTCAGATTCGGGCCCTCTAACCCATAGAAGTACGGGCTTTTTTCTGAATGTGATCGGCGCTGCAGACCAAACATGTTTGGATGATTCCACAAAAACCGATCGATCTGTTGAGTAATCTCTTTGCTCCAAACTGCTCCATGTATGATCGCTAACCTGGTCCAATTGCGAGGAGGCGTGCTCCTTGCATTTTCAGGATCCGTCTGAGCGTCCTCTTGTGTTTTCCGGCCGGGCGGTGAATGATGCGCTCATCCATGCTCCTCGCCGGCGAAACAATACTTTCGCTGTTTGGCACCCGTGATATCTCACCAGCGCACGTACCGCGCCACGGTTGGGCCACTCGCATTTGCCGTAGAGGCCCGTCTGTTTAGCCGTGGCCTTCTGCACGCTGGGCCCCGTCGCTGCGCAGCCGCAATGATGCTGTGTGCCGCGACCAGTAATAAACTGCTCCTTTTATTTACGGGAGGATTAGCGAACCGTTGTTTTCTGTCCCGTCAAGAGAAGAATTCTCCCTTCACAAAAAATAAAAAAGAAGAGTTCTCTTCGTCGTATATTAAAAGAAAAAAAAGAACTTGTCTTCGCCGTGGCGTGCATCCGAGCGTGCGTGAGTGCATGGGCATGGGACGGAATATTCTTCCCAATTTCTTTACTCGCCCACTGTCCTGTGTTCGATTTGCCGGCGTATGTGAGACCAGATCTCACCTACTTTCTCCATTCCTCCCTGACTTCGATTTTACCTTCAATTATCAGCAGAGTATATATTGGAAGTATCATTTGCACGACGTTGTTCTCGCATTCCTAAAGTGAGTTAGCAAGAGTTCGGCAAACTGTTGTTGCTCGGTTTTGAAATTTTGCTTGTGTTTACGTGCGGCGAGGGTAGGAGGAGGAGGAGGAGCACGCTAGCTTGTCGTTTCAAGCGAAAATCGTTTCGCCGGCGAGGCGAGAAAGCGAAAGTGAATGATCATCCATGCATGCCTGGTGGTCGATATGACAAAATGTGCGTGGGGCACCCAGTCAATTGCTGCTTGCAAGTGGTGAACAGGGATGCCCAGCATGGGCAGTCCAACGTGTGCAGTGTGCATACGTAGACATGTAGTGCGGTTCTGGCCAGAACAGGTCATGATTGCACGGGAAAATAGAAACACGTTCGGCTCTGCCCCCCGCGCCATGATTTGATACTACTACGTGCAACAACAGGCTACAGAGAGTGTTGGGAGCTTGAGCTCAGAAATAGAGGGTTTGTTACATTAAGTGCTATGGATTATATATTTAGCGCTATGAATATAAATTTAATTTTATTTGACAGTTCAATTTACTTTTGAATGGTTATGATTCTGTTACTACAAACACTTTAGTATATAAGAAAATAAAAGACAAAGATTAGCTTTAAAGACCGTACCTTATACCGTGGGACGGAGGGAGTATTACAATAGATTGATGCATGGACCCATTTTTAACTTAACCAAAAAAATACTTTTGCAATACAACTAGCACGTACTAAAGTAAAGTAGAAAAAATATTGAAGGCGCCAAGGCCCATCTTGATCCCAAAGCTCCCGCCAAATGTGGATGTTAAATATTCAAGATCATTAAAAAAAGATTATAATAACATACATTTGCATAAACAATATTCATTTAAAAATTTGTAAGATATATATACACACAATTATTGAACAATTCTATTCTTCGTTACATGATTTTCTATAAACAAACTATCGAATCTATCGGTGTACTAAATATTAGGTATCTCACAAATATGTACATGCCTCAGTGAAAATACCGCATGTTAAGTTCTATATGGAAACCAATCCCAAAAAACTGCTATAAAGTCTAGAGTAGATAAAAAAGAAACATCTAAAAAGGATAAAAAATCTACTCCAACTTATACCAAATTATGACTCTTGGAGATACTATAAAAAGGAGTCCCTGGATCCTTTTGAATAGGGGACAACTCTGAATACACATACAACACCTCCGAGAAGGAGAGGGAACGAGCCACCATAGGCCTATTGAGATATAAGACAATCGGATCTAAGATGCGGAGTTGACAACCACGACATAATTCGCTATAAGTTTCTTATTAGAGAATCCCAACAAAATAGTCAGTTAGTTTAGATTAGAGCTTCTTCTCTGTGTATCTTATACTTTATACACATCCATTTATGTATAAACACAACCAAATATTATGTAGGATTATTTCATTTGGGGGGGCTTTGAACCTGTATAAAAGGCATGCCTCTCTGCGTGTGTACGAGGGCTTACGAATCTTAGCCTCGACACAAACGACCCTAGATATACATGATATTATTGTCAAAATATTAATTAACAACAGAACTACATGCACTGATTGTTTCAACCGAAAAACTTAAGCTGATGAGGAAATAATCAAGTCTCAAACATAGAATAAAAGTGTGTTGTAATTTTCTATTTAATTATGTGCGTGCCAGTTAGGTTTTAAACCCGAGATCTTTTGCTTTTGATACATATTGATTTATATGTACCGACCATTTCAACCTAAAAACTTAAGCTAATAAAAAAGACGTTAAATTAACCTACTTATACAGATGCATGAATTACCTCTGTTTTTCTAATTCCAAATTTTGATGCGTGGGAATATTGCAATGGATGATTCAATTTGTACGTAGCAATTCGGTTTGTATACAGATGTACTACGTATGAATTAACTCATTTCACGTATACGCAAGTCCAGACCAGTCCGGCCCACTTGCACCCCTTACACATAGCCCTTACATATAGAAATACAGAATATTACTACTCTTTTTATCCTAAAATATATTGATTTTCGAGTTTAAATTTTGTTCGGAGAGAGTACATGAGAGCTGGACGCCTGTCATGGTCTCATGGAGATCGTGTTCATCCTGCCATCCTCTGGCCCCTCCTGAGCTACCACAACATCATTCCTTTGCAGTAGCCCTCATCGATCCATTGTTTTGCTGTTTTGTGCACGTACCAATGTACTAGTACATATCCATCAGCATGCTGCAATGCCGCATGCTAGCGCGCGCTCCTCTCTGTGCGAAACAAAGAACAGTACCCGAGCTAGCTCTTCCCCCTTGGAATGAGGAAATCCGCAAGCCATCCACCCATGACAGATGGATTAGAAATGTTATTGAATCTCTTTCGAGTCAATGTTATTGAATCCCTTTTGAGTCTCATTCTTTCTCTTCAAAGTAAGAGATGTTCAGTACTTATTACCTCCATACTAAGATATACTTAGTAACTTTCTTCATGGGTTAGTATCGCACTGACTGAATTGCATGTTTTGCAAGCTCCTTTCAATTTTATCGTGGATTAGTACGTGTTGCGTCCTTATGGTAATGGAATCAATAAATTTGAAACTCACATATATGTTAATTGATATTTGGTTGAGTTTCGTAGGTTATGTGTATTTTGAGAAATTCTAAAGAGCTTGTCTTTGGTTCACATACCTATAAGTTTGGGATTGTATTGGGTAGGTATTAGTAAGTTGTTTTTTTTTAAAAAAAAGCTATGTATAGAGCAGGTTCCAATATGTACTACTTGGAGTTACTGATTAGTTGCTTTTTTAAAATATTGCAAGGGTTCTTTATTTTCTAGAAAAGATGATTGACCATGATCTACTATTTTCAGGTTCAAATGTCCATTATATATATATATATACACACTCTCTCTCTCTCTCTCTTCATTTGAAACTTTTGGGAGAAGCTGAGGATCACATCTTTACAAGGCGCTATGTGTTATACAATTGTACACATACATTTTGTATCACCAGTAGCATATAATGCTCAGAGTGCGTTTTGTGCTCATTTTCTACATGCTCTTTCACCTTTGAGGGTTTTTTTAGTGTTACCTTTATTTTATACTATATACAATAGAGGAACTATCTATTATTTCAAATATTTGTTATACTTTTATATTTTAGTGAAACATGGGTTTGAATATATGTTTGTTTATTTATTGTTTGGTATGGCATGAATTTCATATGCACACTTGATTCAATAAACTTTTTCCTGCTGCATTATCAGTGATATGTGCTTAGATTATTTATATTTTCATGACATGCATCGTACGTGTCTTATAAAAAATTATTGTTACGTTAGCACGAATATATTACTAGTGACAGATGAATTAGAAATGTTATTGAATCTCTTTTAAGTCAATGTTATTGAATCCCTTTTGAGTCTCATTCTTTCTCTTCAAAGTAAGAGACGTTTAGTACTACTATGTCCATACCAAAATGTACTTAGTAACTTTTGGCTATTAATCCAGACAAGTCAAAAGTTATATTAGGAAAAGTATTTTGGTAAGACAGTGATAGTGTGTGTGTGTTTTTTTTTGAATGGAAGCCTGGAAATTGGCATCTCCAATTGACAATTGTTATGTCACTACATGAGAAATCGTTATTAGTGTCGCTTCAAAACGAGCATGAGTGCCGACTATTGAACCAGCACTATCAAAGAGGCATGGGCCTCATTAGTGCTGGTTTTGGGATGGAAAAATACAAAAGAATATACATTTTCGTATACTATTATCATCCTTAACCATATATATACGGTCATAACTATTGACAACTATTTTTTTCAATTAAAACTATAACTTGTTAGGGTGGTATTCAAACTCTAAACCTTTCTCTCTCGTACTCCTATCCTTACCAACTAACCTACACATCAATTCTATTTGGCTATAGATATTTTTTCCTTTTGACCATTCATATTCGAGATTTAAAACATATATTTGAGCTTTTAATTAACGTCAAATAAAAAGCTGTTAACTACAAAATTGTAGATCTCATCAAAAGCTATAATTTTCATATAAAGTTTATTTTCATCCGAGTTCGTATGAAAATGTTAGATTTATATTAAAAAGCGATGATAATATGATCAAGGTCATCTACGCTATCGAGCCATAAATGACATAGACGACCTCGTTCAAAAATTAAAAATTTTGCTGTAAAAAATTTAAAAACCAACGATAAGACCTATTACATTAGTGTCAGTTCAAATGAACGCAGACCGGATGGATAGGAAACGTCATATCAGTACTAGGCTTTGTACAAATATACTGTTCTGTTCTGTAGTAGTGTGTCTTGTCTCCGAATTCCGGCTGTTTGTCCGCTTTTCTGTTCACGGGCACGGTTTGATGCATAGGCACGTCAAGTACTTCATGGCAATAGTAACTACCAAAGGCGCATAACTTGCGGCGTCGAATGTACAGTGAATTTTTACTGTTTGAAATCCCTGTGCTAAATGTTGGTGCGATATACGAGCATGTCAGGTCACATTCTCTCCTTGATGCACGATTCCTGGCTAATAGGAAGACTAGGTTGTTGAAATAAACTCCGATTCACTTTTAGGCATAGTTGAGTCTCTTGTTAGGGTGAAAATTTTACTCGTTTTTTATAAACATGTTTTTTGAACTACTAAATAGCATGTTTTTTTAAAAAAAATTGTATATAGTTGTTGCTCTAAAAATATCGTATAAATCTATTTTCCAAATTTATAATAACTAATACTTAATTAATTATACACTAATAGCTCAACTCATTTTGCATGATCTTTTTTTTTCTTTCACTCACTCTCAAACTAAGGCTTAACTTTGCAAATATCTTATAGGCTATGTTTGAGACAACTTTTTCTTCGGATTATTTATACGGATTGTTTTTTTGCGCCACGATAAATTAATATTTTTAAAAATAAATTTTATAAATATTTTAAAATAGGTGGTCTAATCAATACAATAAAAAAGTTTTTAAAAAATCATATTTTTAGAGGCGTCGAACAAATAATCTATTTTAAAAATCGCGGATATAATATTGCAGACAAGCAATTCACTTTTGCAACTCTGCACAAGCTTCCTCCTGGCTATTTCCTCCGTTTCAAAATAATACTACTTGTAGGATTTAAATTTGTCTCATAATACTACTACGTTTTCTCCTACCTTCTTATCTTAACCAATCACAATATTTTTCTATTTAATTTTTTCACCTAGTTTCTCACTTCGACCAATCACAATTATTTCTTAAACCAATCTTAATTTCATCAAAAAAATAATATAACTCGAAATATTTTGAGACGGAAGAAGTACAAATAGAAGCCAGCTACACGCACTGCAAATTCTCTACTTTGGACAGGCATATGCATATGCAGAGGCAGAGGCATCTCAGTCTTGTACCCGCGCTTGTCCACAGCTTATCCGTCTGCCAATATGCCGGTGCATGCAGGCAGGAGTGGCCCAACACGGCAGCTACCTAGGTGCTGTGTCTAGGCAGGCGAGAGAGATCACTGTGCTCCACCGAGTTGCCGCTGCATCGATCGAGTTTTCGCGCTGCTTGCTGCGTCTCGCAGGTCGCACAGGGCTACATGCCCCTCTACTGTAACACCCCCTAGCCTTGCTGGCTTGGCTAGCACTGGCAGCAGCGGAGCACTGCTGCTACGGCGTACAGTACGTATACCTCTCTACTACTCGAACAAGACAAGGAAGCCGATGCTTCTGCACATGGAGTAAAAGGGGCAGCCGGGATAGTAGTACTCCTCCGTATACATGCAGCAAGCACAGGTACGCGTATCCCATGTGAAAAGACTTGATATTGCATGCGAGCGCGCGCAGGAGAAATTCAGCTTCTCAGGCCAGTTTTGAGGCCGACGTACGTAAGTATACGTACTAGTAGTGCATAGGTGCAGCGCATCACCGCAAATTGCAGATAGCTAGCCAGCCGGCGCACAGCGCGATGACATGTTTAGGAGTAGCTAGCGCTAGCTAGGCTCGCGCGCGTCGGATAGCATAGCATCGCGTCGCGCTACGAGTTAAAAGAAGAGTTACGTAGGCAGCAATGGCGGATTCGACTGCGCAGGAAGGAGAGGAGTGGCGATACGCTCGTCAGAGTCTCTGCAGCCGATGGATGTGGCCGCAGCCTGCCAGCTGCGAGCGAGTGATCGAGCGAGAGAGAGAGAATACGCACCTTTTGGTATATGCACAGTATTCATGTTCTCTTGCTGGATTACTAGACGTGCGTGCTTGTGGTGGTTGTCCGAGAATGATTTCATCAAATCGCTGCAAGATTTCGGCCTCATTAATACGGGAGATTTCACTGTTTTGTCGCGCCAAGGAGCAGCTTCTTGAAGACTATAGCTAAGGTGGAGTACTAGGTGTGCAGGACTGCAATTATGCATGCCGTTCCACATCATATTCTTCCAAGAGGCACAGTGCAAAAATTCCACCATCAAGCTGGTTGACTTTGTTTTATATAGGGGAGATTTTTCCACGTCACGAATTAAACCTAAATTGATGCTAACTGTACTCTCTGAAAAAAAAATGGTTCTACCTGTACTCTTGAAAAGAAAACTGATTCTAAAGCCCTGTTTGACACATAACCCCAATTCCAAGTTTTAACTGGAGCTAGGACTTTATTAAGGTTGGCAGTGCTTGTTCAGATAAACTTTAGGAATTACTAGTAGATTATTAGATAACTTTGTTTTAAATGACAAATCTATTTTCAGCAAGAATCCTGTGGTTGGACTGTTGGAGCCAAACAAAGACCTAAACCCTAGGTTAAAAAACTGATTCTAAGGCCGTGTTTGTTTGGGCTTAGTTTTATTGGCTCAGGCTTTATGCTACTTTTTAGCTTTTTTATTTACAAACCAATAATATAATTTTGAAGTCACAATTTTAAGGTTAGAGTCCTAACTTTAATTGTTGAAGACAGACCGCAGCTCTTTCGGACGGCCCATGACCGAAGGCCCATAGGCCTCAGCTTCTTTAAACAACTCAAGACAGAATACCTGTAGACGAAGGATGCAACGTGCCAAGTGAAAACGAAGGGTGCGAATGCGAAGCCACTATAGGATGAACGAAGAGCCTGATCGAGAGGCGGGGAGACCAAAGCGCCAGGCGAAGGCTGAAGCGACTGAAGGATTTGGCGAGCAAACGAAGCCCATCAGAGGGCCATCGAGCCTGTCAACAGCGTATCAGCCCAGTAGGCCAAAAGGCCCATTAAAGGGGGTGGCCCATATAGCGGTCCGGCGGCCTGACAAGGGCTCCTGAACAGGAAAAAACGCAAATACCCTTGTAGCTGTCTTTATCAAATGACTATAGTGTAATACCACTTGTAAATGAAATCTTATGACCTATAAGTAAACCCCAAGCTTATAAATAGGCACCCAGGGGACTATAATAGCAAAGTTTTTGAGATTACGTATAGAGATTTATTTTCTTTGTCCATATTTAAAATTCACTGTTGTGTTCTTCGACAACACTAATACTCCCAAGGAAAAAGTTTCTCAAAGATAGCTTTTGACTTGTTAGCATAGCTTTAAAAAGTTATAAAAAATAAAATATTTGTTTAGGCTTCAACTTTCTACCTTCTACTTCAACTAATAAGTCCAAACAAAGGGGAAGCACCAAGGGTGCGTTGGTGGAGTCGTTGGTATACGACTTCATCTTGTATGTGACCTGGCTTTCAATCCAACTTCAGCAAGGCTAGAGTTGTCATTGACCATCATCTCTTTTGGTATGTGTTAGGCTGTATTCACGAATGTGTGAGTGTGTATGCATGTCTTTCTTGTAATCTAGAAAACATCCCAAACAAAAGGAGACTACGGTGTATTCCGGCAAATATAGTTTGTGAGGCAAGCTAATCAGCCTTAAAATTCACCAAAAATTGTATCAACAGAGATTTTGAGGCACCATCACCTCGCCTCGGAAAGTATAATGAAACAAACAAGACTGCCTCAAAGATTGTTGATGCAGATAGAGGCAAACATGGCTGCCTCAAATGGTTTTCGAGACAGACATACAACGTCAGAAGTAACGGCAGAAGCCAACAAGGCTGCCTCAAAGAATATACGGCACATAATAAGCTGCCTCAACGTTCCATATATGCCCAAATGTGCATATATAATCAGATAATTTAGCTTTTATTTATTGCCAGATATGCACATAATAAGCATACAGTGGACAACACTACTTCACATTAAAGAATAACAGTTGCAGTACAAACTATACATATAATCTACAAATCAGTACATTCCATAATCATTATGACACATCAAAAATTATTCTCAAGGTAATACATAGCATTTTGATAGCACTGAACGTGCAGACATTATGCAAGCAAGTTATTTCCTGAAGTAGGTAGACATTGTTCCATGCTTGGTCCGTGGTAAACCTTGAAATCCTAGTAATAGTAAATGGGTGTTGCCCTTTCTAGTTGATAAACACACTTCAATGACAAATTTGACAACCCGAAATATAAATTTGTCAATGTCAATTTTACTGCTTTTGGTTAGTTGTCTAATAAAGTCTCTATAGAACTGAAATCAAGTTCAATGTTTTTGCTACTTCTTTCGTTCCAAAATATAAGAAGTTTTAGAGCTGAACACGGTTATTAAGAAAGTTGGTAGAATTAAATGAAAAAAGTTATGAACAGTTAAAAACAAAAAAGTAAGTGAGAAACTTTAGTGGTAAAAGTTTGTGATTGGTTGAAAATAGAATATACATGTAGAAGTTGTTATATTTTAAAAAGTTGTTATATTTTAGGATAAATTTTAAATACTAGAAGTTATTATATTTTTGGACGGAGGAAATAGTATTTTTCTGAAAGTGTTTTTGCTAACCAACTGACATAAAAAAACACTACTTCAGTATCATTGTGGTGTATACTCAAGATGAAAAGATCAGATAAGGACAGGAAAGGAGGAAAATCTTGAGAACCCGGTCGCAAGCCAGCCTTGCGCCATTGTTCTTTCCCATATATCCATGAGCTGCGTCACAGTTGCAGCCAACTTTGCTATACTCCTCACACAACTTTTATGGCAACTTTGCTTCTACTAGTAGGCAAACCAAAGGGAAGGATGCAATGCAAGGGCATGCACAGGTAGGAGAATAAAGCGAGCAGGCTCCATAGGCTTCGGTAGGTGCCTCAGCTGCTTACCTCTTTGAGTTCATACTGCTGCGTTCCTCGAGAGGTATTCTGCGGCATGCATGCCCATGCTGAAAAATTTGTGGTGCCGTTCGTTTTGGCTCGTGACTTGTGGCCACTCCCTTATTTTTGGTTAGCACGCTTTATAAAACGTAAAATTATGTATTTTTTATAAAAAATTTGTATATAAAAGTATCTAAATAATCAAATAGAGCTATTTTTAAATTTTTAATAGTTAATACTTAATTAATTACATGTTAATAATATTTTTCGTTTTACATGTGATTTATAAGTCGCTCATTTAAGCCAATTCAAACATGCAGGCCTGTCCACCAGCTGCGCCTCTCTCGATCTCTGAATCCGCAGTGCATGGACAGCTGGTGTTTTGGAGGAATTTCTTCCCCCAGTGCTAGGCCAAATCTTGTGAATCTTGCTGTTGTCTGTCTCTAGCCGTTTTCATCTCTCTTCCTCCTGAGAACACAGAAAGTGACATTGTTGCTTAGGTTCGGTGACATTTTCTACTGGAGCTGTGTTACCACAAGGCAACAGATACGGTACATTTCCCCGTGATCACTTGAGGGGAAGAGGAAGAATTCTTGTGCACACACATATGCAATACTGAACGCATGCAGACGCAGTACGCATGAGGACAGTAGGAAATAATAGCGGTTTGTTTGCATCTAATTAGACTGTTGCATCGGCGGAAAATTCCTTGCCTCCCTGAATGCAATGCGGTAGGATGGCTCCAAAACCGCAAAATAAAATCCCTCTTGTTGCTTAGTGAGACCTGCTTGAAGAAATGGCGACAGAGCCACAGAGTGATGTTTTTAGTACTAGTAGCATGGACTCATTCCTGCCCATCTCTTGCTGCGGCCATTTACAACAGTTTGCCCGTCTACACGCTAGAGATTAGACTTTTATTCTCATTCTTCTTCGATGGTGAGTTGCAACTAGTGCACTGCATACTGTCGGTTGATTTGATAGGAAGTATGACCAACTGCTTCGACGAGCTGGTAGCCCTGGTCTAATCTAGGCGATTTGATTCGTGTAGTTACCAGTTGTTTACTGCTCCCAAGAATCGAACTCTCTTAATTTGATTTTCTGACCTAGCTATAATTTTTTTTTACCGCTGGGTGGCAGGGGCGGATCCAAGGGTAGGCTTCATCAGGCTCTAGCCTACCTTCCGATTTTTGCAAAAAAATTTCGAGTATATATGATATCTAAAGTATAGATGCATGGAGGAAGAAGAAGAGAACCGTCGGGAGCTAGGAGGAACAAAGGAGCGTCGGGAGGAAGAAGAACAGAGCAGCAGCGATGGTGATTGGGCCGGATTAACTGATTGGCCCATTTGAAAAACCGTCGCTTAGGCCCAGGCCCATTAATATATTGACTCATTTAGGGTTGGAGACTCACTCACCTTGCGTGTTGCAGGCAGCAGCGGCGGCGGCGGCGGCGACAAGCAGCGCGGGCGGCACGGCAAGCAGCAGGCGCGGCGCAGCCGGCGGCGGCAAGCAGCAGCAGGTGTGGCCCGGCGGCGACGACAAGCAGCGCGGCGCGGCCTGGTGGTGGCAAGCAGCAGCAGGCGTGGCCGGTGGCGGCAAGCAGCAGCAGGCGTGGCCGGTGGCGGCAGGCAAGCAGCAGTAGGCGCTTGCGCAGGCAAGCAGCAGGGGCAAGCAGCAACAGGCGCAAGCAGCAGCAGGCAGGCACAAGCAGCTCCAAAGGCAACAGAGTCAGTCAGGCAGCAGCGCGGCCGACGGCGGCAAGCAGCGGGGCGCTGACGCAGCTATACTATGATGGCTTGGAAGTGCAGCACGGGAGCAGCCAGCAGGGGGAAGAAATAAAACCTATGAGTATTTTTTTACTTATCTGTTGTCTCTAAATCTCTAATCTACTCATATTTGTCTATTGCATAAGATAGAGAAAATATTGTGATTTATGATAAACAGAGCCTTATATTTCATACTTTTGATTTGTCGGTAGATTTGCAAATTACAAATGGAGAAGAAAATGATATTGCTTCATTACTTTACAAGCAATTCAAACACCCCCAAACTGATGAGAGCACAAATCAAACATATATGCTTCGAGTAGAAATTGATAAGGTCTAAGAGTATGCATTTTGTATTGGCAAGGTACTTCATTATTTTTTTTATATGTTTTTATATTTGACCATGTATGCATTGAATTTGAGTTGCGTAAGGATATGTAGTTCAGTTTATTTCTATTGACTAGAGTTAAGAGTTAAAGCTTTGAGCCTACCCTCATTTTTTATCTTAGATTCGTCACTGCTGGGTGGTGCCATACGTCGTGAGCTCATCCCTTCTCACATCGCACACATTTTCTTTAATTGATCTGCGGCCTGCAGCACGGCGCGCGACACGGCACTACTGTCGTAATCTACGGCCATTATGAACCCAAACTGCCGTAGATATACACACCAATCTACTACGCATGCAACTTGTTCAGACCATGCAGGTTAATTACTCGTATCTGCACACCAGCACTGTACTAGATACGCACATACGTCTGTGCTTTCGCTACTAGTACTACCAGTCAACCTTTGTACGGACGGACGTAGTTTTTCCGTATACTCGTATATATACGTACGAAAAAAGTGACAGTTCATATGCTCAAATGTACCGTTGCTAGAGCATCCAGGCTGCTACTAGTACGTATACCAACACAGCAAAACTTGCTGGCGATGTGCACAGAGCACTAAAAACATCCACATCAAGCCGTTGCGTCGTCTCTGCATGCCGTGAGCTAGCTAGGGCTAAGCTACGAGCGCTCTGGGGAGCTCTCTGTACTTGGCTGCCGCTGGGTGCGTGCCCAAACAAGGAAAAAGAAGCCGTGGACCCCCGGTGAGTAATTGGAGGAGTTTACAAAGTGTGTTGACGGTGTTTGAATTGGCTGCCCTGTAGCTTCGCAAAATATAAAATGCATTAATACATAATTAATTAAATATTAACTATTAGAAATTTTAAAAATAAATCTATTTAATTTTTTAAGATACTTTCATATAGAAAATTTTTATAAAAAACACATCGTTTAGCAGTTCAGAAAACATACTAATGGAAATTGAGAAAATAAGCCAAAGAAATAAGCAGATCTGAACGGTCTGTAAGAAAGTGTTTGAATCAGCTTAGGTGCGTAGCTTATAAGCCGTATGTAAAACAAAAAACATTATTAATGTATAATTTATTAAGTATTAACTATTACAAACTTAAAAACTGAATCTATTTGATTTTCTAGAGATAATTTCATATAGAAAGTTTTTTTAAAAATATACTATTTTATGTTTTAAGAAATATGCTAACGAAAATCGAGAGAGAAACTAACAGCCGATTCGAATTAAGTGATCGCATTATGCCATATAGGTTCAAGCCACATATAGACCACATTCCTTATAACGTCGAAGATCACTCTAAATACTTTTTTATTTCGGCACCTAATTATTTACATGTGATCCCTTGCGATATTTTTTATTATCTAACCATTGAAAGTTTTATGTTTTGAACCCTGTGGAGACAAAAAGAAGTGCACATATACCCTTAACTTCATGATGGACCCACTATCAACCTCCGACCCACTCCATTCCCTCTCCCCTCCTCCACCGATCCCCTTTGTCCTTCTCCTCGACGCAGGAACGATGTGGCGCCGCCTCTGCCATCTCTGCTTCTTCTTCCCTTCTCCGGCACCAGCGCTGCCTCTCTCCTCCATTCCGTTGCTCTCTTCACCGGCGCCGTCAATGGCATCACCTCCCTGTGCCCCATCCCATCCCTGCCTCCTCGCCCGGGATGTTGACCTCGATGACGGAGCAATGGGGCTAGAGCTCGATCTGGCGAGGTTGCGAAATTTGGTGGTGGCTTGATCTGCTTCTCGATCGCCTGATTTGCTCGCTGGAGTCCTCTACCGGATCGATCTGCTCCAGGTCTCTAGTGCCACTTTTTTCACCTTTTCCCTTTCTCTATCCCCTTCTCCCTTCAGTCCTAGACCATCGAAGCCACCACCTCCCCTGTAAGGCACGCGTGACTTCTATAGGGACACGCGTCCCTACAGAGCCACTCGCTCAACAGAGCTGACGAAAATATTTCGATGTGACAGCATGAGATCACTCGCTACGGCCGTGTGTTAGGCAATGTCACCATGCTTTTGCATCTGGCTTCTAGCTTCTCTTTATTTTTTGTTAGCACGTTTTTTAAAATATAAAATGATATGTTTTTTTAAAAAACTTTCTATAGTAAGTATCTTAAAAAAATCAAATAGCTCTATTTTTTAAATTTTAATAGTTAATACTTAATTAATTATACGTTAATAATATTTATTGTTTTACGTATAGCTTGTAAAACAGCGTAATAAACTAATTCAAACACCCCAGTGGCTGTAAAAAAGAGCTGTGGCCATGACATTATTTGGTAAAAGAATCCGGCGCTCAGAGATCCTCCTGTGTGTAGTAGCCGTTTTCTTGTGCCCACCGGGGAGGCCGGCCGGCTGCGTACTCGTACACCGTGACAGTAGATACAGAGATAATATACTAATGTATGTTCATTGTTCAGCCCCACAAACATACTGGACTGGTGGATGTCCGGCCATGCATGCATGCATGCATGCATGCCGTCGTCTCCCCGGCGGCCAGTAGTGGAGTCAAAGGCTTTGGCCGGAGCTGTGGCGTTTCTCATAATGGCTTCTGCTGATCGAGATGTGGGGGGTTTTACTGGTGGACTGGTGGTCTTGCTAGCTTTCTGAATATTTTTGTAAGGTTTTGTTCAGGTGTTGTGAAATACTACTGGGGGGTGCCTTAATGTGGGCTGGATCTGATGAGGTGGTTGGACCAGTGCATCCGGTTTGTCCCCTTCCATTTGTTCACTTGCATGCACTTCAGTGAACTGTTGTGCGAGCTTTTAAACAGTGTCTTCACTGTTGGATTGGGTGTAACTGCTCTTTCGTGTAAAATGGAAATAAGTATGTTCATGTAATTGTTCAGATGGGCATTAACATTTATTTCTGCCATCTGCAAGCACCATTTAATTTGTATTTGGATGCTAAGTGCTAGCTACAGGTTTGATGGGTTCTCATTAGCATCATCTGTGTTCTCTTTTTGGTCCGTTCAGATGTGACGATGGATTATGGATTATCATAGACACACTTTTTAATCTTCTAAACGGTATTTCATGAGCTAGAGAGTACACATGGCTTTGCCCCGTGGAAGTGTAGATGGGCCAGGCCAATTGGGCCTGATGCATAGATATATGTAGAAGAAGAAAAAGAGAGAGAAGGGTAAAAATAACAATAATTTTTTTAGGATGGAGATAGAAGTTTTGGTAAATATGACCTAATACAGGTTAAAAATTAAGGTAAGTGCTAAACTACTTTCTATTTCCTTTTAATTACATGTATGACGCAACTCTAGAGTAGCCTCTACTGTGAATGTCCCAACAGGTCTTCATACTCGACTATTGGAGCCTCTAATCTAGAGTCACTGGTGGAGCCTCTACTTACTCTAGAAGCGGTGTAGAAGCTACAAATTATTTTTAGATTTGTTGTTATTGATTTTAATTTCCATAAAATATCGTTGTACCAAAAAATCAGCAAATTTATTTTATATATAACCACATATGCATTACATTTTAGTAGAAAACTAATTAGAAATAAAAAAACACCAACACTATTTATCAGCCACTCGAAACCTGAAAATTAATTATTAATTGTATCGAATTCTTGATTTTATCAGTCATTTGCATGTGAGCGCGCCAAAGGCGCGTCGAAGCATTTGTTGGTTGCTACATGGACCAATGTTGCTTGAAATGCAGAGCATCACGCTCAATGGGTGGTTCGGTACACACACATAAAGGGGGCAAGAAACAGAAATTATCATATATTTGTTGAGCGATAGAAAATCGTCCCATTAAAAAAAATTCTAAACATAAAATTTATTTGATTTGTTTTTTTAAATACAATGGATTTTCACTACACTATGCTAGGACATCGTAAATATTCAATGTATTTATTTGTTGTAGGTTGCAACAAAAAATATTAAAATATCACAAAGAGGCTATATAGAATGTATGGTTTTTAAGTACGTATACACAGGCTAACTAACGATTTCTGTGAACGCCAACCCCCAAAAGCATAGATAATGTACAATAACAGCAAGAGGATTACTTACACATGTTAAAAAAAATAGCCATGAGTTTGTAAACTTTCTTCAGCTAGTGTTTCCACACTCCTACAATTTCACAAATTCTACAAGCTGTATAAATATGTGACACTCTCTTTAGTTACTAAAGGTGGCTAATACATCGTGAAAAGGTGATGAGCGCATATGATAATTCATTGTTCACCTCTACAACAAATAAAAGTGACTTTGAAAAATGACAACACTCAAAATGATACTTTCAATGTTCTCTGGAGTCACGCCTTGAGACTGTAGCACATCGTCTGGAGTTCTCATCACTTAGCTAATCTCCTTCATCCTCTTAACAACATCGATTGTGTTCGCTTGCATTGCCTCCATAAACCATCTCTTGTCCTCATCTAGCAATCATAATGTAGAAACTAACTTGATAAGCCATTTCAGAGTAAACTTAATATCGATGTTTAAATTGTACGTGCCCCTCATTTGCAGCACATGGCAAAGCAAAACCACTTTATCGTATCGATGCAATTCGTAAAGATAACACAATACATATCAAATACATGTGAACATAAATTATAGAATTGATTTTCCATTCTCTGCAACTATAGAATGTAAACCACATTAACAGATTGACGCGTGATAATAAGGCAAAGACCATGGTAAGCGACTAAGTGGCAACAATTAACAAACATCCCCAAATCCTAGAGGCATATCTCTTACCGTGGTAAAGGGCAAGTCCAATGTTGCATAAAAAATATAAAGTACGATCGGTTGATCATTAAATCCTATGCAAAATGCTACCCTGAGCTGACGATATCAGTAACACAGGCACTAATGCACAACATACACAAACAATTAAACCGTGGATCCAGTGACTGGCGATTCTATGACACACTCACCACATGCTGCCACGAAAATGATCGGGGAGACAGGGCTTACATAGAGCATGAGGCTGTCGGCGAGGCCGAGGCACTGATTCTTGGTGCCGGCGCAACCATTCCCGACTACGATGGCACGCCGCACTGCACCGTGGGACCCACCCGTGAAGATCTCCAGCGCGCCCATCGACTCCATCGGCCGCATCGCCATTCCCCGCCCCGCTAGCTTGGAAACCCCAAAATGGGAGGAGGTGGGTAGAGGAGGAGCTAGCTCTGGCGCCGCACCCGCGCGTGGGGTTTGGGGCTCCGCAGGCGGGAGGCGGATGGATCAGCGAGGAGGGAGATGAGTAGCCAGCCAGTCTTGCAGGACAAATTTGCTTTTGCATTTTTCCCCTTCTCTCCCTTCTTATCACTCGCAGCATCTGCCTCACTGCTTGGCGGGAGGGCGAGGAGCGGAGGAGACGGGGCGGGGGAGCGGAGGAGGCGCCGCCGCGGTGACGCATGGGTTTTTTGGTGGGCTAGCTCAATGCTGTCGGGATGGCTAGATCCGACGGCCACGAGGTCATTGCTGCCAGATCTGATGGAGGTGAGCTTGTGGCCACCGGATCCAGCGGTCTGATGGCGGCGGCTCATCGAGCCGCATGGCGGTGACGGTCACGGTGGCGAGGAGGAAAGGGGGACGAGGGGACGCGGCAGGGCGGTGGAGGTAGATGAGAAGAAGGAGGAGGGACGGGAGGGCGAGAAGGAGTGGAAGTGCTAGAGCGACGACGGCGTCAGTAGCGGCGATGGAGGTAAGCCAGGTTATGGTGAGGCGAGGAAGGAGGACGGATGGGTAGGGATTGCACACTTTTACAAAAAAGCCCCTCATTATCCGTGGTATTACAACGAGGTCCACCACACCGATCTCTTACCATTTTATCCATGATTTGATAGCTCCGGGAGGGGAATGAATGCTGGATAGAGGCCGCGCCATGTGGCACACTTCTTCGGCCGGGAACTTGGCCGATATTTGTGTTTAGAGATTTCTTAGCAAACTTTTTTAAAATAACTTTTCAACTTTATAATATTTGATTCACTAATACACCCCCTCGAATAATTATCATAAAGTCAAAACCATCCATCATCCTTCATCTATAAAGATCCAAGCCGACTTGTTTATGATTTTAGGGCCTAATAGTCTAAACATTTTTATTGCAGCGTATAAGCCAGAGACACATGACCGAGACAATAAAAAATAGTTTTAGAATAAGATTTTAGTTCTGAAGCCAAAGCTGAGTGATGAAAGATACGAAAATATCCTAAATTAATTCTCAAAATTACTCTAAAAAATATAAAAATTGGCTACGGCTTATAAACCGAAGCTCAAGCAATCAATCACGACACTAACTAATGTATCTCTATTAGACACGTTTGCACTTTAATTACATGTTTCGGTCATATAATTACAATAACTTCTAAAAGAATATTAATAGAAAAGTATATTCTCTGTCATAAGTCCACCAATGTCATTTTCACATGACAAATTCTATAGTTTGAAGTTTTGGACCTTTGACTGCATTTGTTCTAACATATTTGGAATTTTGGAAGCATAATATATACTGTGCGTTGTAGGTAGACTGGGAAAAAAAATTCCATAAATAGTACTTCCTCCGTTTTAAAATATAAGTATTTGTAGTTATTTTATAGAGATTAAGATTAAAGAAAAAAAGATTTTGGTGCCTCTCAGTAAATATAGAATAAATAAAGATGAGAGAGAAGTTAGGGATAAGATTGGATGGAATTCTAATGGGAAGTTATTAATAGAACAAGTAGTCCTATAAATAATGCTAAAAATTTTTATATTATAAAATAAATTTTAAATTTTAAAAAATTTTATATTTTAAAATGGAGGAAATGCTATTCCTACCTTAAGAGAGATCCACGTTGTAACATGCGCCAAAACTATTGACCAGCCGCCGGATTGACATTAAGCTCAGCTCGCTGTCTTTTCGCTCGTAAAGAAACTTTGCAAAAGCATGACATGGTTTTAAAATAACATTATTCCATGGTACCAGAAGCATGCGGAAACAAAAGTAAGTATACATTACTACCTCCATATTAAAATATATCAAATTTTAGAAGAACTATTTTAATCTCTTAAGGAGATATCCCATCATTTACTTAAAAACTTATTAAATAGTTATAAAAAATTCTTGAAAAATTTAACAACACTCATATAACATATATATACCATTTCATATAATTTTAAATCCAAACTCAACTCACACATTAAGATATAAAAAGATAAATTCAACATATAAATAGTAATGGTACTGTTCATAACTGAATTTGTTTTTTTAATATGTAATTCGAATTTGAACTTGATTTTTGGTGAAGTGATAAATGTCACTATAATTTACATTGCCAAATTTTTTCAAAATTTCTCATAATTACTTGTATTAAATTTAGGATAAAAAAGTATATGAGGAGACATCCTATCAAGGATTAAAATCTATTCTCAAAGTCCTTATATTTTGATACGATGAGACCTATAAAATAGGCTGGGATATGCATTTCTCTCTCTTGGCTGCTCTGTACTCATTGAATTCTTCTAATGATGGCCGTATCTCGGGAGCGTAGGGTCGCTCGCTCGACCAGTGCCTCGCTAATCCTAGACAGGCCAAACGATGTGCAGTATATGAACCAGAGAGAGAGATGCTTAGCAAGTTACTGCTACTACTAGTAAACCTACACCCTCTAGTGTTTAGAGACACAGAGAGAGAGAGAGAGAGAGAGAGAGAGAGAGAGGTGTTTTGAGCACAGCTAGTTAGCTTGGCTTCTCGCAACAAGTGTGGCAGCTCTAGTGAGAGAGACAGCCTTGGTCTTGGTGGTGGTGTAGCTCCAGCCTCCAGCCTCCAGCCTTACATAAGTCAGACAGGGAGGGAGGACCGGAGGTCGGAGGAGGAGGAGAAGAAAAAGCGAAACTTTGGTTCTTTCTTTGCACCGTCTCCGTCGATCTCTCCCTCCTCACCAGGAGTTAGCGTTGCTTCCATTGGAGATGGGCAGCGGCGGCGGCAGGAACGGAGCTGTGAGGCAGTACATCAGGTCCAAGGTGCCCAGGCTGAGGTGGACCGCCGAGCTCCACTGCAGCTTCGTGCAAGCCATAGAGTTCCTCGGTGGCCAAGACAGTGCGTTCTTCTTCCTTGCTTGCTCGATCCTGGCTAGCTTCAATTCCCAAGTGCTCATGCATGGTGTTCATGCATGCTTGTGCTGTGTGCGCTTGCCTTTCCGTGGTCGTTTCATCGTATTTTTTTTTCCCATGTCATTCGTTGTAGATTATTTTTCGCCGTCTCCATGCCTCCATACGTAATCTGCTTCCAGGGCATGTTCTTCTTTCTGTGCTATGTTGTGACAACCATGTTTTCTGTCGCCCTCAGTTGTTTGTTTGTTTGGTATCGGCCTAGCTTGCTCCTGTTGCTGTCTTTTTTTCATGAGAACAACTTTGTCACAGTACTGTTCTTTTATTAGTCGTCCTTTAGGATTTTTAGTCAGCCTGATTGGTTTTTTTTTTCTCGCGATCTCTTCGTCAGGATAACTGTAAAGTTGCTGGTCTGAATTGCAGAGGCTACACCTAAGCTCATTCTTCAGCTCATGGGGGTGAAGGGGTTGACCATATCTCATGTCAAGAGCCATCTCCAGGTTCTTTGAAGATTCTCTTGCACCCTGCAGTCTAGCTTGTGTGGTTTTTCCTCTCTCTTTTTCCTTCGAAGAGCATGCAAATACAGAACTTTGATTTTGTCCATTTATCCTTTGAGCAGATGTACAGATGCTCCAGGCTCGCCTCGCATGGCACGGGAAGGAGATCAGGTGAGAGATGATAGTTTTCTTCCATCATTACGTTATTTGCCTCTTCATCCTCCCAAAGTCAGAGGTTTTAATTTGCCTCCTTGTTTCCTGGGGATACGAGATAGTAGCAGTAGCAGTTTTCTTAAGTGTTAATTATGTCAACGCTTTTTTGTTGTTTAGTTACATTGGTTATAATATTCAGAAAAAAAGCTCACGTCCACAGTAGAATGAACATTCCAGTTTATTATTATTTTTAAACAGAGATCATTACTAGTAGTACATGCCTTATTATTTGTGTGAGCTATTTTCGACGTTAATTATGTGGGGAATCTCTAAACTTCCCTTGCCACATGCCTACTGCACTTGGCAACTAACCACCCTTGCCTTCTCATGCGGTATCTTCATCATGCAAATCCTCTGTTCAAAAAGTTAGGAAGAAAGCTAGAGATATGAGAAAAAAATTTGTTGCACACTTTAGATGTTGCTAATGGAAAGCCAAACCCCTTTCTTTCATGGTACCATCAGAGACGCAAGCACAACTGCAAAGGAAGCACTCATGTGCTGCTGATGAGCAAGTCCCCAAAGAATTCCTGTGCCCCCCTCTGAAAAGGTTTGGGCTGCAACTTTTTCAATTTTGAATTGTGTTCAAGTTAAAGACAAGCTTTTTGGGGGCCTAATCTTGACACAAAGGCACCTTTTCCTTGGGTGTCCATTTGCTCTTTTTTTTGGGGTCTTTGGATGAACAGGACCAGGATGGGGACAGAAGCCACATACAAAGGCATGCAAGGAAGCCAAGGAATCAGTGAGATGAGGACTACTGGCACCCAGTACTGCATTGATGATTACATGCAAGCCATGGCAATGGAGAGGAGAATAAAGGAGGAGGGCCTCAGATGGCAGAGGGATGCTGCTGCTGCAGATGGTGGTGCTGCTGCTTCCAACCTCCAAACCGTGGGATGTTCGGTGCAAGAATCTGGCCCCTTTAAGGTACATCAGCTGAAAAGAAAAGTTAAAAGAAACATTGGGAAAACTTGATCAAAAGAAGAGAGATATCATCTTCTCTTCGAATATTAACTGGTTTCACACGCTGACTTACTCCTTGCACCTTTATTCAGCCGTTTATAAATGAACGTATTCCCTTAGCTAAGCTCCTACATACACACACTTCATTTGTCAATTTGCCATGTCAATTTACCACTTATAAATGAACATTAGATTTTTTTTCAGTTGTCTATATATCTGTAGGGCCCACTTGTCATCCCTAGTTTTGGTCAAGCCGCCAACAAAGTAGTTTAGAAAAATATTTTTTATTGGGCTGCATGTTGCATTGTCTTGATCATCCCTATCCGTTCTCCGTATTTTCTATGCCCTGATCTTATGGTTGGTTGGCCACTGTTCAATCCGTATCCTGCTGCATTTTTAGAATTGTCGCTACATGTGCAAAACCCAGATATGAATACTAGCAGTAATTTCAGAAGGACAAGGATGCACATGCACTGTGGAGGACTGCCAATATAGTCCTTAAAAGTTGAAACCCCCTGCCTTTAACAGTGATGACCCCAATAGCTTCAGGCATTTACCTCACGTCGCAGGAGTGATTTGTGGTAGTAGCCTTCAATTGAAAGTATTCCATGTTGCACCCAGTAGAATTCATGCTGATGAAAGTGCAGATAGAATTAGCTCATTAAGGGCTTAAGGCACCTTTCTTTTCGGCTTATTGGAGGGAGCTACTTTTTCGTTTATCATGAGCATGCTTCCTAAAATGTTAAATAGATTATTTTTAAAAAACATTATATATAGAAATTTTTTTAAAAAATTAAATAAATCCATTTTCAAAGTTTACAATAGCTAATACTTAATTAATAATACACTCATGGCTCATCTCAATTCTCGTGTTAGAATAAGCTAAGGCCAAACAGCCCTCACAAATGGGCCCTAAGGCTTCTCTGTAGCTTACCTGAGTCTGAAAAACTGCATATGTCCCACGGCTTATGGAACACATCAATAACGTAGATGTTGTACGTTTATGGCACAGATCTGCCGATCCTTGTGGTTTTACTGCAGAGGAAACCGATTTTCAGCAGGGTCAAGTCTTGGTAAAAGTTGCACGTCAAGGAAATAAATTTGGTAGTTACTGCATGCGTACTTCTCTTTAGACCATACTGTCATCAATGTCCTAAGACCATTTTTGTCATCAATGTAGAAATTCAATCCATCTAACTGCTGCTTTCATTGGTGTTCTGCAGATCATCAAACCAGAAGTGCACCATCTTGGTCCTATGGTGAAGCTGCAAAGCTCTAAGTTGGAGAGCAGTGGATTCATCTCCAGCAGCATCGGCACCGCAGCAACGGATCAACCGGAGGAGCCACCGGAGAAATGCTCTCTGTCGCTCTCCCTTGGTCCAGACCCCAAATGCATGCCGGCAATCGCCTCGTCGCCGAGCGAAAGCAGCTGCATCCTCTCGTCGTCGTCAAGGAGCTTCAGTGACTGCTCCGGGAACTCAGGCTGTCTTGTTGCTCCGGTTGTGAACTTGGAACTCTCCATGTCCATCTGTGGATCTTAGACCTCTGGTTCCAGTAACCCAGTTTTTGTACATCAATCAGTCTCACATGTTGGTTTGATCACCTGCTTCAGTGTTTATACCCCTCAGCATGTTAGGAAGTTGACCAATGGCAAGCTGTTAGTGTAGGGCCTTCTTGAGTATGCAGTGCAACGAACCTAATTGGCTGTTCACTTCCAGTACGTGTACACAGTATAAGTGGCAAAGTTCTCTAGCTCCATTCAGAGTATCACTGTCGTACTGTTGCTTTCAGGCTTCAGCACCAAAGAACAGAGAAAAAAGAAAGGCGAGATTCTTGCCGCCTCAAACATCTTTTCCTTTGCCTCCTTTTGTTGATCATGTCAAACATAGCTTTCCAGAGTAGGGCTCAGCAAATGGTAACATCAAAGTTCTCTTTGTGGATCATAAACTTGTTATTCCTTGGCTCCTTGCAAGTCAAAAGGAAAAAAAAAGGAGAAAATATACAGGAAACCTCAGAAGTCCATGTAGTACTACTAGTAGAGTGCTGCTGCCCATAATGTTGTTCCTAGTTCCTACTACTGACTTTGACAGCTCCTGCAGCTGTGAGAATACCCTGAACAAAGGAGATTCTCTTTTTCCAAAAATTGCCCCTGCATTTCTCCCTTCTGAACCAGCTCCTCCTTGAGAGCATCCAAAGAAAACAGATGGCGATTTTTGGAGGCTACAGCACCTCCCCTTGCTGGTGCCCTCCTCATTGAGCTACATGCATGCCTCATGCAAGCAGGTCTCCAGCTGACCTGAGATGCCATGATCACTCCTACTGCAACAGAACATGCCGCAGGCACAGGTGCAGGAATGATGAACAAGCTTTGACCATGCAAGCCCTCACATAAACATCTCGGTTATCAAGTGCTTTCTCTTTGATCTCTCATTGCAAGCAGCAGCAGCAATGTGATTGATTGGAGAAGAGAAACAGTCAAGGCATGTACTAGCCACACCTTGTGTGTCTGAGCAAGCGCGCGTGTGCAAAGCGTGTAGACATGGAGATTGGATAGAAAGGAGCAAAGCTTGCCACATGGACCACTGGATTGCTGGTCAAAAGTGTAGACAGAACCGAGCTATTACTACATATACTAGTGTAGGAAAAAAATGGATGGAACTAAAGGTATAGTAGTACTGTACTAGCAAGGAATTAACGTGATTAGCTTTTGTATTCTTTTGAAAGCTTAAATCCATTTCCACTACCCCAAAAGTGTGAAATTGACAAAGGTTCAGCTGAAGTACAAAGTATTACTATGATGAGGCCGAGGTACGCTGCATCGCAGGGGGGAGAAGTACGGTGGGCGAAGCAAAAGCTATCACAGGTTTCCGCTGCCTGCCTCTCGAGCATCAGAATCATGCAATGCTTTGTGAACTGGCCATTACTAAGATAAAGTTGTGGGAAGGGTAGCAGGGCCATCATATCCCAACAAGCTTTCTGGGCTTTGACAATGAAGGGCACTGAAAAGGTGACAAGAAGCTAAACTCCAAGAACAGGAAAGAATTCTGGGCTTTCAGCACTGACCTTCCCAAAGCGATCTGTCTCACCGACTGCGATGCCATAATTGTTGAGCAATCATCTGTTAGGAGCAATTTGTCTTCCTAACAATATCTTGATTGTGGAAGTCAGTAATCCTCCAGTGGAAGAGTCACACAATTATCTGCTACAGCTCGCTTGCGCAGTTGTGCGTAGCGAACTTCAGCAGCATTTCACTTCACTGTTGCTTCTGTACCAGCCATGAAATTGTACACTAGTCAGAGCGTTAGGCACAACATATGAGCGTTAATATGCAGAGAATTGTAGCGTGTTTAAAGGGCCATCTGAATACCTGACCAAAGCAAGTTCCGTCATTTCTCATCATGAATGAGTGGAAAGACATGGCCTTAGTCCTGCAGGTAAATATTGACATATTTGTTGTTTTCTCCATGGAGTTTTCTGACTTTGATGATTGGATTCTTCAGTCATTCAACCTGTAAAAACCTTATTAAACTGAAATTCTTACAAGGTAGAAGCAATGCTACCTAATGAGAATTGAGATCCACCAGTGGCACTGAATTTCCACCAACTGATTATGCAGAAGCTGCGGCATCTTGGAAATGCTTGATGCATACCGATATCAGTCATCATCATCACCATTCTTCTGTGCTCTCATTCGTTTTTTTTAAAAATTCTTCTGTGCTCTCATCTTCTCTCTGAATAGCTTTTTCATTAAATGTACCTGAAAACTTTAGCTTGCTGTAATAACAATATCACATGAAAGGTAGAGTTTGCGACTAAGATGATAGTATAGTACTATAGTAGTTAATTGCATGCCCGCATGCTTTAGGACATGTCAGGTCTTGCTAGAATGAAGCATGAGACTGAAGGAAATTCGGCTGACAATGGTAGACCATTTTTTTCTGCCATACTTAATTTGCATGGAACAAATGTACCTATGACAGTTTACAGATGCAAATGCATAATTACATGTAGATGATGATGCTGTCATAATTTACACAGAAATGCACAAAGTCTAATACCGACCTTCTGTCAATTCGGAGCTGAAGACTACTACACAGTGCATGCCCTCATTCCCCTGAATAACCCACCTGTATTAGTTTCGATTCTTGAAGCAATCAGTGCCCTGAAACCTATGCTCACCGGCGGCAGCCGCATCACGGCAGTGCGCGCCGGCGGTCATGATCCAACATCCGAACATAGCACTGGTTTCTAGCGTGCGGCTGGCGGAAGCGTGAGCCCGCCGGTGCACCGCGAAGCCAGGTTTTGGAGGACTCTAAGTGGGCCGGCCGGCGTGATGCTTGGATGATGGATCGAACTGACAACACTAAAGAAAGCAAGTTGCCTAGTGACTTCAGAAAGAAAAGGGCAATCAGAAGCGGGCACGGCAACCTTAGCTCGCTCACTAAACGACATCAGGGTGTGTGTTAATCTGGCAGTTGTAAAGGACAGGGCAACAGTGCTAAAAGGTAACAACTAGCTTGAAAAAGCTGAAGAACCACGCAGCCGAAGGTTAATTCCTAATACACTTAGCATGCCGTTTGTAGACCATTATGGAATCCTCTGTCCGGTTCAGAACAATGTCAGAGCTCAGTGATCACCAGTTTTCCTACAACAACGCAGGCACAGTTTAAGCTTTGGTGACACAGATAGCACCTGGTGAACAAGAGGCAGCAGGATAAAGACAAGTTTTTCATAACAAACACTTAGCGTTTACACATGTTTTCAGAATGTTATTGCCTGTTGTCATGAGGGTTGGGACTTCAGAGGTGCGCCAGTTTTTTTCAAAAGATTCTGGTAAGCTATTCGAGACATAATCAACAGACCAAACTATAGTAAATCAGAACAGAAAGAACATTAAGAGATCATGCATGGGATTGTTTGTTTGCAAGCAACAATTTGCCATATATTCCATGCCACAAAATCTACCAAGCAATGGCATTTTCCCTTGAATGAAATGTGTTGGGGAGTTAGGGAGGTCTAAGTTTGATGGAGACCATCAACATCACCTGGTAGAGATCAAATCAAGCCATAATATTTTGCATCTAAAACTATTAATCTTCTAACTTGCAAGGACAGGCGGGTATCACCACATTGCTAACTCCACGTTTGTAGATCTTTACTATTCCCTTGAACAGTTAAAGCTATTGTTCAAGTCGTGGTGCTACAAAAATGTCTACTGTTGTAAATTCAGACACTACATGCTACTCTGAACATGCCTATATGCTGTAAAAACTGTTAGAAGTATAGATACATATGGTTAGAGATAATAAAGTTGAATAGAAACTCTAGAGATAAATAGAATCCTAGAAAGATAAAATGGAATATTAGAGATAGAAAACTACTCTAACTTGTCTTATACTCCAAGTCTCTACCACATATGTACAGTATATATACCTTATAAGGGTCAGTGCAACATACAGCAATTATTATGGTTTCTACTCAATTTAATATTTTTCACATGATATCAGAGTTATAGACTAACATCGTTCGATCTTTGGTCTGATACACTTCCCATTAGCGCCGCCTCAAGGAGTTGAGATCAAACTCTCTAATCTCCCTAGGACGCCGCATCAATTAGCTACCGTAAATTAATCATAGATTAGATTAGATTTTACCAATGTTTACTATTAGATCAATTTCTTTTAACTACAACGGTGGACATGTCGGCGCCACGCATCGACGACTGGAACATCACCCGTCTCATCAAGTTCTTCTTCCGTATGCCAGCACAGCATCTCACAGTCACCGCATCTCCCACATCGTGTTCACCGGCCGCCGCGACTCGCTCGTCTCCAACTGCACGAGGACGGCAACAACTTCTCCGGCAGCAACGAGATCAACACCGGCTACACTAGCGACGGCTACGCTCACGCGCGGGGGGTCAGTACCTGCGACATCACCTCCACAATCGCCTGAGAGACCTCCACCATCCTGCTCACGTCGATGAGCTTGGCCTGAACGGTTGAAGCAGTGCCAAGGCCGCCGACCTCACCTACTAGGAGAGCGCCACCCGCATGATCGCCAATCCGGACCGGAGTTCCTCGCCGAAAGCGTCGCCATCCAGGACCTGTTCTCACCGGCCGGACCATGTGAGGAAGCGTCATCATCGTCAAGAACTTCCTCCAGCATCAGATCGAGATGCGTGACATGCAGGTCCCTGGCATCAGTGACTCCAAATGAACAACAACGCTGCATGGCTGCATGTAGCGGCATCGATGCTGGTCCTCCTCGAGCATGTGAGCAACAAAAATTTGAAAGACTCAGAAACAGGCCTTCATCGGAGCAGCGCACATCCACAGCCAAAGCAACCCATGCGCACGTAGGGCCATCAACAATACGCCACCCGAGGAGGTCGAGCACTCAGCCTGCTACGTCCACGTGGCAAGTTTACTAGGAGGTCAAATTTCTTTGCTTTGTGTACACAGAAGTGTACTAGAGAACCAACCAATCTGGTCGTTGACATCCACGACTGCCTCCTCTTCACCGACACTACATCGCCAATAGTCTTCATCAATATGTCACTGCCACATCGTCCACAAGGATGGACATTATTAGAATCTTGCAAGACACTTCGTCCATAAGGATAGACATCTCATGTCCTTTGACAGGAATCTCTATAAGACACGTCATCTACAATGGCATCGACCACTTCATCGACGATGGCATTGACCGCGTCATCTACGACGGCAACGCCTGCATCAACATGGCATCGCTATTATGATGACCTCCTACACGACGTACAGGATCCAACCAAAACTGGTGGCCTCATCACCAACAGCGTCCTCTGACATCCATAAGACGTCTCCAGATGATATCCTCTGACATCTATAAGGTGCAAGGTGCCACTTCAACAACTGCAGCTTCGTCACTACAACAAAGTGTTTTTTTTGCCTTCGGCTATGTGCAGCTACATCGACTACCATGACTACCACGATCGCAACTACTTCATGATAGGCTACTGCGACAGACATCTTCAACAAATCGTCAGCAACAACTCCAGTCAAAGCGTCCGTGCCATCACTAATGTTTATGGCACTCCCGCTATGACTGCGGGAAGGAACAGAGGAGAGACAAAGGACGACACCAGAAGGGGATGTAGGCACCGCCGTAGGTGACGGACCGTCCATCAAAGATGCAATTGATGATGGTGGAAGTACAAAATTTCAAATCCAGTCGTAGTTGTCCGTTTTGCTCCCGTTATAACTGAGGGGGATGTTAAAAGTATAGATACATATGGTTAGAGATAATGGAGTTGAATAGAAACTCTAGAGATAAATAGAATTCTAGAGAGATAAAATAGAATATTAGAGATAGAAAACTACTCCAACTTATCTTGTACTCCAAGTCTCTACCTCATATATATACTTATATATACCTCAAGTCTCTACCTCATATATATACTATATATACCTCATGGGGGTCAGTGTAATATACATCAGATTATTAGGGTTTCTACTCAATTCAATATTTTCCACAAAAACAGCACTTAAACAATATGAAATGCTAGATCTAACTGCAATTCTGAAACCAATGACATGGGACTCCATATTCGTTCTTCTCTTCCCTATAAACATCAAGATAAACCACTAATGTTCTACTGACAAATTTTTCAGCCTTGCCTCAGTAAATCAATGCATTTAATTGTTAATTGCAATATCAACACTCCAATAGACACCGGATATACAGGTTAAGAAAGAACCAAAGTAATACTCACTATACATGCTAACAAAAGCAACAACTAATGTATCGCAGGTCAACACACAGTGCACCATATTTTAGGACCTAGAAGCCTAAAGAACAAAAGTGTAGAATAACCAGACACGCTCTGCATCATTCACACCTCTCTGCATTAATCCATCATTTATATAACATCATAACATTGAGCTTGAAGCTCCAAAATGGAGACACAAACTTTTTATCATCCTTGATACACATCTTGATATCCCATACGCCAACATTTTCAAGATGAGCTAATCCAAAAGATTTATGCTCTTTAAGTTTCATTTAGATAAAACCCATACATATATAACCCCTAAAAACAACTTCTAACCTCAACCCAGTAGATTGGATTCAGTGGAACATAGTGCAGTTAATACAGTTAATTATTCAGAATTAAAAGCTCAGGTTAGGCGCGTATCTCGTCGGCGCCGGCCTCCCTGCGACCGCCGCGCCGGCCATGAGCCCCCCAACGGCGATGCCGACGACCGCCGCCCGCGCACCGGCAGCCGCGCGGTAGAGCCCTCCGGTACCGATCCCTGCGACGACGGTGTTGGTCCAGCCCTCAGCGTCGCGGAGGCCTCCTACGCCGCTCTCGATCCCCGCGAAGAGCAGCGCGAACACGCCGAGCCGGTTGCCGTACGCGCGCCCGACGGAGCCGCTCTGGTTGAGCACGCGGCTGGCCCGCAGCTTCATCGATTCCCCGCGCTCCGCCTCCGCCGCCGCGCGCTTGAGCCCCACGGCCGTCCCTGCCGCCCTGCCGACGATGTAGCTGCAGCCGGTGTAGAACGTGAGGTTCTCGCCCCAGGTGCGGCTGCTGCGGAGCGCCTCCTCGTGGAACAGGAACTCCGGCGAGGTCGGCAGGTCATAGAGCGCGCGGAACGAGATGCTGAGACCCTCCGGCTGGTACGGCTTGTACGTGCGACGGGTGGGCCCGGTGGCGCCTCTCGGCCGGCGGTCACCGTAGGCGGGCTGGTCGGCGGCCATGGCGGCGAGTGGGGGCGGGTCGGCTCGGGGTTTCTCTACGCACGCAGCGGCGTCTCGTAGGCAATAGGTTTTGGAGCCTTGGGCCTTGGCCTCTTCCTTGCTACTGTGGGCCTTGTGGCCGAGTTGGCATTATAGGCAAATGGGCCTTTCAGGCCTAAACAAACCTAACTCACCTGCCCATTTGGCAATTTTAGGCTTGTTTGGTAGAGCTCCAGATTCTATGATTCTGATCTTACGATTCTGATTCTTCCTGAATTAGATACTGATCTTGTGAGGATTTTCAATTTTAGTTCGTTGGATTCTTACAAGAAGCCGCATTTTGCCTAATTCTCTATTCGTGTGTAAAATTGAGAATCACAGCGAATCGATTCGGCTGAAAATCGGAGAGATTTTTTATCCGTTTGGCTCAGCTCCAATCGATCCGATTGAGAATTACCCTCGAGAATTCCTACCAAACACGCCCTTCATCTGCAGCATCCAAACTTACCCAGTGCCCTCACTTAAAAAAATGTGCTAATTAATTTGCCTTCTTAAACTTTTTTATCTATTAAATAAATAAACTTTGTTACATTACTGTGAGTAAATTGATGTTTTTACAGCGAAACATCTGTGGTGACTTGTCAATTTAAACATAGGCCGATTTAATCTTTTAGAGGTGCTTGTAGGAGTAGAGTGGGCGCGCACGTTCATAAAGGTGCGTGTGTGCGTGTATATGAGCGTTAAAAAAAGAAGTTGTTTATAAGGGTGTGGATCTAGCTTAGTGGTAGGTGTTCTCTAACATCTCATATCACTGTCAGCGGAAATTTACGACGTTGATCTGCTCAACCAAAAAAGCCCTCCCAGATCGCATCCTTCACAATACCAAATAATTAAACAGTCTGGTCTAGGATCCAAGTCTTTTAATTATTTATCTAGTGCAGAGCCTAGAAAGCTAACCACATCAACCTCAACTTTCAAGCCGTGCCTGCCGGCCTAAACAAGTTCAGCAAATACTTTAATTCAGGGGTGCAGAATAGGGCAACGATGGACCATACTACAGTGCCAATGATAATCCTCGGCAGTGCTAATCCAGAATCAAAATATCTAAGCATAGAAAGTACCACTCGTGACTCGTATTTAATCACCCTTGTGATCAGCAAGAATGCATAATAAAAGTCTTAAAAGCAGATCTTTTAAAAAAATAAGCCTTAAAAGTATTCGCTCTATAGATCTTCACCGATGTGGCAGCAATTTGTTCGGAGGATGACCTTGTGGCCATTGGCCAAGCATCGCAACCACCATGGCGTGTATCATGTATTCATATGTGCGTGTGTTTTCTGCTCACCAATCGCACAATTCTTGATTACTTTCGTCTATCTACCAGTAGGATGTCTTATTTTCACGTGAAGCTTAATTAGTACTCCTTTGATCTAAAATATAAATATTTCTAAATTATTTTGAAAAAATTAAAAAAATAAGTGTAAAAGAACCCTATTACTCTTCATTAATGTAAGGAGGACTTGACAATAGCAAGGTGATTAGTGGTTATGAGGTGGTTGATAAGAATATAATAGATATAATAACGTAAAAAAATTAAAAATAACTATATTTTGAAATAAAACTTTAGCCAGAAGATGGGAGCAAATTTGGCGCCACCGTGAGTCATGAGTGCCATGCGCTCTGACAAGGTCTAATCGTGGCACTAACAATGAGCAAATTGGGTTAATTTGTCCCTGGATTCTCGCTGATTTTGTGTACTACATATTGTTGGCACCTGTACGACGCGTCCAATCAGCTGACCACGCGATTACCTGTATTATACTCATGTCGTGTTTGCAGCATCAGGAGTACTGGGGAGCTTATTTTTCTGGTGCAAATTAAGCTAGTACTGCAACTGTCCAACTACGTGGACATTGGCGCATTGCTATCTGAATCTGAAAGCCTGAAATCTGAGCACAAACTGAACTTCTTTGTTCTTTGTGAGGAAGAAAGGAACATATATCTGTTCTATTCACATTAGCATGGTCAGCGAAATGCTTAACAAGAAACACGAAATAGTGATGGGAGTTGGTATGTAAGCTGGATGTAAAATCAATCAGCAGCTGCTCAATGCAAGTTGTTTAGTACATAAGTGGATACTGGATCTTCTATGAGGTACCACGGCACTTCTCAATCACTATTATTTTTTCTTTGTTAGGATGTCACTAATATTTGGCGTGATCTTGAAGAATGATTTTACGAACTATGATAATGCCAAGCAGCTAGTTGATTTCTGAAAGTTCTCAGGAACACAAGGAACAGAACTACAAAGAGTTGTATACCATAATTTGATATCTCATCATATATACTACGTATCATATTTGCAGTGAATATCAATTGGAAATGAAGATCACCAAAGCACTATTAAATTAGCACATCAAGTAGGGTGCATACTAATTAGAGCTGTAAAGGCACTCCTACTTACGTGCATAGAAGTACTACCTTAAATCCTAATGTACACAAAGGAATAAAAACAGGTCAAAGAACATAAGAAAATTGCCGACTGAGGATCACAAGGTTTTAGTGATATACATTTCTACTGGTCCACCGACGGTTAGGTTAAGTTTAGCATATCTTTGGTCTACTTGCAATTTTCTACTAGAATTTAACGAAAAGGTGTGTGATGCGTTGCTAATACGTACGCGTGGCTTAACCAGGCAACTTACAAACTCCCTATATATAAACTTATAAAGAGCCATGCTATGTAGTCTACACAATAGAAGATCAGGCTATCTAGCAAAGCGAAGTAGCTAAGTATCTACCTAGAAGCCTAGACCTTGGAGATGGAGAAAGAAGGAGAGGACATGGTTGGTATTGTTTCGGCTCATGTCGTTCAAACAGATGTGAGCCGAACCAATATCACTCATGTATTCTCATTCAGAGAACTTCTGTCCGAATTCAAGCATGTTGGGTTTGAGAGATTCGTGGTATGTGCTGGTAAGTACTATATAGGCTTGGTAAGGCTTAGATCTGATGTTCAATGATTCTTTGAGGAGAAAGCACTTTTAAACAGGGATTATTTCAAGGAAAAGAGATACATGTATAAACTCTAGTTAGAAGCTTAGGAGAAGCTAATCTTTCTGATTTCTGAGGATTATCGATCCACTTGTCATATAGACATATACTCTTGTTCTACTCTGTGAAATTTCATTCAAGCTGAAGAGGTTCATAGATGGAAAATATATGTGACTTCTTTATGATAAGTTTATGACACATAACCAAGGATGCTTATGAATTAAAGGTGGTCTAGCATTTCTATCAGCAGCGCAGCAATAATTTTTCTACAGTATATTTGTTGATTTGGAATTTTGGATGTCAGAAATTGTGTAAACTTTTGAGGTTTAGGGTTGTGAAGACAAACTCGGCCATGAATGTTCATATGTTCATTTCAAGCACTACATATTTGCTTAATAAAATATGGAGGTCTTATATATGCAGCTTGAACTGGAACACATTCTTTTCTCAATAAGAAAGTGGAAACTCCGGGCCATTCTTGGATGCCATAGCTACCTTTCTTACATTTGAACTAATTATTTGTGGTATTTCTACAGTAAATTCCTAATGTGATACTTAGGACCTTTAACATCAGTTAGTTTATAGCCCCAGTGAGAATTAATTCTTGTTTCACTTTCACCCCAGAGGTGCTAGGAGAAAGTTTGGTATTAACCAAATATATTCTTTGTTAGCGGTTAAGGAAAAAAAACACTTGTGGTTCATATTCATGTACTCCTACCAATATAAGCTGCTTGTATACACACTCATCTAGCTTGCCTGCAATATAATTACGAAGACAAGTTTCTTCCATGACTTTTCAGCTCCTTTTGTGAGTATAAAAATTATAGGTATGTTCCAACGGAGTTACAGTTCGATCGTGACTCCGATTCGTGATTCCTAATTACCGACAGATCCAGAAACGTGATTTCAAAAGTTTAGTCAAGAGATAGCGCTCATGGACGCTAACTCATCCTGTCATACAGCTGTCCTTAGATATATACTGATATATACTCTGCCTTGCTATCCCCAAGTCTGATCCAATTACACATTGTCAAGCTACTACCTGGGATGCCATTTTGGAGTTTAGTGGCTGTCAATTACAACACAAACCCCGTGCCACAGATTTGCTTATATTAACAAACCTGATTACATCGCAGAACCCGTGCATTCTTTGACGCGTTAGGGAAACAAAGAAAATGCATTTCCACGTAGAATTGCATGCGCCGTGCATCCTTCTGTCTCGTCACTGGCGCATGCGTTGGTGATTACAAACAATTAGGTTTATACTTGTCATATGACGCATAGCTCACATTAGAACCTGACATGAGACTTGTCTATTGTTTGGTGTTCGCGCTTCCATCAGCACAGGGTTTTTTTAGCACTGAGTCATTACAGACAGATGCGCAGCTCTCAGGCGCACAGAATGATCCACACTCAATACTCAGACAACCACAGTAACGAAAGAAAGTTAAAAAAAAAATCCTACGAAACATTACACTCCCTCCGTTTAAATATAAGTTATATTAGATTTTTACACAGTCTCCAACATTATACTTCTACTATTAGTTTCTTTTACATTATCAACATCCACAAAATTAACACATATAAAAATATTATCAAATACGAATCTAGTGATACTACATGACATTAAACGCATATATTTTTAGTTTAATTATTAGTCAAAATTTTTAAATGTTAACTTTATGGAAAAATGATGTCTTATACTTTCAAACAGAGTACTGCACATTTTTCAAATCACAGCTTTGATTTACCACGCCATGTCTCAAGATTACCGCTATACAATAGTATCATACATTCCCAATCACGTAAAATTTTCCTTCCCATTGGATGTTTGAAGTCAACTCCTAGTCTCGTATTATCAACCAAACCACCATTATGTCAAGTGAAAGCTCCATAAAATCCCAAAAACTCTAGAGCTCAGCTTTACATCAGGGAAGTTCATACAAGGAACTACTGTCTGCAGGTGCGGGAGAACAGACTGATGGTAGCAGACTAGCAGTGTGTTCCTTTTTTCCGAAAGGAGCCACAGCTGCGTGCTCTAGTGCTGCATATTCAAAAGCTAAAATACCTCGCAACCAACAGCATACAACATAACAAACATACCTGTACCGAGGGTGCAAAAGGTGAAATGATTCTAGAAGCAGGCCAAAGGAAAGAATCGAAGGCAGATTATGCTGCCACCAATGGTTGTAAAAGGTGAGCTAGCCACAGAAGATGAAGGGGGCACTTGAGCTTTGATGAAGGGGGCACTTGAGCTTTGGTTTTACGATTTCCCATTAGAAATAGAAGCAACCCATATCTTTGCCAATCGTCAAGGAATGATACTCATTGTAGTTCAGGTACCCCCAGAAACGAGAAAGACCAATCTCCCCATATTTTGAAGACTTCGTATGCAAAATATACAAATCTTTGATATTACTCTCAAACTTCGTTCTAATTGCATCCACCTGTGTTGAAAAAGCAGAAAGTGACAAAAGGAACGTGATGCATGGAACCTGATAGGACGAAATGGGAAGTCTCTGTCGCACACTCGCGCTGCAACTTTCATTAGCATATCTCAGCAAGACAGCTACCAACGATAGAACAAATCAGCTACTCTATTAACAAGTATTCATGGAGCATGACAGAACATTCCCTTACTGTAACCACCCTTCGTCCTAAGTATTATTGGATTCAAAAGGTAACAGTTCAGGGTGGGAAAAGTTCCAATATATTACTCGATGTGGGAATTTAAGAGGATGTCATGTGTTCACAACTAGGATAAATTACTGGATGCAGAACTGTATATCGAAATTTTAAGGATAGTGGATCAGAAAAAAGGCATGGAAACTAATGACAGTCAATTTATGTATTTGGTAAATCTTCCCGCTCTTCATGCATTTTGTCGAAGTGCAGATTACTTGCCAGGGTACAATGCACTAGATGAGCAAATCAAATATCAAAGCACTTAGTCCTAATATTCTTTCATTTGCATGCTGGAGTTCAGAGGATGAAACAATGCAATATCTTTCAAAAAATATATTTTCTGCATTTGAAATATAGAGAATACCTGAGAGAAATTTATAAGAGAATGCAGGTTAAGTTGGTTTACTGTTGACTCAGAAATGTCATCGAGACTCTTAAAACATGACTGCAACTCCAAAGCTTGTTGTAGAATGCTTTTGATTATGGCAGCAATTGATTTTGTTTCAGTGGATAAGAAACATCTGAACATTAGAACAACCACCAATTAGAATAACAGCCTGTACCGAAACCAGCATAGTGCGTCAGAAGATAATTTTTCCATGACACAAAAAAGGTCTTACATGTGAAGTGCATCAGTAACATAACAAAGATGCACATACTCAAGATCCAGCATATCTCTCACCTAATCAGTAATAGAAGATCATTATCCACTCATTTCCTTCCGGTATAAGTAAAATTGTGATACAAAAAACATGTTACAAGAGAAAATAATCACAGGATAGTATAGCATTTTTATTTGTGTTTAAGATGGAAACAGCTTTATCATATTTACAGGAATAGTATACCTGATGTTGAAGTGAATGTTGAAAACGACGCCATGATATATCAGACAAATGGCAATGGAGATACTGTTGTAGTGTCGATAGAAAGTGATAAACTTGATGTCTAAATAAACAGAAAAGGGTAGTCAATGCCCAGAAACATACTGATAAAAACCAAATATTCCAGAGATATGTGACAAGGTGATGACTATCAATGGAAGAGGAAAGAATGAAGACAAATTGGTATCCAACCAGGCAACAGAAAAGTTGGTTTATTAATCTGCAGTAGTTAGAGAGAACAATTCTAGTGATCCCAAGAAGACCACTAATTATAATACTATGCGACTTTGATTTAGTCTCAAAAATGCAACTTTGACCCCTAAAATTCTATGGTAATATATCAACAAAACCTACTGGTATTATATGTAAGTGCTTTTTCAGAAAAATATGCACATCTTAATTTCATATCTGTGACATGAACATTCATATAGATATAGACACTTAGAAAACCAAAGATAAATATGCTTGGCCACAATTGTGTCAAAATATCACTCACCTTTTTTACTGGAAGTACAGTGATTAAAAAAAAACTGCTGGTTGGTGGATGTTTTGAACATTTGATTACTCAAATAAAAAAATAATATTCTTGTGGATGGTCTACCTATTGGGAACAATTCCAGTGCTCCCATGCTCCCAACATACAAGAGTGCTATTAAATAGTCATTTGTTATGAAAATAATCTGAGACGTGCAACATGATGGTACAACCATGCAAAAATTTGTCTCGAGTCTCGACTTTTGTCATACAATAAAGGCACTAGTTCAGGCAATTTTTTTTATTTTTTATACAATGTATTCTGAGTTGAAATTTTGCATGATTCTACAATCTGCCATACCACACATCTCATATTTTTTTCACAACAAAAAATAACCATTTGGTTGCACTTATATGCATTGGGAGCACCAGTCCTTTGAGAGTGCTATAACTGTTATCCATCAAACACCTCTCCTTTATCACTTTTGTGTATTTGCTAATTCTTATGCTGGCAAACGTTATGTGGTAGAAACACAGTTTTAAAAATAGAACTGCAGTGAGTGCTTTACAAAAATACTACATTACTCGTCAAATTTAGCTCTTCCAAGTATCATGTTGAAAGTAAGTTTGACTTTGATGATCTAATGCTAAACATGCTGAATGACTAATTTATCTGAAACTTACTTTATTATGGTATGTAAATGCCTAAATACTGCATGTTCAAGAAAATACCACAAACTAAAAGTTTTAACAACGTAACAAACAGTTTAGGACTTTTAATAAAAACATGCATTGAGTTCATGATATTTCAGTTAGCGTGCCAATTGCCAAATTGTTTATAGGAATGTATGGTTGGATACCACAAAACTGTAGAAAGATTTTTGGATGTGGAACTGCAGATACCTCACTTTCATCACAGAACTCAATTCCTTTAACACATCAGGTCTATTATGGCTGGAACGACTGATTAACTGTGTCAATTCCTGAAATCAGTTTGCACAAAACAATTATCTTAGCATAGATAGCAAATATGTCTTACATGACAAGAATTAAGGAATCTCGTGCAGGTCCATAGGCTACATCTATTAAGAGAACCAGAACAAAATATCATTTATGATCTATCCAACTACTGCTCTTTAATAAATTTTACTTCAATATCACTTGGAAATTTTCACTACCTGCACTATATAAATTGCTTCTGTCCAGAAGAGGGGGAAAAGGTTCTGATGGGATTTACATCCAAATTAAAAGGTGCTTTAAGAAAACATCAAAGGAGATAAGTACCTTCAGAAATCGCCATACTTCAGTCAGCGAAAACACTGCAAGCCTAACCTGGACAAGATAACAGAATATTTCAGCATATATTTTAAGTGCCTCCTCTGTAATGATGATATTCACCGGCCAATCAACTTTATAGCCCAATAAGATGTCGTTCAGCACATCAAGACCTGGCAGTGAAAACTTGGGTAATTAATAGTCTGAGCAATCAAGCCCCAAAATACTGTAGCCAGAGACAATCCAAGATGAAATCATTACCACATGCAGAGGCTGTAAGAGAAACAACTGGTTGGTCATTCATGTATACAAACAACCTTTCCTTATAAGGGTCAGAATCACATGAAGACCTCTGCAAAGCCAAGTCAAGAAGCCCTTGGATCTCTGCTCTTTTCTGCTCGAACTTGACAAAGGACCATTTCTGCACCGGAAAGCTCAAAGTTGCAAGGACTTTTTGGTGCTGATAAACATGAGTACATGACCACTCATCTAAAACAGCATGGTTTGAGAATGATACCTTGTTATAAATAGAAATAATAAGAGAATCAGCCCAGTCAGCCAGTTCCATAAAATGGTAATGCCGCAGTGCTTGTAAATGTCCACAAAGATCAAAACCCTCCTCAAGCAACTTCATCGTGAAGCTGCTTACATATTTATATCTTGTACAGTTAAGGAGCAAGAGGAAAAACAGAAAAAAAAAACTCTTCAGCTCTTTTTCATTTCTTTACATTCTAATCCTCTGTAAATATTTATCTTTTAATATAATTATATAACTGTAGGGGCTTCCCCTACTGTTTTCTGATAAAAAAGAAAAGCAGAAAAATTTTTTGCTGAAATTTAGCTGTTCAAGTTTTAGTGTCTGTAGATCATGTTTTCCAAGAATAACTAAAACTGCACGAGCATTTATCACATGCTTCATATGGACTGTTTTTATATGTGAATCCACCATTGATAAACAAGACAAGTGGTCTATCAAAACATAGATACGCAAACAGACCAAATTAGACAAGAAAGAAAAAAGATTAGCAACTCTGATGTTTTTCTGCAAAATGCATTTATAGCCTCATGCAGTACCAAAGATTTCTCAAGAATATGGGGGTAAAACCAAGGAAAGATATATTTCAAAACTATAATAAATTAAAACAAGAAAAAACATAATGGCCAGATGATGGAATTGTAGCAAGAAAAAACATAAACCAAGGAAAGATATAGTTCAAAACTAGCAGGACATAAAATTATAGGAAAATTACAAGGATACTGCAGCAAAATTTCTTGTATAATGCACTTGTCAATAACTATATCAAGTGGCATATCAGATGATGAAGGGCTATCTCCAGCTATTTCCATTGATTTAGCAGTACACTCTAATGATTTCTCCCAGAATGCTCCACCAGAAGGATTTTCCAGAAGATTTGTTTGTGCTGAAATTTCTCCTGAGGAAGTAAGACAAGCTTGACCTATTATCTTAGCTTGAAGAAGCTTGCTGGAACAATCAAGCCGTTTAGAAGCCTGAGCGTTGGACTGTGAAGCCATTGCAGACCTAACTTCAAACTTATCAAGGGAAGAAATTCTTCTCCCACAATATGCTTCACATGGATTTGTGACTGACTCGAAATTAAAGCCAATAAGTGCTCGGTTCTTCCTTTCTCTATGCAAATCATGCTCCATATGACAAGAAGCTGCATTCTTCAGTATGGGATTGATGCTAAAATTGTAAGGAATGCTAGTATTCCATGGTTGATTTATATTGCTAGATTTTTCATCATTATCCCTGTTTAATAGTCTAGGAGACCCTGATTCAGAGTGTAGAGAAGCTACATTGGCACATGATACTTGCGCAACTGCGCTTTTATCTCCTGTATATAAAAAGTCTTCAGCCAGACTCAATTTTCCAGAGGAAACATTGAATGAATTCTTCACAAAACTGCCAAATGGGCAAAATTCACTGTATTGATTGTCCAGTTCCATAGCATCACGGACCACATCATGTTCTATACTCTGTGAGTGCATAGGAACATGTCCATAACTCAAGTCATCATCTTTCTGGTGTTCATTGATAGGACTAGCAGGATTAATCCCATCATGAACAGAACAGGTTTGGTACAAAAGTAGCTTTGCGGTTGCCGAGGAGCATTTTGCTTCAGCTGAACTTACACAGTACGATGAGGAAATCGAGCTAGGCATATTATCACAAGCAGTATCAATCTCATCTTCAATATCATCAATAGAACTATATGATGAAGAGGATTCTGATGATTCCAGTGCATCCACTTTATCTGAAGATTCTTGTGATGTTGAAGAAGCATCATTATCTTTAAGCTCTGCAACCCTAACATTACAAATGACAAATCAAACTACAAGAAGTTGCGGTATAGACTTATGATCTCCTATGTCTAGCTGTCTGCAGACGTAAACATATAGTATAAAATATGTACAATGAAACACAGGAGAAATGAATGGAAGATGAAAATTCAAAAAGAGCTAGCCATCATAATAAAGGTATATCCACAACATACATATTGCAAGCTGGTAGAGCATCTGTGTCGTGATAGAATAGCTCCACATCTGAAACAGCTGTATCTAGAGGGCTTGTATTTATATGCAGAACGTTTGGTGCTGTATCAAAAGGAATTACCTGAAAACCAGCCTTTTGTCAAATGAACAATTCAAAACATGGTTGTAAACAGAAGCAAAGGCAGCATGAAATGTTCATTTGAGGGAAAAGCTCAAGCTTTAGTACTGACAACAAAAATCCAACATAAAATATGCTAATCCTTCGAGGAAGCAAATGTTCTTGCTTTTCTTAGAGCGAAAACACAATATCATATATAATTAGTCAGATGCTGTAACTGAAAATAGAGTGTAATTCAGTCTTTGTAACTAGACCTTAACATTTGAGAAAAAGTGATGGAGCTTCTGTATCATTGACTTGTACATAGCATCTCTTTGAAATATTACTGCTTCCACCCTACTTTTTGAGAAAGTGAATGAATTCATTGAAGACTCAATGGACGTATCAAACCAAGGGAGAATTTCCTCCAGATGAATGATGTTACGAGATGCATAAGCATCTCCCCCAGTGTCAGAAAGATTACACGATTCTAGAAGCTTCATCAGCACTTGAAGCTGTTGCCCAGTACGCAGAAGAGGATGGCATATATCTTTTAGAAAGCATGGTGCAGAAACATGGTTTGTTCCCTGTTGACAGCAACACATCATAAACGGAATTTAGGTCTAGTTCAAAATAGTAAGATTAAATGATAGATGGTTTGTATGAATGGGCATATACTTGGACTTCTGATGTTAAGCATACATTATGTTAAAGGACGAAAAGTCAAAATTTACACAAAGCTTACCTTTAAGGACAACAAGGTGAAATTATCTACTGGGTCTGAAGAACCTCCTTGAGCTTGCTTATTCTTAGATTTTGTTATGAGAAATTCCTCATAAGGGTCATCAACAGAAGCTCGGTAAATCCAGGACTTGATGAAATTACAATATGGCTCACAAGAACGAACAAACAGATATTTCAAAAGCCCATAGTGAACTGAATCAACATCCTAAAATTCAAGCTAAACAATATCAGGAATGTTTCAACATTTCACATGGTAAGCTATCTGCAGAACAATCAACAATGGCATATGATATATGACATACGAATTATAAAATTCATGATAGAGAAGCAAGACAGTATTCATATCCCTGCTGTACACTAGCATGAATAGCTGGAAGTATCAGCATGAATAGCTGGCAGTATCTTTGCAAATTATTCTTGAATCCAGAGCTCATCGGAGCAATATTATCAGAAGTAGACATGTAAGACAAAGGTGAAAGAAACAGTTTTAAAGAGTTGTTTTCCTTATTAGAATTCCCTTCTGAATCATAAAAACAAAAAAGGCCTGAAAATCCAAGATGCTTGCCTATCAGATGATATAATGACACGTTTAGAAAGGACAACATTGAATACACATGAATATATGTAATCTCCAGCTACTGTACAGGCGAATACTGCCAAAGAATAAGGACACTCTCAGTGAATCTGAAATGCTAAGGCCAATTAACATATAAAAATTTCTGCGACATCATTAATAACATGTGCAAATCTAAGACTCTAGCAAAAACAAAACTACAAAAGCCATTAAGTAGCACAAGTTGTATGGTTAAATCATAAGATGATTGCTTACACGAAGATGAACATACAAATAGGAAAGCAAATCAGTGCCCCGTGGGAAGTTCTCAAATCCCAAGTTAGTATCAGTAGTCAAACCCTCCTGACACAATGAAAGACCTGCAAACTTAGGAAAGCAAATATTTCCGAGGGACTTAATATGTCTTCTTAACTCCTCAGTGTGGAGATAAACTTCCAGAAGAGTGACTTCAGAATTAGAATTAGAACTAGCTCCATCTGGGGTCATGGAAGGTATATCAGGTTGTCCCTCCAAACGTCTCAGCTTAATTGACACTGGTAAAGTATTCAAGGAACAAAAATAACCTTCTAGAACCTTTTCAACTGCTGCAGCGAATGCTTGGTTCACTAAACTGTAAGGAGCAGGTTGCTCAGTTTCTTCGCTATCAGAAACTCCACGTTCTTGTCCTTCTCTACTTCGACAATTCAATTCTCGACTTTGGAAAAGATAAAAGTGCACAAACTTGCACAGGAAGAAAACTGCCAGACCTGTAGTGCGTATGGATTTGAGAATATTCCCTACAGAGGTAGTACTAGATGTATGTGACCACACGTTTGCAACACGATGAGAAGTCCTATCAGCTGGACATGAGAAGAACAGCACAGAGAGCTCCTCAATCTGATCTAATGATGATTTGACACCATGCAGTGCATGCAAAGCCAAACGAACCAAAGAGGCATCCTGCAGACGAAAGATGATCATCACACTTATCGCCAGTAGAGAACTACAGATAATAAATAAAATGTCATAACTCAAGACTCATTTTTATTCAGATGATGCATTAGCAGCTATAGCTGTGCCCTTCAAAGATCTACTATGGATACAACTTGTCATGATCAATAACCATTTCTCTGGTTAATCCCAACTACCATTCTTCACAAAATAAATCATCAGACCAAAACGCTTGCTTTCAAGGAAATCAAAATCATGCACATCTACTCACAAGGGTAGATCCTAAGACAGAAGGGTACATGAAATTTTTCACCACTCAACAACCACCCTAAGTAACGGTCATTCCAAGCAATAAGTAGCATATTCCTGATGATCTCGTGCTACATTTTCTACGAGTGCTGAACACAATCAACACACGCATCACATTTTATCTTCACACAATAATCCATCCAAAGCATCACACCTTACAGAAGTTGAAATGCAGCAAAAAATCTCAATACTAGCTCCATACACCCCCAAACTAGCAATTCGAACTCTACTCTCGCGTAACTGCTCAAAATAACACTGAATCGAAGTGTATTGACAGGTAATTTTCACTCACCGGAACCGATGCGAGCTCGTAGATCGGATCCCTCGGGGGTGGCCCTCCAGGGTTGGCGGTACGGGTGGCACCGCTAACTTGAGTGACGGACTCCCAGGTTGCCGACGGCGTCCACGGACCGTCCACGCGGAGGGTGGTGAACAGCGACGAGAGGCTGGAGGCCGCGGCCTCCATCCGGGGAATGCTAGTTAGGGTTTATCCCCTCCAGTGTAAGGTATAATCCCGCGCGGTGGAGGTAGAGGAGAAAGCGGTCGTGTAATAGTTGTCTAGTGGAGGTGAGCGGCAGCCGGGCGCGGATCGCCGGAGAGGTGCTGGCTCCGGCGAGGGAGTAGGTAGGAGGCCGCCGTCGCCTGCCCGCCGTTTCGCAGAGGGGAGGCGGGAATGGAACGAGCCGCGAGAGAGCAGGTGAGACCAATCGGGTTGAACCGGACCACTTCAGCGAAATTTTTTTATTTTTTTATTTTTTTTAATAAAATATTTACAAAAGTATATTTTCATTTTAAAAATTCACAAAAATATACCCGTACCGCCCGGTTTTTAAAAAATCGCCCTCCCAGAGAGTGATGACGTACGGCCGTCGGCCGCTCAGCACCTTTTCAGACGGCTCCCTGGCCACCCAAAAATCGCCCTCTAAGAGGGCGACAAGGGGGCCGTCTGCAAAACGCCGGCTACGGGGCCGGCCATTTTACAGGCGGCCCCCTTGCCGCCCACCCAAAGGGCGGTTTATCCTAGTTAGGGGGCCGCCTGCAAAATAGCCGACCCATGGGCCGGCCATTTTGCAGGCGACCCTCTTGCCGCCCCCTGGGAGGGCGGTATTTGGGCGACCAGGGGGCTGCCTGCAAAATGTGGGCGGTAGAAAACCGCCCAGCAGTTTAGGAGGGGTGACGGTCGGACCGGCTGCCTCCACCCAGTCAGACCGGCCGGGTACAGAACTGCCCAGCCGTTCTAGGAGGGTTCCGGTCGAACTGGCTGCCTCCACCGGTTGGACCGGCAGGATACAGAACTACCTAGCAGTTCTAGGGGGGTTTCGGTCGGACCGGATGCCTCCACCCGGTCAGACCGGCAGTATCCAGTACCGCCAGAGCAAATGAGATAGGGAGGGGCTATAAATACCCCTCCACCAGCAACAAGAAGGCCCTCTTGGCACTTCATTGACTATTTGATCTCTTGCTGGTCTTCTCTCACTCTTTGAGCATTCTCTCTACATTTGTGAGTGATCGAGGATTGTTGTAGCCCAGCCAAGTGCACTGTATCATAGTTTTAGCTAGTGTGGCACTTCATCATCTCCAAGCCAGTTGCATTGTATCATTGTTTCGAAAATTCATGTTTTTCATCAGTTCGTCGCAAACGTAGATCATGAGAAGTACATTGTTTGATCGACGAGCATAAACAAAGTAAGGGGGTTTTTCAGTAAATGTAGAATTAATAAAACATGACGTAAAACAGGCTAACTACTACTGGTACAACGTACTACGGGTCTTGACCGTAACCTCTAGCCCTCTTAATCCTTCTAACATGTGCTCGCACCTGGCCCTGGGAGTACGTCAGCCGGTCTGGTGGTACGGCATGGCCAGCGCGGGTCGTCTGCACGGGTGTAGCAGCTGGTGGGTCCTGTGTCTGCAGTGGCGAAGCTCCTTCGAGCTGCGAGGAAGCTAGTACCTCCTAGATCTCCTCGTCCTCGTCCTCCAAGTCGTCCTCCTCGAAAGGATTCTGTACCTAACCGCTGTCGTGTGCGCCCTGCGCGGAGGAGCCAGCGCCAACAAACATCCCCAGTGCTGTAGAGTGGAATCCTATGCACAAAATTGTTGATAATTACAAACCGAAATTTTATAAGGCAAAAGTAAACTTTGATCTAACCTGAAGGATCTCCTGTGGCGGCCCCGGGGGCACTACTCGTGTCCTGCTGCGCGTGTGGTCATGTATGGTACGCTCGCTGCGTCGACATGCTAGCTCCGGATGGATGTAGGTACGGTGTAGCAAAAACTGCAGAGAAGCATATTGATGTAAAACGGTGCATGTCGTAGTAGCAAATATGTTATGAACCGATGGTTAGCGGAATTTACCTCTAGGGGGGCCAGCTGGCTAACTGGAACCCTGCGGGCGCACTCCTGCTCCTGCTCTTGTTGGCCGTGGTTGTTGCTGATGTACAGTACAGCTATGAGAGGTACCACGTCGGCCGCACGACAAGTGAGCGCACGAATCACTGTGTGCATCGCCTGACGAATCCTCCCGAAAGTCGTCCTCTGCTCCTCCGCAGTCAGCACAATCCCACTATCTAACCGTCCGAACACCGCGTTCACATCAGCTTGAACCTGTCGCGCTGCGTCAGCCTATTTCAAATGTGACGTGAATATGTGTTAGAATCGTGGACACCTACAAAGGGAATAGCAAAGTGTAAATAGAATGTGACTTACCACGCGAAAGTAGTCCTGGTCATGGTGGATACGCGTCAGTGGCAGCGGCGACGTGTGGCTGTGGATCATCTGGGGTGAACGTTACGCGTGTGCAGGTGCGGGGTTGGTACCACATGAGGTATGCTAGGTAGCTGTCCTCAGTGTGTGGACGTACCTCGTCGATGATCTCCTCTGTCACCAACAACCAGTCCTCTACGTACCTCTGCAGTCGGAGATACCACTGAGTGCCGCCTGTCTGCCCCTTACGATTATACCTATTTGCAGAGAGTGCATTAGACTTCATTAAAGTGTTGTAGTACTCAACAAAGATCGCAGCTGTACTAACTGGTGCACGTCGCGTGGCACAACCATCTGCATGGCCACAGGGAAGTGCTAACGTAGACCAAACTGTCGTATCACGCGCTGCGGACAGTGGGGCTCGACGAAGATGTCGAACACCAACAGCAGTGTCGTCATCCAGTACGTATGGTCTCGCGTGCAAAGAGCTGAGAGTCCAAGCGGTGCACAGGCCGCGATGGCCTGCAGACTATACAGCTCCCAGACGACGTCGCTGGGCAGCAGGTGGTCGAACTCCATAATGAAATCGGAGTAGGCCCTCCTAACCTGCGTGTGGGCGTAACGACGCTACAAAATAGGAAAGGGGAACACGTTAGTGTTTGCGCATAAGTATTTAAACATAGAATTTCACGTTACGTACCTCACGGCAACATCATACCGTCCCCATAGTCGGACGGTTCTCGTGCGACTGCCCGTACAAGCCTCCAAGGCCGCCCTCGTAGAGAGAGTGATGAATCGGAGGACGGCCTATCGCAAACCGCTCGGCCGCCCATAGCTGTAGAAGGAGAGGGCAACCGGCGAGAATCGCACCTGGATCGATCTTTGTGCACACGTCGCAAAGACCACGGTATGTCGCCGCTAGCACAGCAGATCCCTAGCTCCACTGCGGTACGCAGCAGTCCTTGTTGTCCGCGATCGCACGAGCATAATGGATCAGTCCCTTGTCCACCACGTGTCCCTGCGTGCTGGTGAATATCACCCACCTGAACAGCCACAGCATGTACGCCTCCAAGCTCCGCCGCACCGAGTATTTGTCGACGTCAGGGTCTAACTGATCAGGCTGTAAAGCAAGATTATGGTCAGCATCACTATTGCTTTATAGATCGGATGATTGTAAATCGAAGGAATCCGCGCCTTACGGTGAACTGTAGCAGCCATGCCTACGAGGGGCCGATCGTGGTGTAAGGCGGTAGTGAACCCGGCCTACCAAGTTCAGGACGACGGTGCACGGGCTCGAACCGAGCAATGATATCCTGCGACCAACCATGCGCCCCGTCAACCAGACCGACTGCGTCTCCTGCGAGCGGAAGTCCTAGCAGGTAGGATACGTCCTGGAGTGTAGGAGTCATCTCACCGCACGTAGGTGGAACGTGTGGGTCTCCGGTCTCCAGCAATCCACCAGTACTGCCAGAAGTGACCGGTCAGCGTCCCATCGCCTAGCAGGGTCTCTCTCCTTCGGTGTAGGCTTAACTAACCTGCACAGCAGAAGAAGTCCAGCCTCACGCAATCTGCAGAATATAGCACTGTTGTTAATATTGGAGAACATAGATATGTACAAATGATGTGAATGAATATTGGTACAGCTCTTACCTCTCACGGAACCTTGGGTCTATCCGTAGGAGGTGACATGAAGGCCGTGGACAGGAGGTGGCTAGCTGGGCACCCTCGACGACTGACAAGTAAGACTGGTGGGACTTGTCGAGGCCCCGGTCAAACAGCTCCGGTGTAGGATACATCATACCTACATACAAATAGAGAGTTAGTGTGAATTTTATTGTCAAAGTAACAAGTAAGACTAAGTTCGCAAAGTTAATTGAACAACCACATTATAAATTATTGTTAAGGTTTATAGCATTATTACATGACAATAAAAAATAATAGTACGGTACATATCGTTCTATACCAAAGATCAAGCATAGACTTACACTAACCGTAGCACCACCAAATTCTTGAGAACGTCTAGGACGGGGTCGTCTTGAAGTTGTGCCTTCACCCGTAGAACGACTGCCATCAGCGCCGGAACCCGATGGTTCAGCTTTCGCTGCCCTTGGACTGGTTGCATCCTTTGAACATTTCTTATATGTATGACCTGTTTGGTCACACTTTGAACAACGTTTATGACTTCTACTGGCTTCTGACTCATCCATTTCATTACGGATGCGTCTTGTCTTGCGGCGATCTGATTTATCCCTCAATTTTATTGGGTTAGGAATGTAGATAGCTTGAGGATGCTCCGTAGTAAATGTGCCCGCAATACCGAAGCCGTATATCTCTCCACTCTAGGTATTATAGATTGTTTCTTTTCTGAAATAAGGTGAGACAAAATAACGTGTTTTTATCCCACACTCACCGCTCGTGGCAATAACATGAGAACATGGCTTGTGGAGCAGAGTAGGCTTTCGGCACGAGCACTTGCAGGTCCCGTCTTCCTTCAGCACACACTCCTGCATAACTTTTTTGCGGTAGATTCCGCGTATGCCCTTGTCGACACACAATATTTCGAATCTGTGTTCTTGTGTACTCTGAGGTATAGCTCAATGTCTTCGGACCTTATTACTTTTATCTTGTAGGTATTTAGTCAGTAATGTGCTAAAGAAAAGATTATTGTCCGCCATTAAGGGGCCGGCTGCTCTGAACCGATCTTTGAAGTACTTGCCTGTGCCATGCAAAATAAATTCAACTATGCCAACAAGTGAGAGCCCTCGAACACCACGCATCACCCAGTTATAAACCTCTGCTAAATTTATGGTCATTATGCCAAATCGAGAACCATCCTTGTTATACAGCAATGTTCATTTCTCATTTGGCTCATTCGTAATCCACTCAGAAAATTTTCTAACCGAGGATGCTGACTTTCTTCTCATACGAGATCCGTCACTTGATAGAGGTTCAAGAGCTTGTGGAGCCTTATCCTCTACAAGGGTAGCCCTCCTGGACTGCTCATCTGTTTGTTTAGAGGTCAAATCATCCAACCTCCTCCAAAACTCATTGAATTTCTTCTCTTAATTTTGGGCGTACAGCCTCTTGAAACTACATATAGAAATTAGCACCCATATGACGCATGCACCATGTACTTTGGACATCAAACCACCTTAGTGGGTATCCCTTTTCAGCACATCCATCCCTCAATTCCTCAATTACCCACAGCAAGCCGGCATGACGGTGATATATGAGGCATACGTCTGGCCTCATCCGTACAACTGCAGACTTAACCCTTTCTAGGAACTAGTACCAGCTATCAGTGTTCTCACTCTCAACAAAAGCAAAAGCCACTGGTAGTGTTCTCGTCAATTTCAATTGCTGTTAATATCTGCTCTCTGTACTTTCCGGTCAGAAATGTCTCATCGATGCATACGATTGGACGACAATGCACAAATACATGAATGTAAGCACCTAATGCAAAGAATACCCGTTGCAGCATTTTTTTATTACCATGGTCAATTGATGGAAAGACTTTCAGGTCGTAGCAGGTTTCCGGATTTCTCTGAAGAATACAAGCTAACAGACGAGGCAAGTTATCATAAGATGCTTTAAATGTGCTAAACCCCATCTCTACAACTTTCTGTTTTGCCCTCCAAGCCTTAGCATAGCTAATTATCTATTTAAATTTCTCTTCAATATGTCTAACAATTGATCTTGGTTCGTACCACAGGTTGATCACAATGTGGGAGCACATCTCTGTTGCAACAAATACAGATGTCATGTTTCTGTGATATTTTTCAACACCTGGTAAGTAACATGAATGCTCGGTCACGATTGAAACTTGCCAATAATTCTTCCATTTACCCTTGAATGCGTGCACCCGCCATGAACACCCATCCTTCACGCATTTCACTTCATACACAGATTTGCTTGACTTCACGACTGAGAACTCCCTTTGAAGTGACACCGCTCATTGTTTTACTGCCTCCTTTAAATCATCTACATATGCATACTTAGCCCCCTGGATGACCTCGTTCTCCTTGTACTCCCATGGCACATGATGCCACTCGGAGATAATAAGGCCAGAGAAGTCCTCGTTGCTCTATTCTGCAGGCTTCATATTGTCCTCATCAGATAAATCATCATACTCTGCATGCTCGTTTTCAGCATCTTCCCTATCCATTTCGTCGGCAATGGTGTCGATTAGTTATCCCTCATCTACCGCACCTGTTGGCTGCCTATCTTCTTCATTTCCTCCTTCATTCCCTTCCATTGTTTCGGCATTACCTCCCGCCGTACTTGGACCCTCATCATCTTGCATGGGCATTGCAGCACTGGTGTTATCCTTCTCATACACCGACACAAGTATGCCTAATGGCCAACCACGTTGAAATACATTCTCCACGTACCATCTCCAAGTGACAGTGCAATCCATCGGCATCAGTTCCTAAAAAAAACTTTCAACTGCACGACTAACTACAACATACAAGGTTATTACGTTGATATGGGGATCCAGTCGAAAACCTCGCATCAGCCAGTTGTACACTGACCCGAAACTTCTCTCAGCTGGCCTATCAATGCCCTTAGTCGTTGAACTAAACTCCGACAGATCTACACTTTCTGGACCATACCTAACATTTTCTTACCCGTGAAATAACTGAAATATCACTTTATTTGACATATCTGTTGATGAAAAATATAGTTATACTAGGTACCAACATGCTCCTCACATCTAAAACCTTGTCATCGAGATTTTATAACTATCATCTCTACACAAATTAAATCGTCTAACAGATTGACTAAAAAACCTATACATTTACGAGTAACAACTTATTTTCATATAGTACTTGTATAACCGGTACAATACTACATCAATTCTTGCATAGAAATAGAAATTAGAAAGAGACAATAGATTTTACCTGCAGACAAATTAGCAAACCGGCAGAGCTTCGCTGTTTTCGTTCAGCCTTGCTCTCAGCTCTCTCATCTCTTTTTTCTATGATTTTTGTGAATTTTTGGTATTTTTGGAGTCTGGGAGGGGGTTTTATACTGGGCCGGCTAAAAATCGCCCTCCTAGAGGGCGGTAAGGGAGCCGCCTGCAAAATGGCCGACCCACGGGTCGGCCATTTTACAGGCGGCCCCCTGGCCGGCCAAAAACCGCCCTCTGGGAGGGCAGCAAGGGGGCTGCCTGTAAAATGGCCGGTCCTACGACCGGCGTTTTGCTGACGGCCCCCTTGCTGCCCTCCTAAAGGACGGTTTTTGGGTGGCCAGGGGGCTGCTTGTAAAATGGCCAGCCCCGTGGCTGGCGTTTTGCAGACGGCCCCCTTGCCACCCTCCTAGAGGGCGGTTTTTGGGGGGCTAGGGGGCCGCCTAAAAAAGTGCTGTCGTTAGCCACGTCATCATATCGCCTTCTAGGAGGGCGATTTTTTAAAAACCGCCCTTCCAGAGGGCGGTAGGGGTATATTTTTGTAAATTTTTGAAATGAAAATATACTTTTGTAACTATTTTATTAAAAGAATATAAAAATAAAAAAATTCCCACTTCAGCTACCGGTGGATAGGCGCAAAATCACCCATTTGTCCCCAATGGGCTCAAGGCCCAAAACTTTATAATCGAAACAAAATAAGCCCAAACTAAGCACACCCTTTTTTTAGTGCGCCAAACAGCCCCGGCTTATTAGAAGCGTCAATCTGTTAGGCTCCGTTTGCTTCAGCTATTTGCGTGAGCTACAGCTACTTTCTTGTTTCTTGTTTATTGTAGATATGCTTCAGTTACTAAACTGTGTGTCTTTTTGGATTTTTTCAAAATAAATAAATAAATTTATTTTTTAAGTTTATAATAGTTGGCCTAATTTGGAAACCAAACTGTTTGGCACAGTTGCCGAAAATCACTACCAGACGATAGGAGTGGCAGCAATGGCCCAACAAGGTTCGAATCCACATTTTACTATCTTTTTAGCACCTCTATGGTGGTCTTTATTTGTAGTAACCTATCGGTATTAACATTAGTAGATCAATTGTCGATTTATATTCTACTATCGGTAAAAGAATTTATACTATCAGTAATTAAAATAATAGTATAAATAATAGTCCATTATATAAAAAAAATTAAAGATCTATATTTAATTCTACTATCAATAAAAGGCCAACTAAAACGAGCATGTGACTGCGAGGATTGCTTCAAATTAACTCTTGAGCGACCAAATTCTAATGTCAGTCTGTTTTCTTGAAGACATCATGTTGTGTAGACATACAATCTTCCTCTTCTTCTTTAGTCCCCATTTAATTAAAATTATTGAATGAATTATTGTCGCAGCTTATCTGCTTGATTATAAAAATAAATTAAATATTTTAAGAAATAAACTTAACAAATAACTTAAAACAAAGTGGTCTAAGAAATGCATTAGAAAAAAATTTATTGAGAAAACATATTTTTCAAAACGTGAAGCAGATAATCCGTCTTAATAATCCTATGAATCAGCTCTTTATGTTCACGAGTCTGTTTTCAGCAAGCTGTATGGCATTTATCAGGGAGACTAAGCAAACAAGTCTCTTTCAAGGAAAGAGAAACAGTCAGTACTCACAATCTCAGATGGACCGAATTAGAGAAAATTAATCTCCTCGTGGCCATGATCGCAAAGGCATTGCATTTGGCAGGCACGGAGGCATCAGTGATGATGATGTTCTCTGCCTACTGTTCCAATTTGGCGGGGTCTCTTCGCCTATAACAATACTAGAATATATCTACATGTTGCAGAGCTTGGACAAGACATCGGTTAAACATAGTATAATTCCATTAACGATATGACCGAACTTTTCCGTTTCTTGTTTCCAGGTGTGGACATTGTCATCTTACCTATCTCTTCCATTTTACTCAGTGCAGAAACTCTGTCCTCCACTAGGAAAATAAATGGCTGGAAAGGACCAAACAATCAAACATTCTTTCTTTCTTTTTTATTTTTTCGCTGACTCTTATCAGATCACTACAAGCGCCTTTGCTTCTTATCTACTTAATCATACTTACAACATCCTCAAAAGGAGGCACTCAGCAAGAATGTACGATGCCTTTTCGCCCAGCTCAGACCAAGAAAATCTGGTAGCCTTTGTGCTGGGATTAAAGAAAGAGAACGGTGCATCAGTGCGGGCATGACCTCTGATAGCTTATGGATTACAGGCCCTGAACTTCTTTCCTATATGGGATAAAAAAAACATTATGGTTATCTGGTAATTAAAAACAGCAACGCACTAACATGGATTTGACGCTACATTCATGGCATGAAAGCCACAATGTCGTATTGGCAACTTTATGATAAGTGAGCGTTTTTATTCTCCTTGATGCTGTCTGCATGTGTCAACTTTAACTTCGGTAAGCAACATTGATCAAGGTTTTTACGTTGATTTTCTTTTAGTCCCCACTCTGACTCGGCCTCTCCGACCGGTTGCCGCTCGAAAGTGGCATGGCACGTACGGGAGGAGCGGCGACGCCGGCGAAACCCATCGAGAACCGTTTGTCTTCCCGGTTCGATCGACTCGTCGTGGGATTTTGATGTGAACCCGATTAAACCTGTTCAATGTTCTTCGTTGTCCGAGCCGCTTCCGGTTCTACCGAGCCCGGGTCGCTCATGGTTTGCGGCTTGGCATCTGCTTCTGTTGCTGGCTTTTCGTCGTCGTCTGCTGATCTGAACGACGCGAGGGTGGCGAGCGTGTCGACGGCGTCCACGACGCCCTCGATCCTCGCCGACACCTCTATCAGCAGCGAGGTGACCGTGAAGAGCTGCACCGCGTCCATCAGCTGCGCCGCCGCCGGCTCCCCGGTCAGCTTGGACGGGAGCGCCCGCACCTCGCTCTGGAGCTCCTGCACGGCGGTATTCATGTCCGCCACGGTGAAGTCGAGGCTCCGGGACGCCGTCATCGCGGCGATGGAGCCCGAGGCCTCCCTGAGCACCGCCGAGCACTGCGTGGCCACCCTCGTGGAGACGTCGGCGAGGTGGCGCTTGACGCTCTCGGGCGCCTGGGGCTCGGCGGAGTGGATGCAGCCGCTCAAGGCCTCCACACAGTAGGCGCAGTGGCGCATGGCGACGCCGACGGCCTTGTACTGGCCGTACGGGTGGCGGAAGCCGAACCTTCCGTGCGCGGGCTCCCACCTCGCCAGGTTGGCCTGCGCGTCCTCGGACGCCTTGGAGTTGAGGACGCACTTGTACCCCTCCGCCGCCGCCGCCGGCCGCCGCTTGTCCGGCGCCGCCTCCCCATCTTCCTCCGCGAAGTAGCCCTCGACGCAGGCCTCGACGGCACCGGCTAGCTTGTCCATGTTGCGCGCGGTGAGGCGGTGCAGCTCCTGCCCGGCCCACACGGGGCAGATGAGCACGCAGACGGCGAGGCAGATGAAGATGCCGATGGCGACGGTGGAGACGCGCTGCTGCGCCATGCCCAGCAGCGCGTCCTCGCGGTAGCCCGACACGGTCACCAGGCTGTACGTCAGGATGAAGATGGTCACGCCGTAGTCAAAACGCGCCTTCACGGTCGGAATGAACCGGGAGAACGTCGCCGCCGCGGCTGCACGTACGTACAAGGCGCATGCAAATTAAGCACGTTTTCGATCGATCGATCAGCGTTCAACATAACTGTGGGAAGCACGTACACGTGTGTACAAATGTATACACGTCGACATGTGAGCCACAGAGTTCGGTCGTAGTATACCACATACCAAGCAGAAAAACTGAGCCGCTGCGTACGAAGGGCTCGAATTTGTAGCCGGACTTGCTCGCGATCCAGTGCACGCCGAGCGCGACTGCCCCCGCGCTCGCCGTCGCGGTGGCTCGGTTGAATCCCTTGTACACACAGCCACCTGCAACACATGCACGTTCCACATTACAACCAAGAATAAAACCCATGAAACGCATGTGCAAAATATACCAAAACAAAATCGTATATACGCGCACGCATTCTGTCTACCATCCGTTTGTACATGTACGTATATATGCACGCGACGTGTCACACTGCCAGTCACTTACCAACGGTGTACTCGAAGACGACGACGACCGTCATGACGGCCCACATGGCGGCGCCGCCGACGCCGTCGTACAGGGGCCTGGTGTAGTAGAACACGGAGACCAGGGCGAGCGCAAGGCCGACCTTGACGCCGTGCACCGCCCTCCGGGGGTCGTCGGAGCCGATCTTCCAAACCCGCCCGGCGAGGCCGGACACCCTGCTCCCCAGCGCGGCCACGCAAGAAACCAGCCACGCCCACGCCATGGCCGCCCGCCCGGCCTCGTTCTCCACCGTTACCGACGCGCCCTCCGGCACCGTCACCCCCCACTCCGGCGCGCCACCACCATTAATCTGCTCGTCCTTCGCCGCCGCAGCCATCTATCTGGTGAAGAACTACTGGACCCTGCAGCGTGTAGCTACTTCTCCTCTGTGTGTCTAGCTCTGTATTTAACTTCGTGGCAAATGATGACGAACTGATGAAGTGTAGTAGCGATAGATCGACTGAGAGGTTAATTAGCTAAGAGCCGAGAAGCGAGGAGACCAGCAACTTTCCAAGGGGAATGTGGGAAGGGTTGGTAATAAGCTGATGCTCTCTGCTGCTTGGGCTGGAACGGGACATGTCAGCTGCTTATATATATAGCCAGCCATGAGAATGCAGGAAAGTATTTTTGGTTGGGGGTTCTGACCAGATGTTAGGACACGACGGTCGTGTCAGCGAGCGCAGAAAATCGAAGCTTCTGGGCTTCTGGCCAACCTTGCGCACAAGAGCTTCGTGTTAAAAACTGAAGCTTAAAAGTTGCAGGGATGGGGTTCTAATTGGAGAGAAGCTCAAGGGATCGTGGGAACAAAAAGACCATCGATCGTTGCATTTCCATTCTATTCAAAGTAAGGCGTGAATCTCGGTTATAATTAGCTTGTCCATGGATGAAGGGTACAACGTAACTGTTTTGTATATTCTCTTGTCAGTATGTTTTGATGACAATGTTGAATGTATATAATGGTACCTTTATTTGTTTTTCTAAGTAAATGACTTTTTCATATATAACTCACATGTCTATTTTTAATTTTTTTCAGGGTTGTCTGGATTTCAGGGGCATGAAATTTTCAAAAATTTCAACCACTTTTCTCATCCCTTGGATGATGATCCAACTGTATTCATCACTTCCCTATTAATTATTACTTATCACTCCTAAATTGTTAAACAGTAAATTATTCTAACATATAAAAGATTTATAAAATTAAGTGAAATAAACTTATAACTTATAAAAATGTACAAAATTACATACAAAATATTCAAATTTAGATAAAAATAAAGTAAAATCATATATAATAAGAACAAAATTTTAAATGAACTAAAATTGCATATTGCATAGCGTTACAATTTTAGGCTTAGCAAGTAAAATTTTAGATCACTGAAATTTTACAAATTTTTAGGCACGTAAAATCTAGCAGATCCCTTGATTTTTCATGGGATGAAACAAGCAAGATTTGTACAAAAATAAAAACCATATTTTGTGTGACTACTTGCCAATAGAAAACAAGAATATCATGTAAAAACTTAAACATAAAAACGTATCTAAATTAATTTAGGAAATAAAAAAGCAAACTAAAAGCTGCGGTTTTTATATTGTATTGTGCAAGTTTACGTTGCTGACACATAAGAAAATAAAACAGAATGATAAATAACAAAAAATGTTATGATTAATTAACAAAGCATGAATTGGGGAGCAACGCATAGCCCAGCGTTTTACAAGCTTATTATGTGTTCTTTTTCAAACCACTAAACAGTGTGATTTTTGAAAATTTTTTCTATTAGATGTTTCTTAAAAATCAAATAAATCTATTTCTTAAATTTATTATAGTTAATACTTAATTAATCATATGCTAATTACAAAGCTTGTCTAATAAGAGGTCAACTACTCGGCTAATAAGCCATCTCGAACACGGCCTAAGACAGTATTTGAAAGTGCTTTCTTAATTGGCTACTTTCTCGTTTATCTTAAACACGTTTTTTAAATTGCTAAACAATATGTTTGTTGCAAAAATTTTCTAAAGTTTCTTTAAAAAAATCAAATAAATCCACTTTCAAGTTTACAACAGTTAATACTTAATTAATTATATACTAATGACTTTTTTGTTTTACGTGCAATTTATAAGCTTAAGCCATAAGCTGTATCCAATGGTGTCTAAGCCTAACTATGGTTGTACCAGTAGGTTCTAATAGGGATTAAGGGGAGATGGGAAATGTTGGAGCTAGGGGACGCCGTGGCAGTGATGGGTCGTAGAGCATAGCCAACGGATCCAGCCGCGGACTTTGCTGTTGTCAGAGGCCAGAGGGCCACGGTGCATGATGGCCGACGATCTTACCATGCCTATGCTTAACTTAATCGAATCACGGTTTCATCAAACAATTAGTTAAATATAACATAACACATCACAGGCTGCGATGCCGTCCTGAGTTGATGGGTGCATTTCAAACCCATAGTATGCATAAGATGTTTTTGGTTTTGTTCCATGCTATTTTTTAAGGTCAAGAAAATGTATAACATATATGACATTAAATTAGTTTTATTAAATCTACCATTAAATATATTTTTATAGCATATTTTCTGTGTTGAAAATATTGTTACATTTTTCTATAAAAACTTATGACAAATCTAAAATATCTCATAATATAAAACAGAGTGAGTATACACATGTGCTCATTGTTTTTTTCTAAGTATATTATTAGAAATGTGGCCGCATAAGAATATTTTCGTAACAAATCTATTAATATCATATTTAAAAATCAGATATTAGATTTTTTGCACTGAGATTTCGAGGTTTTCAATTTTACACATTCTAAAACAGTATATCTAACAGAAAGTATTTGATTTTTGAGTTTCAACATGGTCGTACATACCTTTTGATGGTTGGATCAACAATATTATATAGAACTATTAAAAAGTAAAAGGGGGAAGAATGTTGTACTTGTGGATGGTTTTGCTTGAGCCTGCTGTACTTATGCATGCATGTCAAGCGGCCACACACATGCGGATATGCTAATAAAGCGTGCGGTGGACTGATGGTATCTCCTCTCTCTCATACATCGAGGAGAGAGTTTTTTTTCGTTCATGCGGCTGCGGCCAATATGTGATTATTTTCTCACTTCTTGGGGTTGCTGATATTTCTACCAGCCGGATTTAGCCTGTTCAAATTCCGCCAATATCTGAAATAGAGTTAGTCTCTCTCTCCCTCCCTGTCTGCCGGATCTAAAATTGTATTGCTAGCTATCTACATTTTTTTAATTATTTAAACCTTTTTATTTTTTATTTTTAAAAATAAACCCTTTGAATAATTATTTTCAAATCTAAACTTTTTAGCCACGCCATCCCACTTAGCATGGCATGATAACACTGTGACGCCAAAAAAAATAGGCATGGTAGTGTTATTCTATCATGCCAATCTAACTGGTATGGTCAAAAGGTTTAGATTTAGAGATAAAATTTCGGAGAATTTATTTTTAGAAATAAAAACAAAAGGTTTAAATAATAAAAAAATCCACAATCTATGTATCCATGTGGTTTGTATAATTTTTTTATTTTTTCTTTGATTTATATAGTACTCTCTGTCTAAAAAATGCCAACCCTCGCATCTCGAAGCAATATTAGTGATGAGACAAAAAGACTACAGTACCCTTCATTAACGTGAATGTATTATTGATGGGCAATTAGGTAAGAGGTATTGAATGGATAAAATTTCTCAATTTGTGGACCGAGATAGGTGAGAATGTATGAATTGATTTATTTTAGGGCAAAGTTTGAACTCTAGAAGTTATTTTATTTTAGGACAGAGGGAGTATGCCTTCAGAGCAAATCTACTGACTCATCTCCCTTAATATTATAACTAGCAGATTTCCTAGCAACTTTGCATGAAGCTAGATTTTTAATATAGTGTATAATTGGATTTGATATACAAAACATGTTTTTTCCGATAAATACAATTTATTTATTTTTTAGATATAATTATATTATGTATATATATCATTCTTTGTTTTTACAGCTACAGTGTTTTGTGTACATAGCGAACAATATATACCGTTATAATTTAGAGCATTAAACTATACAAAACTTTTTTATTTTCCCCAATTAATTTTATAATTAACTTATGTATTAGCTCTCTTCCATCTCTTTATAATATAATAGATAAAGTAATTGAGGGCAGTTTTGGTTTGATGCAACTATTTATCTTTTAACAATTCGGTCGGTGTTCATGTAATATATATGCCCTATGAACTAGCTTGTCTGAGGTTAAGTTCGGATCCGGGTCAGTCCGCTGTATGGATGGATCCCCTCCTAAAGTCTGTAATTAATCTGGTGGTTCGTGACTTTACTAAACCAGCTGAGTAATAAAGAGGTGATAATGGTTAAGTCAAAAAAAACTATTTAATTTGGCATTCCGTCGACCTTTTTCAATCTAGCATGTGGCAGGAAGTACCTGCAATTTGTACGTGCTTAGTGCTCAACCACAGTAGGTACGTATTTATGGGTTTTGAACTGATTAGGACTTTTGTTTTAGCTTAACAGTTGTACTTGCAGTCTAGCAGTAGCATGTACCGACCACTCGAATATTCTCGTCACAGTAATGGCTAAGATCTAGCTTATCTTGGTTGAGACAATTCTAGAGGCGGGAGAGAACGGAAGCAGAGACCGGAAGCTCTCGTACCATCCGTACGTGCACCGTATGGTCTATATGGGTGCGGGTGCCAAGTCAATAACAGCGTCTGCTTTCGCGTGCAAGTCATCAATTGCCTTCTGTTTGATGCTTGTCAATTTCACTAAAACACAACGTTTTTTCAGCAGTATATTAGCATCTGGAAGCGCAGGCACGATGGCGTGGCTGGTACCGCCTAGTGAAGTTGCTAGGGCTAGCTTCTCATGCCACTCGAAAGCATAAAAGGTGCAGCTAGCTAGCGTGCATCGTTGAAAACTCGGAACGTGCGATGCCTCGTTCAACAATTCAATCTCTCCACAAATCGTAGCTAGGGAACGATATAGCTGCATGTTTAATTATAACATATGGAAATGGGAATATGTTCTAAAAATGATCCAGGAAATAGGCCTGGTGTTATTACGGTAAAAAATCGATAAATTCGTAATGGGAGTCTCGGCCTATACCTATACGAAACAACCAAATATGCGTATATGGTTCCTTAGCAACAGTAAAATAACATACTTTATCCGTCCTAAAATATAAGGATTGGAGTGTGATAATTAATGTTTTCATGGACCACATTTTATCCAGTGCACTCTCTCAAGCCACCCATCCCTTACCAATTGGCAATTAATAATGAAGCAAGAGTGCCCCCAATAAGGGGCATTCTAGACGTTTATCTTGCCGCTTAATTAATTCTAAAATTACTAAAAATTCTTATATTTTAGAACGAATGAAGTATTGAACAAAAACTTAGTTCAGAAGTGTTGAATGGATGATAGATTACCTGATTTTGTTACAGAATACAAATGATGAATTAACTATGACAAAGTTAAAAAGTCGTTTGAAAAGTATTTAAAAAAATTTATATACACAATGTTTTTATAGGAATCGCACTGTTTAAGAGCTTGGGAAGCATATCCGTGATAATCCATAATTCGTATAGAGAGGAAAAGAACTAGGCCTAAAAGTACTACCAGACTTTTTAGGGCAAACCTAAATTTTAAAGATAGAAATATTTGATACATAACTCTGGCTCTAGTTTCCATAGATACAATTCTATCTTAACTTCTGAAAAACATAAATTATTTTCTTGGATGACATTGATGTTCTTGGGTTGCCACATTTTCATTAGCATAGTCCTTGATAGCAACTTCAGTTGACTCCAAGCTGTGGCTTTTGGACACCTTAAAGTTTGTATCTCCGCCTTTTTCCTTACCTCTAACATATTAGTGGCTCCTGAACATTTTTCATTAAAAAATTATATTTTGTATGTAACTATATTGATCAATATCTGAATTCACCATAATCAAACAAGCATATATTTATGTCCTATAATATGGTAATTTCTAAGCTTTTAGAAACGGATATGGACCATCTTTTACCCATCTCATTATAATATAATAGATACTTGCTCCGTTCTAAAATATAGCTATATTTAGCATTTAAAATTTGTCCTCAAATATATCTACTTCTCCACCTATTTTCTCATCTCAATCAATCACAATATTTCTTATTTAACTTTATCACTCTCCTTAATCTGTCCATAATTTTTTAGGATGGAGAGAGTAGTAGATAACTAGTGATCACAAAGCTTGAAGATCTTACCTGAGTCTTAAAATTATTTTTTTTTACCACGAGAAGAGTCTTTAAATTATTATTGTGGAGGCCATGAGTCCCGGATACCTCATCACAAGCATATGGACCACTTGGATAGAGGATGGGCCCAGCCTTGTAATTAGGGATATGATAGAATCCGACAGACTTTGCCTTATACGATAAGAAATATACAGTCCTAGTCGGGTAGGTTATATCTCTAAGAGGAGATCCCTTAGCCATAATCTGGCTGGGACTCCTATCTTGTAACCCTGTCCCCCAGTATATAAGAGGAGGCAGGACGCTCCCTAAGGGCATATGCTCATAGAAACAAACACACATCCTCAAAGGAATACACCACAGCTGGACGTAGGGTATTACCTCACCTTAAGGGCCTGAACCAGTATAAACGTCCCCGTGTTCTTTTGCAATCCACCGAGTTTCGATCTGCTGAGTAGCCCTATAATCATATTGTCGGTGTAAAACATCGATAATTGGCGCGCCAGGTAAGGGCTTCGGCGAGATTTACATCTACAAGCTCGATGTATCCAGCAACCAGAATCGACGGCGGCAAATTCTCCCATGGAGACACAATAACTTTCAGAAGCCTCGACTTCGTCGCCGACCAGATCGGCAATCTCACCTTGGCCGATGCATACCTGATCCAACTGGCCGAGGAACTAGCCGACTCCACGCCAGTCGGCCCACAAGATGCTGCAGCCACCTTCGTCGATTTGCTGTGGCGATCTACCACCTGCTCGGGTCTCGGGACAACTCTCTCCTTTGGCGTCCGACTCGCGCTAGGCCTTGAGCCAGCCCGGGTCGGGCTAGGAAGAGAAGAGATCGTCAATCTCCCGTGCAGACCCGGCAACGCCGTGGATCAACATCCCACGCGGTAGACCCGATCCTCTATGCTTCAGTTTGGACATGGCCCAGAGCTGTTCTAGATTGGATCTAGGGAGGTCGGAGTCGTCCTTACTCCGATCAACTACTCAGATTCCGACTCCAAGTCAGACAACGGTTCGAACACCAGTTCGGACACTAGTCTAGCGAGTTTCCTTCTGCCCCGAGAGATTTTCATGGCTTCAACCCCTCCACCGGAGGTGCGCCGACTACAAGATGAGCAACAAGAGGAGGCATGCCGATTACGCAACAGGAGGAGGCTGAGCACGAGGCTCGCAACGACGAGCTACGCAGGGCTGGGTGAACTGCTCAGCAACAAATCCTCTAGACTAGAGTTGGTGACCACGACGTCTTCATTACGCCTCAGCAGAACGTCGTGGCCGCTGCAACCCTGCTGGACACACTCCAGCTCGGGCCTGACCATTAGGCCACCCCGACAATAGTCAGGATCAAAGCGATGATTACAGCTGTTGCCTGTCAGCAGCACCAGCAATCGAGCGACACACTTGTACCGACCAACCGGTCGGACTCTCCAGCGGCAGTCTCGTTGGCATCGGCACGACGCCAGGCGGCTGGCTCAAGTCAGCCGCACACGGAGTCACGCCAGACATTACTCGGCAACACAAACAACAACAATCGGCGGTGCCCCCAGAACGATTGCCGGTTCAACCAAGACCTCCGAGTCCGTCTACAGCGCAATCTCCACCAAGACATTAATGCTCGGTGTCGTCAACGCAAAGACGACGAGCAACGCCGACTAGAGAACGAGCACAAGCGTTTCGGTCTCCACCACGAGCGGTTTAACCGTAGTGGCCGGAGCCGGAGCCCTCACGAAGATGAAGGCGTACTAACCTTCACCCGAGAGCTACAAGATGTCGACTGGCCGTCGGGCTTCAAGCCTATGGGAATCGAGAAATACGATGGCAAGACTAACCCCGAGTCCTGGCTCACCATATATACTCTGGCGATCCGAGCTGCCGGAGGTGATTATAAAGCCATGGCTAACTACCTCTCAGTCGCCTTGGCCGATTCAGCGAGGACATGGCTAACAGGGCTCCCAAGATGATCAATCGGCTCCTGGGGGGAACTCCGGGAACGCTTTATAGCCAACTTCCAGGGGACTTACGAGAGGCCGTCTTCCGAGCACGATCTCTATCAGCTGCACCAGAGAAAGAACGAGTCTCTCCGTGAGTTCATCAAAATGTTCTCCGGGAAGCGCAATTCCATCCTGATGATCAAGGATGAGGTCGTCATCGCTGCCTTCCGCAAGGGAGTCAAGAACGCCCCCTTCATCGCAAAATTCACTCAGAAGCCGCCAACCTCTGTCAGGGCCCTCTTTGATATAGCGAATAAATACGCTGATTTGGCCGAAGTGGTGGCAGAGGCTCTTGACGAGAAGAAAGAGTCCCGACAGAAGGACCAAAAGGCCAAAGCCGACAACGAGCTATCATAGAACAAATCCGGCATCCGCAAGCGAAAGTCGGACAACGAGGTGAACAACATAGAGCGGACTCGGTTGCGACCCCCAAGAAACAACGAGTACCACAAGGTTATGAACGGGCCTTGCCCCTTCCACCCCAAGGGCAAGCACGCGGCTAAGGACTGTTTCATGCTTAAGAAGTTTGCTTCCGAGCAGGCTTCATTATTTGGCGCCAACAAGGACAAAGACAAGCCAAATTCGGGCCCGACCGATGATTTTCAAGATCCCCAGGCCGAGCTCAACCACATCTTCGGAGGGCTGTCTCCGTATGAGTCCAAGCGGAAGCAGAAGCTAACGGCACGTGACGTCAACGCGGTCTCTACAGCAGACGTCCCCCAGTATTTGCGCTGGTCAGAGATGTCCATCACATTCAACCGCGCAGATCATCCAGATCGGGTTTCACACCTAGGACGCTACCCCCTCATCCTGAACTCGGTCGTCAAAAATATCAAGCTGAAGAAGGTTCTCATAGACGGAGACAACGCGCTCAAACTACCCCCTCATCCTGAACTCGGTCGTCAAAAATATCAAGCTGAAGAAGGTTCTCATAGACGGAGACAACGCGCTCAACATCCTCTTCGCCAAGACCCTGGATGAGGTGAAAATCACTCGTTCAGAACTGTGGCCGAGTACTGCGCCTTTCCACGGGATAATTTTCGGCCTATCTTCAACACCCCTTGGACAGATAACCTTGCCGATCACCTTTAGCACGCGGGATAATTTTCGCACAGAAAACATCTGCTTCGAGGTCGCCGACTTCGAGACCGCGTACCACGCAATACTCGGACGACCGGCGCTCGCCAAATTCATTGCGATACCGCACTACACCTACATGGTGCTCAAGATGCCTGGGCCAGCCGAAATTCTCTCCCTCCGCAGCGATGTCAAGCAAGCCTTTACCTATAACAAGGAGAGCTGCGAGTTGGCTCAATCACAAGAGGCGGTAGTCGGACGCAACAGCATTCGGTAAGCTGTCACAACTGAAGTCGAGTATGACCAAGTTCCGGCGAAAAAAGCAACAAAGTCGAGAATTTCAGCGGACTCTGTCACGAAGAAGATCCCCCTGGACCCTTCCGACCCCTCCAAGACCGTTTTAGTCGGGACCGGACTCGACCCCAAATAGGAAGACGCGCTCGTCACTTTCCTTCAAGCCAACAAAGATATCTTCGCATGAAAACCGTCCGACATGCCGAGTGTACCAAGGGAGGTGATCGAGCATGCCCTCAATGTCAAGACAGACGCCAAGCCAGTCAAACAACGGCTACAACATTTTGCGTAGGACCGAAAAGATGCTATTCGGGAGGAGATCACCAAGCTCCTCGCAGCCGGGTTCATCAAAGAGGTCTACCACCCGGACTGGCTGGTAAACCCAGTTCTGGTCCGGAAGAAAAATGATAAATAGCGCATGTGCGTCGACTACACCGATCTAAACAAGGCATGTCCCAAGGATCCGTTTAGTCTACCGAGAATAGATTAAGTGGTGGATTCAACCGCGGGGTGCGAACTTCTCAGCTTTCTCGACTGTTACTCAGGATACCACACCATGGATTAAATTTCATAAAGTGGTACTCGGCTTATATGCTTAGCCAATATTTGCCATGAGAAAATATTCTTCCAGCCGACATGATACTAAAGAGTCTAACTTTCGAATAGTTCACTACTCGGGAAAGACTATTGTCGGAGGATGAAACCTCGACGGCGGGAGGTCTGGAGACCCCCCTTTGAGATTCGGCCAGGGGAGTAGTTCTCAGGCGAAGCCGGCGTCAGGGTGTATCAGCGGTACGATGGATGGATCCGAAGGAAGCAAGCACACAGAGAAAATAGGAGGATTTATACAGGTTCGGGCCGCCGGAGCGTAATACCCTACGTCCTGTGTATGGTTTGATATATGTGGTGGATGAACTAAGTCGCGGCCGGAGCCGGAGAAGATGAACAACAGCTAAAGAGTGAGCTCGGGAGTTAGAAGACGGGGAGAGCTCATGTTCAGTTCGGCCTCTCGCTCTCGGTGGCTTGGATCCTCCTTTATAGAATCAGGGGAGTCCACAGTGCCGGTACGCGGAGGGAGATATTTTCCGGTGAGCTCTCCTGTGCGCCCCTCCGCCTGCGACGCCCACGCCGGAGTTGGAGGAGCGTCCCGTCGCCCCCGTCTGCCTGCGACGCCCACGCCGGAGCAGGTATGTAGCGGGCGGTAGAGTCGTGAGGATGTGATGGAGCCGGGAGGCGTGACGGCGCACGCCTCCAAGTCAAAAGGCTCTGACTGTGAACAGCGATTGCACAGAGAAATGGGCCTCCGTAGTCAAAAGGCTCTGACTGCACAGGAGCGGGCGACAGGCGTGTCACGCCCCGTCGCCTCATCGATAAAGTAGGTAGTTGGAGAGTTGTCCGCTAGAGTTCTTCGGGTAGATCGGCCCGGCAAGCCGAGGCGATTGGCTCTCGGGGCCGCACTCCGGGGCCGAGGCGATCGGGGGCAGTCGGCACCCGGTCAGTCGGCATCGGCTTCGGGGCCATCGGCAGTCGGCACCGGGGCAGTCGGCACCGGGGCAGTCGGCACCCGGGAGCAGTCGGCACCGGCTCCGGGGCCATCGGCAGTCGGCATCGGCACCGGAGCAGTCGGCATCGGCTCCGGGGCCATCGGCAGTCGACACCGGGGCAGTCGGCACCCGGGAGCAGTCGGCACCGGCTCCGGAGCCATCGGCAGTCGGCAGTCCAGTCGGGATTCAGCATCCAGGTCCGGGGCGACCGGCACCCGGGACCGAGGGATGCTTGTCTGGGCCCGGCCAGTGCCTGGGCCCCTGGATACTTGGCGGGACATTGACCATAGCCGGTCTTCTCTTCTGCAGAAAGTGGGCCCGGAGGGACTGACGTGGCCGGAGATCCACGCGTCCCCGCAGAACGTGGGACCCCCAGTCCCACTTCGCCGACAGTGGCCCCTGGCCCTGTTGCTCGGCCGGGATTAGCCCCGGGCAGGAACAGGGCCACGTCTTGAAGAAAAGAGGGGACGCGGGGTCCGCCTGGTTCGCCATGGACTTGACGTAGCTTGACAATTTGTTGATTTTAGATGCGATACGTACCCGGGAACCGGGCTGAAAACATGGAACGAGGTGTTGAGGAAGGCCGGCGGTAGCGGTCGCGATGGCGAGGCGGCAGCTTGCCGCCCGTACTGTCGCCACCGAGTTCTTCGTGGTGACCGCTGGTCGGAGGCCGCGGCAGCAATGAGGTGCGTCGTCCGTTTGGAGGCCGCCACCTAATCCGCCGCCGATGAGTTCTCCCGTGCCTGGCCCGAGATGGAGGCGTGGGAGTAGGAAACACTCTCCCGGGGAGAACGTGTACGGGCCCAAGAGGCCGGGCTTCGCGTCCCGGGGGTGCGAGTTCGCCATGCGCGAGGAAATCGCGAAGAGGTCGCGGGATTTCGCGAGGAAGTCGCGGTGGTTCGCGAGGAGGTCGCGGTCGTTCGCGAGGAGGCGCGGGAGGCCGTGGTCGAATCCGCTGCCCCGGAGGCAGGGTTCTTCGACCGCGGTGAACTTCTTGTAGAGCCGATGCCTGACGAAGAGGTTGAGGGAGACGCCGGTTTCCTTCAGACGCCATACGCGGGTGCCTTCGGGGCCCGGGGGCCCTCCATGCCCCCGAGTGCTCCCCATCCGACGTCACCCGGGATCCGGTCAGAAGTACTCCGGCGACGCCCCCCGTACGATCCAGGCCTCGCTCGTGCTTGCGCTCCGGTTTGGCCTGTCTTGTAAAGAGAGATATTTGCATATATATATATATGACGACGTTTTTATTTTCGTACCTTGGCTTATTGTATTGTTCGGAGGTCGCTGGTGTTCGGGAAAGGAGCTCAGACTCGCTTCCCTCGCGAGCCTCGAGGCCGGGAAAAGGCATGCGCTCGGGACCCGGGGGCCCCGGCCAGCGCTAAAGATATGTATCCGGGACCCGGGGGCCCCGGACTGAAATACGGTTTTGATATAAGCCGGGTTCCGGGGGCCCGGGCTTGAAATATGGAATGTGAGACGGCCTTCCGGATGCATTCTCGCCGGGGCGGTGCTGTCCGGGCTCCGCGCCCTATTCCGGGTGTCGCGTTCCTAGGCCTGCACTCGCCTTGGCGACGCCGCCCTGGTTCGGCTCCTCGGCGTCGGACCCGGGGCACGGATTCGGGAATCCGTGCCTCGGCTCAAATATGTGCCCGGGACCCAGGGAGCCCCGGACTGAAATGTGACTTGATATGTATTGTTGCCATGTGCCCGGGCACAGAGGCCTGGGTAAGGACATGGACCGCGTCGGGACGACTTCCCCGGACCCGCCCTTGCCGAGGCGATGCTGTCCGGATACTCGCGCCCTATGTTGGTCATTCCGGGTGCCACGTTCCTAGGCGCGCACTCGCCTTGGCGATGCCGCCCCGGGTCGAGCTCCTCAGAGTCGTGCCCGGGAGGTAAGTCCCAGGCCGTACGTTTGCCGGCGAGGGGCGCTCTGCGACGCACGCCACGATTGCTGCCTGCGGAATATGATTGGTACGTGCCCAACCGTCAACTCGCGTGTCATGACCTGAGGCCATGGCGCGAGGAGCGGGCACGAGCCCCGCTACCGAGGGCAGCGAGGATGCTCTTTGGTTCTGGCCTGTTAGGGGCCGTGTTCGGGCTCAGCTTCCCTTGCGAGGGTGCGAGCTCTTGACACCGGGAGAAGATCCTCCACTGGGAGCGGCCTGCCCGGACCTGCGCTCGACATGGCGGCGTGGTCCGGACTATCACACCGGGACCCGGAGGCCCCAGACTGGGTCGGGACGAACCGCCCGGGCTCGCCATCGCGTCCGATGGAGTCCGGGTAGTTGTACCCTATGCGCGTCCGGGCCCGGAGGCCCCGGACTGAGTCGGGACGAACCGCCCGGACTCGCCATCGCGTCCGATGGAGTCCGGGTAGTTGTACCCTATGCGCGTCCGGGCCCGGAGGCCCCGGACTGGGTCGGGACGAACCGCCCGGACTCGCCATCGCGTCCGATGGAGTCCGGGTAGTTGTACCCTATGCGCGTCCGGGCCCGGAGGCCCCGGACTGAGTCGGTTCCTCTAATAAAGGAGGAGAGCAGAGATTTTAAACCAAAAGCCAAACAAAGAACCAGGACCGGTACAGTCGACGCTTCCCGGGAGCCAAGCTCCGACCGGGGCTAGATACGCACCCGGGAGCCAAGGGCTTCGACCGGGGCTTAATATGCGCGCTCGGGAGCCAAGGGCTTCGACCGGGCTCGGCCTACTGCCGCTCCTCGAGGCGTTTGGCCAAGCGTTCGACGGCGCGGCACTCCGTCAGGTCGTGCCGGTCCGTCTGGTGGAAGGCGCACCATCCCCGGGCCATTTCCGGCGGCGGCGGCGCACGTGCGGGCCTTTGCCGCTTACCGCCGCCGTCGTCGTCCTCGTGGGCGATGTCGCCCCGGGGGCTGGCCGCAGCGGCCAAGGCGGAGCTCTCAGCGGCCGTCTTGGCTTTCTGGCGCTTCCTCCTGTCCCGGCGCGAGGCGGAACGCGAGGACTCGCCGGCTCCTGCATGATTGCCGGCGGTGATCAGGCGATGGGCCGTACCTACGAGGTCGGCGACTTCACCGAACCACCGCCTTTCCCGGCCGTTGCCCCCGGTGGAAGCCGGGGGGTGGCGCAGGAGAGCCTTCGCCGCCAGTAGGGCTTCCTGCGGCGTCGCCGGCTGGATGTCTTGATGGTGGCGCGCCGTGGAGCGGCGCGCCTGTTCGCGCCTCACGAATGAGGCCGTGGCGGAGCCAGCCGGGCACTTACCGGCTCCCTCCGCGGAGGGAGGTGCCGAGGCCGCTCGGCCGGGCCGCCACTGGGTGAAGTCGGCCCGTGCAGCGCGCACCGCGCGCCCCCAGGAAGACGTGGGGGAACGCGGTGAGCTAGCCAGAGGGCTAGCATTGTCCGGCGGGGTGAAGCCGCCGGACCCGTCGTCGGAATCCTGCTGATGATGATGGCCGGTCGCCATGGAGCGCGCCGGTGCTGCCGGCGTACCACCTGAAAAGGAAACTCCCCCTACCTGGCGCGCCAGCTGTCGGAGGATGAAACCTCGACGGCGGGAGGTCTGGAGACCCCCCTTTGAGATTCGGCCAGGGGAGTAGTTCTCAGGCGAAGCCGGCGTCAGGGTGTATCAGCGGTACGATGGATGGATCCGAAGGAAGCAAGCACACAGAGAAAACAGGAGGATTTATACAGGTTCGGGCCGCCGGAGCGTAATACCCTACGTCCTGTGTATGGTTTGATATATGTGGTGGATGAACTAAGTCGCGGCCGGAGCCGGAGAAGATGAACAACAGCTAAAGAGTGAGCTCGGGAGTTAGAAGACGGGGAGAGCTCATGTTCAGTTCGGCCTCTCGCTCTCGGTGGCTTGGATCCTCCTTTATAGAATCAGGGGAGTTCACAGTGCCGGTACGCGGAGGGAGATATTTTCCGGTGAGCTCTCCTGTGCGCCCCTCCGCCTGCGACGCCCACGCCGGAGTTGGAGGAGCGTCCCGTCGCCCCCGTCTGCCTGCGACGCCCACGCCGGAGCAGGTATGTAGCGGGCGGTAGAGTCGTGAGGATGTGATGGAGCCGGGAGGCGTGACGGCGCACGCCTCCAAGTCAAAAGGCTCTGACTGTGAACAGCGATTGCACAGAGAAATGGGCCTCCGTAGTCAAAAGGCTCTGACTGCACAGGAGCGGGCGACAGGCGTGTCACGCCCCGTCGCCTCATCGATAAAGTAGGTAGTTGGAGAGTTGTCCGCTAGAGTTCTTCGGGTAGATCGGCCCGGCAAGCCGAGGCGATCGGCTCTCGGGGCCGCACTCCGGGGCCGAGGCGATCGGGGGCAGTCGGCACCCGGTCAGTCGGCATCGGCTCCGGGGCCATCGGCAGTCGGCACCGGGGCAGTCGGCACCGGGGCAGTCGGCACCCGGGAGCAGTCGGCACCGGCTCCGGGGCCATCGGCAGTCGGCATCGGCACCGGAGCAGTCGGCATCGGCTCCGGGGCCATCGGCAGTCGGCACCCGGGAGCAGTCGGCACCCGGGAGCAGTCGGCACCGGCTCCGGAGCCATCGGCAGTCGGTAGTCCAGTCGGGATTCAGCATCCAGGTCCGGGGCGACCGGCGCCCGGGACCGAGGGATGCTTGTCTGGGCCCGGCCAGTGCCTGGGCCCCTGGATACTTGGCGGGACATTGACCATAGCCGGTCTTCTCTTCTGCAGAAAGTGGGCCCGGAGGGACTGACGTGGCCGGAGATCCACGCGTCCCCGCAGAACGTGGGACCCCCAGTCCCACTTCGCCGACAACTATAAATATTTCTTCCAGCTGACATGAAGCTGAAAAGTCTAGCTTCTGAGTGGGACGCCGCTCGAGAAAGACTATAAACACCCTTTCCAGCTGACATGAAGCTGAAGAGTCTTATATACGAGTGGCATGCTACTCGGTAAAGACTATAAATTATTTCTGGTTGACATGATACCGAAGAGTCTCATATACCAGTAGTATACTACTCGGGAAGGACTATAAGGTCAATGATCTTTGACTTTATATTTAATTGTTTTCATAATTAAGCATAAAATCGGGGGCTACAACTAATAGGTGCATCTATTCGGCGCACACTATTCATACTTCTATATGGAGCCCTTCATAGCCTCGCTGCCAGCTGACATGAAGCAGGACTCGGGAAAAAGAAGCACTCGAGCAAATAGTACTCAGGAGCAACGCACTTGGGCAATCTTCACCGTGGAGGATAAGCACTTGGCATCAGCTGTGACTCAACTATGAAGGTCTCAGGAGCTGCTGTGAAGGCCATGGGCCCCGGGTACCTCATCACAAGCATATGGGCCACTCAGATAGAGGATGGGCCTAGCCTTGTAATTAGAGATATGATAGAACCCAGCAGACTTTGCCTTGTACGATAAGAAATATACAGTCTTAGTCGGGTAGGTTATATCTCTAAGAGGAGATCTTTTGGCCATAATCTGGCTAGGACTCTTATTTTGTAACCCTGTCCCCCCAGTATATAAGGAGAGGTAGGGCCTAAACACACATTCTCAAAGGAATACACCATAACTGGATGTAGCGTATTATCTCACCTTGAGTGCTTGAACTAGTATAAACCTCCCCGTGTTTCTTTGTAATTCACTGAGTTTTGATCTGCTGAGTAGCCCTATAATCATATTATCGGTGTAAAACATCGACAATTATCTTAATTAAATATGTGCTCCAAAAAGTGCAATAGTTATTTTGGTTTCGTGTTCTCGCCATTGCTCTATCGGAGACGGGCCAGCTGGGAGCGAACGAGGTCGACTGAGACAAATGGATGAGCCGATGAGGTTAGGTTTTCGGTATCCTGAGAAATTAAAGAAAAGCCAGAAAAACAAAGAAACCGGAAGATCGTTTTCTATTACAGTGAGGGATTAATTAGGTCTTCGGTATGATAAGGACTCATGGTGTGTGTTGTTATAGTACTTAGTAGTGCCGAGCGGCTGGTTATTGTGATCACTGGTCAATATTGAACTAGTATACTAACTAGCAAGCACCCCTAATTAAAAGAGCCACTTTACAATGCAATATAATATAATATAGTAGTGGATCGTATCAGTGATCTAACGGTTTAGATTCGCTCTATACTAGTAAAACTTACACTTATAGTATATATAGTATACATCACTAATATAACTAGTATAAGGATATTATGGAAAAATTAAAAATAGCATATATGCAATTTGTTAGTTATTTTTGGCTGATTGTTATGTATTTTTTATCATCCGATCAGATGGAGATTTGTGCTACAGGAGATGACGTCGACATCCGATCGAACTGATTAGAATAGAAATATTTTTCCAGACTAAAATACTCTTAGTGGCAATGTAGATAATTTTTATAATTAATACGTTATTTACTAAATTACCCATTCAAATGAATGATTATATTTCACCCATACTACCTAAAGGGCCTTGATTAAAAATCACGTCCCTAGACCATGCATTAAGTAAGCAGGCATACGAACCGTGACTTTCATTTTATGTAAAAGGGTTAACAAGACTATTAGGATTGAAGCACAAATTTATAAGGTGATCTCACACCCATCTAAACTTTTAACTTGATACTAAATCACCCATTACAACTATTTCAAGGCTACATAGGTCTCAAACACACTATACTACATGCTACGAAGTACAAATGGGATGGACTGTTCCTATATGCAATACACCCTTAGTGCAAGGATTATATTATCTTTTGTCTCGCCATATCTCCCACGTACCTAAAACAAACCTCATTGATCAGCTATCAAGTTCGTGCTGGCCGCAGACCAATCCAGTGATCTCATATGATCCCATTGTCCAAAGTGAGATCTCTGCCTTCTCTAATTATAAATTGATCGGCGTCGTGTGTCATGACCTGAATGCAACATAATATATAAGTACTCGAATTAATAGATCCTAATCGACTAATCCTGCTTGAAATTAAACTAATATCAAGAATTAAAATGAAATGCGAGATTTAATGCATGGCATGTTGCATTGTGCGACATCTTGTGCAGATTACGCAAAGTTCGGTAAGCGCACAAGCATTTCTATCTACCTATACAAAAGGAAAGAGCACTAATCTTTTAGCTAGGCCAAGGTAATCTAGGTCAGCCTCTTACTAAATTAATCCTCATATGATCATCTTTCACCTGCTTATAAGCCGCACGTAAAACGAGAAACGTTATTAGCACGTAATTAATTAAGTATTAACTATTAAAAACTTGAAAAATAGATCTATTTGATTTTTTAGAGATGTTTTCATATAGAATTATTTTACAAAAAATTACCGTTTTATGTTTTGGGAAGTATGTAATGGAAACCGAGGTATAAACTATAAGCTAGAAGTTAATTCAAACATGGCCCCCTACTATATACACAGGAAAAGATATATGCTGACGTCTTAGTCATTAGTGTATGACATGAACAACCACTTCCAAGAAAAAGGTTATCAATGCTGGTTGGAAAACACTATCTATGCTGGTTTTTTAACCAGTACTGTGTAAACGACTCATGCTGTAACAGTATCGGTGTCGGTTTAGAACCGGTATAGACAGGGATTCGACAAAATAAAGCGTTGAGTACCTCGATGCATCCGGCTGATGCTTTGAGCCAGAGACATGCCACCTATTTGATAAATTTTTTGTTATTTCCCTTGATTTTAAACCGCAATCTAACAAAAATGGAATAGAATTTTAATTGTTCACCCACAAACAAAATAAAACATCTATCGCATAATCAATTTCTAACAAGTCAAAAATTTCATTAAATTGGAATAATTACAGAAATTGCATCACCCATATCACGGAGATAAGTCACAAATTTTATCACATCAAAAGTTACACTCAGGAACCGCACAGTCACACATCAAAAATCACCATTGCGTAGTTTGGTCCATTGAATCTGGAACACACCTTTGTGCCAGCTGAGAAGACAAAGAGACCGCCGAGGAGGTCGCTGTCACCCTAGACCTGGATTTGCAGTCGCCGTGGAGCAGTCCGCCTGTCTGCCCATGTGGATATGCAGCAACCCATACACCCACCATGGCCGAGCAGCTCACCGTTGTCAGTGCTCCTTTAACGCCCCGAACCTTGCTGTTCTAATAGACAGGACGGATTGGCTCGAAGCACTGTATCTGCATATAAGCTGGTACCCACAGAATAATAGTGGATCAAAGCACTTAACTTTATTACAATACTGAGATAGTTTTTATAAGAGTTGCCATTATGAACAGTCCTCAGATGAACAACACTACATTACAAAAGATAGCAGCAGAGGGCAACAAAAGCTTACAGTGAAAGGTAACTATGTGACCGCGCGCTAGACTGAACAATTAAACATCTAACTTATTCCATAGGCATGGTTGGGGCTAGGCCCGAAACCCTAGAGTTCTTTATAGTTCGCTTGCTCCTGGAGGTACTCCTCAGCGGTCGGGCCGTCATCTTCTTCGTCTTTGAATCCTAATATATTTATATAGAAGCGACGGTGAGTACTTTTATGCTCAGCAAGCCAGAGAAAAAGTGACATGTTTAAATAAATAAGGGGGCTATGGGTTCACTTTGCGAAAACAGCTTTTTAAGATATTTGTTTTGCAGAAACACTAGTAAATCACGTTTTCAATATCGGAACGAGGCTCACGCCTCATCCCATTCCGCAAATTGCTTTACAGCAACTCGCCACGGTGATTAGTAAATTAGATTCTTTTCTGTCATTTTCTCCTCTTTTGCTCCATTATTTTCCTTCGTCTTTCCTTAATCATTACCTCCTAACTTTAATTATCACTTCTAAGCGATCCGTCGTAGCTTATCGAGCAGTCTATGTTCAAACAAGCCATCTCAGCTTCACCGACATCCAATGAGCCATCTCAGCTCCTAACTCTATGGTGCCATATCACACCCCAGGTCACACATACCAGTTCCCAACCACCTAGGTCTTCCGTTTGCCACACAGGCAGACTCTGGTAACGATTCCCAACCCATAAAACCATTTTCACAAACAGAGACAAAACAAAGCTACGCTATAAGAATTACCTCACATTCACCCTTAACCGTGGGCATGTCTGTTCGAATAGTTTAGTTAAACTCTGCAGAGGTTATACGCTTTACCTACACGACATGAATCTGATACCGATTACCAGTCGGCATCGGAAGTTTGTGACAAGACCTTTCCAAAGCTAACCCATGAAAATCCCATACCACATAGTTGGGTCGAGTCTCATGACCAAGCATCCGACAAATCTATGCTTCATTTACTCTGGGATATCGGTAATGTCTTCTACATCTACCGTCAACAGAATATAAAGGCCATATAAGCGCATAAGTCCATATGCATACGTCTCCATCTCCTACATCCCGGCATCCCACAACTACTGGCATACAAGATAAACATGAACTAACTAAGTACTCATCCAGGAGTATCCCATAATACTCACATGGTCGCACTGTTATATGTTTGGATGAAATTTCCAAAGGAATTGGTTCTTAATGATGATACATAGCCAAACCACTAAGGCCAAGCCTACATACCATCGGGTTTTCACAACCACCTTTATTTCACAAAGTGTCGATGTTTAAAAATATTGGGTAGAAGTTCACAATTTTTCCCATACAGCATCTCAACGTAGCGGCTAAGCTAAATTACCTCGGTATTCGTGCCCGAATGGGCACGACACCGGCATTCATTATGTGGGGCTATCAAAGGTAGGGAGAATCAACATCCTATGAAAATAAATGCGACTACTAGGTGAGTCAGTCAGTTGCATTCGCAATCCGAGGCCAAACATATTAACGTGTATCCTAAGTATGCAAGTTTGCAAACAACATAATTTCACAAATATAGGGCGTAACATGGTCAAAAGCGGCTTGTCTGGTTTCTGCAGGGGTTCCTCCTCCTCGTGCGGACGCCTGGATCCTCCTCAGACTCGGGAACTACGCGTGAAAAGGATCGAATCAACACAAAAGCCAAAAAGTTAAACACAACACTGAGAAATAATAGTGCTATTAGGTAGATCTTATTTTTTAAAAAATTTTGAAAGTTGAACGGAGTCAAATGGAGTTACGGTTGGAAAGATACGAATTTCTGAAGTTTAAAAGGATTTTTGGGGAATATTAAATCTCAGGAAAAAAGGAATGAATATTTCAAGGGAATATTCCTAGTCAGTGGGGCCCAGATGGCAGGGACATGGGGGAATAAAAAATAAGGGGCCCACATGTCATTGGGTCAAAGGAGAGATGGGTTTAAAAAAATGTTAAATAGTTAGGGGCCCACATGTCATATACCGAGTTCAAAACAAAGGAATTTTTGTTATCCTTTTTTTTATCTGGATATGGGGCCCACCTGTCAGTACTGGAGGGGAGGGGGAATGACTTTGCTATGGGCCCGGGTTGGCAGCGGCTCTCTTCTTTCTTATATCTTCTTTTTTCTCTCTCTCTTCTTTGTAGCTCCTCTGTTCCCCTTCCTTCTCTTTTCTCAGCGGGCAGGCAGGAGGCCGGTGCGGGCGTGAGGCGCCGGCCTATCTTAGGCGGCCAGAGGTGGATGGCGGGGGTTAAGGGCCAGCGACGACCGGTGGATGAGGCGGAGCCAAAGGCGAGTGGGGCAGCGGTCTGGCTCGGGATGGGGCTATGGCGGCGGCGGTGGTGGCTGGTTGCGGAGCGGGTGGCCGGAGGTGGCGGATGGGGCAGAGGCAGCGGGGTCTCGCGGCTTTTATAGCCAAGGTGGGGGCGGAGTTGGACCAGTGGTCCATAGGGGCGGCAGGGTCGTCTCCTTCTTCGACCCTGTGGTCCATCGGGTGTGGCGGCGGGCGGCGGGAAAAGCTGGCGCGGCAGGGGGCCTCGGCGAGATTCACGGCGTGTGGGCGGCGAGGCAGGACATGGGCGACAGAGGCGTGCGCGGACTAGGCGGCGGCAGAGGCGTGGCGGCGTGCGCGGCCCAGGCGGCGGCGAGTCCTGGCAGGCGCGGCGCGGGCGGTGGCAGCATCCGGCGGTATTCGCGGCCGTTGTCCCTGTCGTGGGTACAGCAAAGCCGCGCGGCAAGGCAGGGCATGGGCACAGGACGTCGACAGGGGATGGCGGCGACAATGATGAGTGGGAAAAAATAGGGCGGCGGTCAGCGAGATTTGCGGGCATCGTCATCGGCGTGTGGCGGAGTGATTGGATGCGACGGGACGGGGAGGTCACCGGGTAACACGCGGCGGCGGGGCAGAGATCGGTCGGCGCCGCGGTCCTGCTCGGCATTTCGCCGAGCAGCTGGCTGGTGGGCGGGCTCAGCTAGCTCCCCGGAAGGGGACTGGGCCGAGAGGCCGTGGCCCATGGGGAAAGGAGGGAGAAGGAGAGGGGGGTGATTGGGCCGCAGCTGGGCTGAAGGGATAGCGGCCCAAAGTGAGCAATGTGTTTTTTTTACAATTTTCCCTGGATTTTAAAAATGGAAAAAAAATGAAGGAATTTTGCTTGGAATTTGAATTCAATTTTTTGGGGGCTATATATATATATATATATATATATATATATATATATATATATATATATATATATATATATATATATATATATATATATATATATATATATATATATATATATATATATATATATATATTCTTTATAGAATGGACAGAGGGATTGATGGGTGGAATGTATAGAGATCTCCTTGGCATTTGCAAATCAAAATTTGAATAACAACCAAACTTTTTGAATTTAAATTTTTACAAAAATATGTTTTTTGTTGGGACCAAAGATTAGGGTATTACACTCCTCCTCGTGGTCGCCTCCGTCCTCGTCGTCGTCGCTCCTGCTCATGGTTGCCTTCACTGTTGTTGTTGTTGTAATCCTGCTCGTGCGTGCTCATGGTCGCCTCTGTTGTCATTGTTCCTGCCCGTCATCGTTACATCTGAGCTCATGACGGTCGGATCTAGCAGGAAGTACCTTGAGCTCCAGATGGTGGTCTCTAGCTAAAGGGGGATGGGGAGCCATCATGCCAAGGAGAGGTGCCTACCTCACCGAGGTCAGGGAGAGCGAGACAGGGGGAAGGGATGGAGAGAACGAGAGAAGGGAGAGAGCGAGAGAGTAAAACATTTTTCACCTAGACCAGCAAGAAATGGGGGAGCGCTTAGGCGGTTCGGCTCAATTTTTTCTTTACCGGTTCATCTTAAAAATCCGACAATGATAGTTGTTTTTTTCTATATCGGTTTATCTAAAAAACCAGTATTGATACATCAGTGTCGATTCATCCAAAAAATTAGCATTGATGTTAGGTTATCAGTGTCAGTTTTTGTCCGTCCGGAGCGCACGTGGGTCTGAGGGGCATGAAATTCCCTAGCGGTGCCGATTTTTGTCTAAACGGCATAGATAGGGTGTTACATTTAGTAGGTCCTGTGGTAGTGAACGCACGCCTACGTGGAGCCACACAAGTGATGATCGATTGACAAGTCACGCGTCATGATGATCTGGATGCCCTTATTACAGCCTTAATTGCCTAGCTATATACACCTAGAATTAGAAGTCATGTATACATCTCCTGGAAACTTTAACCAACTGCTTACAGGGCCAAAAAGGCTTATCCGGTCTTCTTTTGATTACGTCGATCAAGTTGGTAAACGCACAAGCTAGAAAAGGAAAACACACTTACACAACATTATATATTATATGCATGAGCTTATTGCGATTTGGCGTCCTAACTGAAAGAAATCGTGACAATAAAGTGGTAGGTGTACTAATAACAAGTGGCTGCCTAGTGCGATAATGTGATTAATGTTCCTCGCAGAAAAAAATGTGATTATTGTTATATACAGTGCTTTACTATATAATATTTGCGTATTTGCATCAGTTCTACCACCGTAACACACTCGTCGTATGCTTCTGATTCTTATATCGGCAGAAAGTATATGTCGTGCTTACATTATGCCCACGATGAGTTATACTGTGTTGTGCATACGCCAAACTAAAAGGTGTGTGTTGAAAGCAGGTAGGCCCTTCGGCCGATGCTGAGTCAAAAGCTACCAAGTCTGATCAAGACCATAAAAGGCGCCGAAGACCGACATGATGGACGAAGGCCACAACGCGTGGCGATCTGAAGGCCACGCCTGACATCGGGGCTCCATAGATATGGTCATGCCCAATAACAACCTGTCGGGGTTTTTGGCTCGGAAGACCCAAAACTCTACAGGAGAAGCCTACAAGCCCAGATTGGCTAGGAGCTCTAGGGTTAGAAGAAAAGGACATATATACTCCCATAAATGTCTCTACAATAATGTAAAATCATGTGCAAGCAAAACCCTATGTCTATAAATAGGCCCTTAAAGGGCACAGTAGAAGAGAGAGTTTTTTTTATTATCAATACAATTTTTGTTTGTCTACACTTGACCATGTTTGGTTCTACTTCAGGTTTTTACTTATTGCTTTGTTTTTTATAAGTATGATTCACAAACTGCTAAACGGTATGTTTTTTAAACATTTTCTATATAAAAGTATCTCTAATAATCAAATATATCTATTTTTTAAGTTTTTAATAGTTAATACTTAATTAATCATATGCTAATAATATCTTTTTGCGTACGGCTTATAGGCCATGTGCACAAGCCAGTTGAAAGGCTACCTAAGGGCTACGCTGGCTACTTCGATAATAGTGTGCAACAGAAAGTGATTTCTATACAGATCCAAAGTTGCTAGTACAGTCAGCTTGGGTAACTTGGCCATGTGCTGCCATACAGGCGTGCAACAGAAAATAGCTAGAGGGCAGGAGTACAAAATAAAGTGTTTCTCATCAGGCACACAAGTAGAGTCTACTACCAGGCTAAATTAAAACACAGGCGCCTTGTTTGAAAGTCGAGTTTGTGGTGTTGGTCAACCTGGATTAATTATCTCAGAAGAACTTTCGTCGTTGCATGTACGTACGTAACGTACCGTTTGTCCGGAATTAAACACCGGAGCTGAACTCATTCGATATCTCTTGCTAGTGCGCGTGGCTTTGCCAGGGCAAATGATCTCTCTGTTTTGTCGGATGGTAGAAAATAAAGACGTCAACCAGCTCCATGATCTTTATTTAACCGAGTAGCAAAGGGGTGTGTATAAAGTGTGGACGGTGGTTGAGGTATTGTGCTGTGAGAGCACTTATCAGTAACTATCATATATATAGTGTGATGCGAATATGCACGCGATGTTAACATGCAAGGACTTCAGCTAGCACTGATTGTCTTCACGGCCTTGAAATGCAAAGCCTCTTATGATAAACCAGGTAAAACTAAAAAAAAGCGGGAGTTACCGTCAGGGGGATAGCGGCAGTGTGCATGGACCAAAGGTCACGGCGCGCGGGGCCCTTGCTCGGTGGACTAGCAAGTGGAGTGCACCGGTGCGGCGCGAGAAACTGCCGCCATCGGGCGGGGTGGGCTTTGGGCGTGCGCTGCTGCGGGACCGTGCCGAGAGAAGAGGAATTTTTTTGATTTTTATATTTATTTATTAAAAGATTTGCAAAAATAGATTTTTGTTTGAAAAAATTGCAAAAATGGACTCCCGCCGCCCTCTGGGAGGGCGATTTTTAAAAATCGCCCTCCCAGAGGGCGATTTTAAGACGTGGCTGACGGCCGTTGGCCCCCCCGCCGACGGCCGTCAGCCATTTTGCAGGCGGCCCCCCGGACTCCCAAAAACCGCCCTCTCAGAGGGCGGCAAGGGGGCCGCCTGCAAAATATGCCCAAAAACCGTCCTCTGAAAGGGCGGTTTTTGGCTCCCAGAGGGCCGCCTGCAAAGTCGCACATTTCCAGGGCGGTTTTTTGCAGGCGGCCCCCTTGCCGCCCTCTGGGAGGGCGGTTTTTAGCCCCCGGGTATAAAACCCCCTCCCAGACTCAAAAAATGTCATAAAATTCACTAAAATTAGAAAAAAAAAACAGGAGAGAGCTGAGAGGGCGAAAGCAGCGAAGTTCTGCCCGTTTGCTGATTTGCCTGCAGGTAAAATCCATTGTTCCTTTGCAATTTCTATTTGTATGTAAGAATTGATGTAGTAATGTACTAGTTATGTGTATAGTACTATATAGATCTGTAGTTTTTAGTTAATCTGTTAGATGACTTATTTTTTTGTACAGATGGTACTTATAAAATCTGGAATACACGGTTTTAGATGTTAGGAGGATGGTGGTACCTAGTTTAACTGTATTTTTCATGAACAGATATGTCAAATAACGTGATATTTCAGTTATTTCACGGGCAAGGGAATGTGAGATATGGTCCAGACGGTGTAGATCTGTCGGAGTTTAGTTCAACGGCTAAGGGTATTGATAGGCCAGCTGAGAGAAGTTTTGGATCAGTATACAACTGGCTGATGCGAGGGTTTCGACTGGACCCTCAGCTCAGCGGAATAACCTTGTATGTAGTAGTCAGTCGTGTAGTTGAAGGTTTTTTTTGGGAACTGATGCCAGTGGATTGCACTGCCACTTGGAGATGGTATGTAGAGAATGCATTTCAACGTGGCTGGCCACTGGGCATACTTGTGTCCATATATGAGAAAGATAACAACGCTGGTGCAATGCCCGTACAAGATGATGAGGGTCCAAGTACGGCGGGAGGTGATAGTGAAACAATAGAAGAAAATGAAGGAGGGAATGAAGGAGGGAATGAAGAAGATAGACAGGCAACAAGTGTGGCAAATGAGGGAGAACATATCGACACGATCGTCCAAGAAATGGCTAGAGAAGATTCTGAAAATGAGCATACAGAGTATGATGACTCGTCTGATGAGGACAACGTGATGCCTGCAGAATGGAGCAACGAGGACTTCTCTGCGCTTACTATCTCCGAGCGGCATCATGTGCCGTGGGAGTACAAGCAGAATGAGGTCATTCAGGGGGCTAAGTACGCATATGTAGAAGATTTAAAGGAGGCAGTCAAACAATGGGCGGTGTCACTTCAGAGGGAGTTCTCGGTCGTGAAGTCAAACAAATCAGTGTATGAAGTGAAGTGCATGAATGATGGGTGTCTATGGCGGGTGCACGTATTCAAGGGTAAATGAAAAGATTATTGGCAAGTTTCAATCGTGACGGAGCATTCATGTTATTTAACAGGTGTTAAAAAATATCATAGAAACATGACCTCTGCATTTGTTGCAACAGAGATGTAATCTCATATTGTCAACAATCTGGGGTACGAACCAAGATCAATCGTTAGGCATATTGAAGAGAAATTTAAATATACAATTAGCTATGATAAGGCTTGGAGGGCAAAACAGAAGGTTGTAGAGATGAGGTTTGGCACATTTGAAGCATCTTATGATAATTTGCCTCGTCTATTAGGCTGTATTCTTCAGAGAAATCCGGAGACGTGCTATGACCTGAAAGCCTTTCCATCAATTGACCATGGTAATAAAAGTGTGTTGCAACGTGTATTTTTTACACTAGGTGCTTACATTCAGGCATTTATCCATTGTCGTCCTATCCTCTGCATCGATGGGACATAATATGTTTCCTTGTACGACATGCACCGTTGTACATCAATATGCTTCAGTACAGCTTTCGCTACACCGTACCTACATCCCTCTGGAGCTAGCACGTCGACGCATGGAGTGTACCACACACGACCACACGCGCAGCTGGGCATGACAAGTGCCCCCGGTGCCACCACAGGAGGTCCTTCAGGTTATATCAAAGTTTACTTTTCTCTTGCAAAATTTCGATTTGCAATAATCAATAATTTGGTGTACATTGTTCCACTCTACAGCGCCATCGATGTTTGCTGGCGCTGGCTCCTCCACGCAGGGCGCACGGCGCACGCGGCAGCGGTTGGGCACCGGGTCCTTTCGAGGGGGACGACTTAGAGGACGAGGACGAGGACGAGGGCGAGGAGATCCACGAGATACTAGCTGCCTCGCAGCTCGAAGGAGCTCCGCCACCACAGACACAGGACCCACCGGTTGCCACACCCGTGCAGACGACCCGCGCTGGACGTGCTGTACCACCAGACCGGTTGACGTACTCCCAGGGACAGGTGCGAGCGCAGGGTAGGAAGTCGAAGAGATCTAGAGGTTACGGTCCGGGCCCGTAGTACTTTGTGTCTGTAATAGTTTGTCTGTTGTATATAATGTTTTATTAATTCTACGTTTCCTACCACTTTACTTCGTTTACGCTCATCGATCAAACGACGTATTTCTCACGATCTACGTTTCTGACGAATCTGATCAAAAATATGAATTTTCGAGTGTCAACTTCACGACCAAAATACATTCCGAGCGGTGACAACCGAACACACATTAACTATCATACAAACCTATTGATATCCAACTAGCGATGCAACTACTGTGTGAGGACGGCGCGGCCAGGAAGCGGCGACAGTATGCGCCTAGGAAATAGTGACGGCAGCCGGTACTCACATAAAAATTGATTTCGAAAATTAATTTTTCTAAATCAATTTTTTTCTTTTTTTTTCGGCATGTTGGTCCGGACTGTCCGGATAGGGTCCGGACATTAACGCTAAATACCGCCCTCTAGTTGGGCGGCAAGCCAAAAACCGCCCACCCAGAGGGCGGCAAGGGGGCCGCCTGTAAAATGGCCGGCCCCGGGCGCATTTTGCAGGCGGCCCCCTTGCCGCCCTCTGGGTGGGCGGTTTTTGGGAGGCCGGGGGCCCGCCTGCAAAATGGCTGACGGCCGTCGGCGGGGGGCCAACGGCCGTCAGCCACGTCATAAAATCGCCCTCTGGGAGGGCGATTTTTAAAAATCGCCCTCCCAGAGGGCGGCGGGAGTCTATTTTTGTAATTTTTTCAAACAAAAATCTATTTTTGCAAATCTTTTAATAAATAAATATAAAAATCAAAAAAATTCGAGAGAAGAGCAGGTACAGTAAGTTTACTTAACGGGCTCCAAAAATATACTACGTCATCTTATTTTTGTTTGGTGATTTGTGAGGCCCGCACATCCCCAGTTGATCCCGTGCGCTCCCCTCCCCCTGGACTCAATCAGGCCCGCCACGACATCCCCTCTCGGCCTTTCCTCCCGACCTCCTCTCCCCTCCCGCGGACCACGGCGATTCCTCTTCCGCCTGCACCCGATCTCCCCTTCCCTCCTGCGAGCGCGATCCCCTCCCCCTCCCCTTCCCCGCACGCGCTCGATCTCCCCTTGTGCGCTCTTCCTCTTCCATCCCAGCGTCAACAAGGGTTTTCCTCCGAGAGAGCTCCCTCAACTGAGTCCGAGCCTGGGCGGATCGTGGTCGTCCTGCGAACCGACTCCCTTGCCACTAGGTCGATCTCTTAGCGCGAATCGAGCTTAACCTCGCAATGCAGTTCTTGCCTCTGGGATCAACACCCTTCCCTCCAGAATCAAGCGAATCGATGCATGGATGGAGCTGACCCACCGTGAGTTTGCTCCGGCGCGAATCAACTACCAGCTAGCTGCAAAAGCCTTCTCCTTTGCTTTTCCTTTTTTCTTTCATTTTTGCTTCCGTGTGAATGGAGATGAATAAAACGATAAACCACCCGTTATTATCTTCTAGTTGTTGTTTCTTTTGTCGATTTTAAGCTAACGCAGGATGGCTGCTGTGATTTGGCCTAGGAAGAAGAGGAGAGGGGAAATTGGAAGAAGTAAGATGAGCTAACAAGCAGGAGACCAAACGCTTTCTTTTTTTTTTTTTCGTTGACAGACTACTCATGTTCATATCACTGCACAAATGGCCACAAGGATAGAGTCCACTCTTGATCGTACATGTCAATATTTGCATGTAGAATTAATTGTTTGATTTTTAAGATGTAATCAGCACAATACTACAATAGCCAACCTATTGTATTAGTTGTTTTTAATATTAGATACAAAATAACATGGCAATATGGCCAGAGCCAACAGCTGGTTACACTATTGATCTTGCTCGAAGAGACAACCTGATGACGCGAGCGTACAATCCTGGCGGTGACTGCGTGCCTGCGCGCGTAGACGTACCATTGGTTAGCAAGGTAGCCGGTCGCAGGTACAAGATGGTGGAATGCACAAGGTGGATAGAATATGGGTCGCGCAGCGTGGCTGTAGTGTAGTAAATGGGCTTTATGCTGATTTAGAGGACATGAGATAGCCCGAGGCCTTATTTGCATAGCTCAAAATCCCGGGGCATCCAAGAGTGTTGGCTGAGATTTTAGTTCAAGATTCCAGCCCATATATGTGGATGGGCGGAAATTGAGGCCCATCCAAACATGGCTTGAGCACCCAAACTTGGCTAGTCTGTTGACGAATTTTTACTGTTACTAATTTAATTTTTTTAATTTACAAAACTAATTTTCGATTTGGAACATTTGCAAAACTACCCTCTTGCCGCCCTGGGCCACGGCGGGATTTAAAAACCTCCGTGGCCCAGGGCGGCGAATGGCATCCCCGTCACCCGGGGCTAACGGCGCCGGCCGCCGTTAGCCCCGGGGAGGCCACGTGGATTCGCCGCCCTGGGGGACGGCGGCGAATGCCCGGGCATTCGACGCCGTCCCCCAGGGCGGCAAATCCACTGGACCGTCCGCCCAGCAATCGGACGGTCCGAATCCTCGGATTGGACCGTCCGCACAGGGATCGGACCGTCCGATTAGATATCGGACCGTCCGATCGAACCGTTCCCTCCCGATCGGACCATTGCCCAGCCCAGGCCTCGGCCCCCTGGAGCCATTTGCAAATTACCAAATTTGAAAATTTTGTTGCTAATTTTTAACCCCAAAATTTTTCAAAATTTATTTGTCAAAATTAAATTCTTAAATTCTATTTATTGTGCCATTGCATTTATTGAGTCGATGTTTAAAAAAAACCAAATATCATATATTGTTCACGTCGTGAAAAGAACTTGTCAAACTGAGGGTATTCCCGGATCGCCACTCGCATTCCACTCCTCGTATGTCTGGATTGGCACTCGCAATCCACTCCTCCCCGTCTTTCGCCTACACGCTTAACAAAATTTAGTTTTAATCGTGATTTAGGGTATGTTTTTGAAAGTTTTTTTTTATAATCCGACGATGGTGGGCGTTGGTTTGTAAAATCGTGCTGATTATTTTTTCAAGTTTATTTTTGGTAAAACTTAATTAATGACATGGTAATAGGCCGGTCCGTTTTAATGACATGATAATAGGTAGATGCGAGCCATTCGCATTGCGGCATGATGAATGCGACACCCATAGTACGAAATACAACAAGCGAGACTACATTGTTAGCAGTACAATGTATCTGAAGGATGGGATCGAGTCTACAGGAGGTGAATATGGACATGACAAATTTAAACAAGTAATGCGAGACCTATAAATAAATAAATACAACAATAGCCCCTAGGTCATACGCCTCCTCGTCCTCCTAGGCTGCGCTCGCACGTGCCCGCGCGAGTACGTCAGGCGGTCCGCCGGTACCCCACGGGTGGCTTGGACCGCCTGAGCAGCAGGGGAAGCACCGGCGTCGTGCGGCTGTGTGTGCGGTGCACCTCCGAGCCGTGACGACCGATCACGTCCTGCTCCGGAAGGAGGCCGTCCTCGGTAGAGATCCAAGCAGAGGTGCTCGGGGCAGATCCCCGCCCAGTGTCCCCCAGGTGGAGGTGAGATCCGCTGCGTGGGTCTGGTAAAGAAAATCTCGCGTTAGCCGCATAAAAAGTGCAGTTAGTTATGTAGAATAGGTTCAATCCTGACGTACCTGACAATCCTCGCCCGATCGTGGAGGCTGCCGACCTCGATCCTCCGGCGGTACCAGAAGGACCTGCTCCCCACGACGTACTGGCCCCTGCAGAACCCGCCGCTCCTGCCGATGTCCCTTCACCATGGGGACCTCGCATATGTATCTGCATTGGTGGGACTGCATCGGAACGGCGACAAGTCAGAGTACGGACGACCGAGCACATCGTGTTGCACATCCGGTCGAACGTGATCGTCTGCTCCTGCTGCGTGAGAGGGATGCCAGCCTGTAGGCGCTGCCGTAGTAGGTCCAGCTCCGTGTGGACCTGCCTAGCATCGTCCGCCTGTTCAGCAGGACATGCGTGGTTAGTTGCGCGTGGCACCTACCGTTGAAAATAGTATGAAAACCATTGACTCACCGCGCGGAAGTAGTCCTGGTCGCGGTGCGTCGGGTATGCGTCTCGCACCCCCGCGACGTGCGCCTGTGGAGCCTCGGGAGTATACGTCACCCGTAGTCTGGTACGGGCCTGGTACCAGGAAAGGTACTGCTCGTACCTGGCGGCTGTGTAGGGGTGCAGCTCCGTGATGACGTCCTCCATGGCTATGAGCCAGTCGTTGATGTAGTCGACGACGGTGGGTCTCCACAGCCTACCGGCGGCCTGGCCGCGCCGATTTAACCTGCAGAGCACAACCGGTGACACAATGCATAACAATACGGAATATTCATTTCCACATATACCTATGAACGTGTTGCGGTACGCCCCTGCGTTGTTGATGGCCGAAGGTCTGTCGCATACCGAACTGCCGCATCACACTCTGCGGGCAGTGCGGCTCGACAGAAATGTCGAACAGCATCGGCGTCATCGTCAGCCAGTACGCCTGGTCCCTGGTGCAGAGGGACAACAGCCCGTGCGGCGCACGCGCGTCCCTCGCCTCGGCGCTGTACGGCTCCCAGACAACGTCGTCGTTCGTGATCCTGTCGAACTCCATGACGAAGTCTGGGTACGACTTCTGCACCTGCACGTGAGCGTACCGACGCTACAAACAGGAAAAGAGTTCTCGTTAGTCCAAGTAACATAAAAAACCGAGATGGTTCTAACACCGAACATACCTCACGACGACACCACACCGTCCCCATCGTCGGATAGTCCTCCGGTGGGACACCCACGTACAGGCTCGCCTCGTACGGACTGTGGTCCACAACGGGGCGGCCGATCGCGAACCGCTCTGCCGTCCAGAGCTGTAGGAGGAGTGGACAACCCGTGAAGACCGCTTCTGGCTCGGTCTTCCTGCAGCCGTCGCACAGACCCCTGTACGTGGCGGCAAGGACTGCCGATCCCCAACTGTATTGGGGAACAGCACCGTCCTCAGCGTCGGCTATCTCCCTCGCGTAAGGGATCAAGCCCTTGTCGACTGCGTGGCCGTGCGAGTTGGTGAACATCACCCACCCGAACACCCACAACAGGTACGCCTCCAGGCTCCTCTGCAGTGAGTACGCGTCGGTCTCCGGTGCTAGTTGATTAGACTGCGGTAACATATAACGAAGTTGACACTGTAATTCTAGTACGGACTGAAGGACGAACATAAAATAACAAAAAAGCATTCTTACCGTGTAGCTCAATACCCAAGCCTGAGGGGGGCCCGCATGCATGTACGGGAAGATGTCGCCGACGAGGGGAAGCCCCGGAGCACGGTGAACCAGGGCGAACCGCTGTAGGATCTCCTCTCGCCACGCCTGGAGCCCGTCAACTGGCCCCACCGCATCGCCTGCTAGAGATAGCCCAAGGAGGAAGCTGACGTCCTGCAGCGTGGGGGCCATCTCACCGCATGGGAGGTGGAAGGTGTGCGTCTCCGGTCTCCACCAGTCCACAAGAGCTGTGAGCAGCGACCGGTCGATACCCCACTTCTTCGTCGGGTCATTCGGCTCCACCGCGGCTGCTACCAGCCTACACAGCGGCAGAAGGCCTGCCTCCCGCAACCTGACAATCAAAACAAAGCAAGTTAGTAAGTTGACATATACAGATTCACAGTACAACGTTCGTACGTACTTAGTCGTGAACCTGTCGTCCACGGGAAGTAGTCGCCTGGAAGGTCGAGGACGTAAGGTACCGAGCTCGAGGTTCTGCACCGCCGAGAGAAACGACCGGTGGGACTGATCGGTGGCGTGATCTAGCAGCTCAGGCGTCTGGTAGTCCATACCTGCAAGGAAAAAGAAGCGGAACGGATTAGCTCAATTAAACATAGTGCATTATAGTCAGAAAATTAATAGAAAATTAACACATTACAGGGAGATTACATCATCAACGAGTGGCTATACTAGACAACATAACCCGAAGGTGCACGAGGACGCCTGCGATGACGCTGCCTATCAGTGGTGCCTTCCCCAGTTGGCCGCCTTCCGTCGGCGCCTGATCCTTCCATAGGAACTTCCGCTGCACTTGGGGCCTCGGCGTCTTTCGTGCACTTCTTGTAGGTATGTCCCTCCTCTCCACACCTACTGCAACGTTGAGCGCTAACGCCGGCCTCGGATTCGTCCATTTCATTGCATATCCTCCGTGTCCGACGTCGGCCTGCCTTGTTCCTTGCCTTCGTCGGGTCAGGGATGTAATAAACTGGACTTGTGTCTTCAGTGAAAGTGCCGATGATGCCGAAGCCAAAGATCTCGGTACTCCATGTATGCATGATTGCTTCCTTTTTGAAGTACAGAGACACATATTGGCGTTCATCAATGCCGCACTCCCCGCAAGCGGCAATGACATGAGAATAGGGCTTGTGATACAAGCTTGGTTTCCGGCAGGAGCACGTGCATGTCCCATCTTCCTTTAGGACACACTCTTGTATAGGCTTCCTTGCGAATATGCCACGCCTGGACCTGTCGGCACACAATATCTCAAATCTACGCTCTCGTGTGCCCTGCACTCGGACTCGGTGCTCTCTTGCCTTCTTGCATTTCTCCTCAAGGTACTCTGTCATTTTGGTGCCGAACCAAAGGTTTCCATCGGCCATAGATGGGCCATTCTGTCTGCACCTGTCGTGGAAGTACGTCTGTGTTTTATGTAGGATGAACTCCACGATGGCAACAAGGGGGAGTTGCCTCACACCACGCATGACCCAGTTGTAGACCTCTGCAAGGTTCGTGGTCATTATGCCGTACCTTGCTCCACCTTCACCATACAGCAATGCCCATTTCTCCTTCGGCTCGTGTTCGATCCACTGCGAAAATCTGCTAACCGAGGAACCGGGCCTCCTTCTGAATGTACCGTCATCGGTGGGAAGTGCATCTAGAGCTTCAGGGCCGTCAACACCTCTAGCTAGGGGTCTTGCAGAACTCTCGCGTCTATATTTGGCTGTCAGCTCATCAAGTCTCCTCCACAGCTCATTGAACTTCTTCTGTTGATTTTGGGCGCACAAACGTTTGAACATGGCCATCAGCTCCTTGTTTCTGAACTGCTTATAAAAGTTTGCGCCCATGTGACGCATGCACCATCTGCTCTTCACATCTTCCCACACCGGAGGGTATCCCTTGTCTGCGTAGCCGTTTCGCAGCTCCTGAATTGCACGCAGCATCCCTGGATGACGGTCATGTATGAGACATACATCTGGCCTCATCCCCACCACCTTTTCCTTAACCAGCTTCAGAAACCAGTACCAACTCTCTGTGTTCTCGCCCTCGACGAAGGCAAAGGCCACTGGCAACACTTGGTTGTTCCCGTCTACTCCGATTGCCGTCAACATTTGCCCTCTGTATTTTCCAGTTAGGAACGTGCCGTCGATGCAGAGAATGGGCCTGCAATGAAGAAATGCAAATATGCACGCCTGCAGAGAGAGGAAGGCCCGCTGAAGGACGCTCTGCCCAGGACTTGCTAACGATGGGAAACTTTTGATTTCGGAGTAGCTGCCAGGATTCCTCGCACAGATGGTTTGCAGTAGACGAGACAAATTATTGTACGAAGCTTCAAAACTACCGAATTTCATTTCAATTATCTTCTGTTTGGCCCTCCATGCCTTGGCATATGTAATGGTGTACTTGTACTTCTCCTCGATGCGGCTGATAATTGACTTGGGCTCGAACCGGAGGTTCTCCACAACAGCATAATACAGCTCTGAAGCGATGAATGCAGATGATATGTTCTTGTGGTACTTCTGAACACCCGGAAGATGGCAGTTGTGCTCCGTCACGATTGACACGGACCAACAGTCGTCATATTTCTTCCTGGATGCGTACATCCTCCATGGACATCCATCGCTTGAACTTGCACATTTCACTTCGTACACCGATCTTGTGGACTTTGATACCAGAACTCCCTCCCAAGTGACACGGCCCACATCTTCACAGCCTCTGTCAACTGTGCTTTTTCGGCGTATCTAGCGCCTTGCACCACTTCATTCTGCCGATACTCCCATGCCACGGTATGCCCCTCTGAGACAACGAGACCGGAGAAGTCCTCGTTGTCCCATTCTGCCGGGTGTACATCGTCCTCCGAAGAATCATCATCCTCCATATGCTCAGGTTTTGAGTCTTCAATTTCCATCTCCTGTACTAGACCTGGGTGTCTCTCCCCTTCATCTGCAAACCCCCCCGGTCCCATGTCTTCTTGGCCTCTTTCCTCTCCGGCACCCTCGTCTTTTGCCTCATTTTGCTTCCCTGTTTCATCGGGCCCTTCCGCTGTACTCGGACCAGCCTGATCAATGCTAACCACGTCATGCACTACCACTAGGATGCTCGGTGCCCATCCTCGCTGCAGTGCACTCTCCACAAAAAATACCCAGCTGGCCGTTGAATCTATTGGCATCAATTCCCACCAAAAACCTTCCACAGCCCAGCTAACCAGTGCGTACACTGTAATTGCATTTACTTGAGGATCTACTCCGAATCCCCTCATTAACCAATTGTAAACTCCAGGAAAACTTCTCTCAGCTGGAGCTATAATTCCCTTTTGTGCTACGTTGAACTCCGATAAATCTACCCCATATTGTCCTTGTCTGACATTTCCTTCACCGTGATATATCGCGAATACAACTCTATTTGCCATTTCTGTTCACAAAAAAGATTTTATTAATCTGTACTAATCAATATCCGTTCCATAAAAAGGCTATACGTATGAGTCAAACCATTACCGTTTCTATATTTTACAAACTGACCCAGCGGCGCTAATAAAGTTATACGCTAGGTTTATCTAACGTGTTAAAATGACGTATACCAACGATGGCCATGGCGGAGCATATTTATTTTTAAAATATCTACAATTTACTACTTCTCCGCTATGTTCTTCTAGTACGGCCAAATAAATTTAACACTAACGATGGTTATGCCAAACCGCTAATATTTTCATACTATATCGGATATTACACTACAAGTCTACTACTAATTAACATTTGTCTAAAAAATTGACTACATAACAGAGGGAGATCAAAAAAATATCTGGATTCGGCTAAAAAATCTGTGAGGGCTTCGCCGCTGTACTTCTCCTCCTTTCCCTCAGCTCTATTGGACGAACGCTGGAGGCGGAAGGGAGAAATGACGCGCGGCGACTGCAGGAAGGGATTTTATAGGGGCCGGCAAAAAACCGCCCTCCCCCAGGGCGGCGAATGGCTATAACCCGCCCTGGGGGACGGCGGCGAATGTAAGGATTCACCGCCGTCCCCCAGGGCGGCGAATCCACGTGGCCTCCCCGGGGCTAACGGCGGCCGCGCCGTTAGCCCCGGGTGACGGGGATACCATTCGCCGCCCTGGGTCACGGCAGTTTTTAAATCCCGCCGTGACCCAGGGCGGTAAGAGAGTAGTTTTGCAAATGATTCAAATCGAAAATTAGTTTTGTAAATTAAAAAAAAATTAAATTAGTAACAGTAAAAATTCGTCTGTTGACTCTGTTCTGCCCTGTCCATGTTTCACTCGCTGCTAGAAATAGGCCAGGAGCACGTGCGAATCCTTCCTAGTTTCTGTTCATCAACGTCCCTCGTGGTTTCAGTTTTAGGACCATGTTCGTGTGCCCATGGTCGCGTAGAGGAAAAACGACCCACCTACAATCCGGCTGTAGGTCTATTTTTCAGTATGTCAAACGTGGTTTGCCAGCGAGTGACAAGGTCGATAGTACTCAGTAGTCAGTATGAGTCCGGATGTGTGGGCTCCCCTTCCCCTCTATCTCTCCGGTGCACAGGCACTGCACGGTGTCGGTGATGTACTAGTACACTAGTACACCGTTTCACACTTCGGTTGCTCCTATTTCCACAAGGGAAAGTCCTTCGGTTTGTTCTTCTGGTTGGCTTTTGTTGCTGCAAGCCAGCAACTACCAGTGGTGGAGCAAGGATTTTTATATGCGAGGGGCCAAGCGACAATGAAGGTATAAAAACATTAGTACAGTAAGTAAGGATACATGTGGGCTGGGTAGACCCATCTACCTAGCGATCCAGCCCACAAAACATGGGATCAAAACCTCATGGGTTTACCCACCAATTTTCATGTGGTCATCATGGGTTGACCCATAGTGGCCCAAGTTGCAGTATGGTTACACATGACTACCATCTACGGATCTACCAGCTACCCCTGTTGCGCCACCACACTGCGTACGCACAAAGCTATGGCTGCTGCGTCGTCGCCTTGTTCTCCGCTCCGCTTTGCCCTGCCCCTCCACCAGCCACCGTCGTCGTCCGCTATGGAAGAACGGGATGAATCGGATGCCCCGTTTCTCCTCCCTGCAGCGCCATGCCCACCCTCACCATCGCCACGCAGCCGCCATCAACGGTCCTCCCAACCAACGATCCCCATAGAAGAAGGGGATGGATCAGATGGCCCGATGCTCCACCCTGCAGCGCCACGCTCGCCCTCACTCTCGCCGCGCCACCGCCACCGGCGGACCTCCCAACTGGCAACAACATGCTCCAATGCTGCTGGTATGCAAGATTCTCCATCTGCTTTGAATCAAGAAATGTGGAGGGGTCGATTGGAATGCCACCCCACTGTACCACCTTCTTTGGTTGCTCAATCGCCTTCTCATAGACGAGCGCATCAAACCATGGAGACCCCTCAGGCCATTGTTGGTGGTATGCAAGAAAATGATCAAGTTGTTGTGAATGATATGCTTGATAGTTCTTCACCAAAGAGGTCTCCGGTTCTCGAAGTAATCGTGCCCTCTCTAGCCACTCCTTAGCGGGTGAAACGGGTGAGGGGTAGAACAAAAGATGCAGAAAAATATGTGCGGGCCAAACGATCGAGGTCAACAGCAATTCTGCCAGTACGGTCACCTGTGCTAAGGCTAATGTCCCCATTGTTGATGTCTCCTTCTATTCAGTCAAAATCAGCATCTTCGACTTCACAATCTCCATCAATAGTTTCAAGGTCTAACAGAACATCCAATCCTCTCGGTGAGAGCCCTTGTTCAATTCTATGTTTTTATTATTGTTGCATTTGTTTCTCCGATTGTTGCATTCTTATCCAAATTTTATATATGTAGAATTGCTACACTTAATCTTGCAAATTAAGTATTGTCATAGTCAGTTCCATGTAAGATGACATATAGTTTCCAATTTTTATGTAGCTCTCAATATTAGAGCTAAACTGAAAAGACTCAAGTCTGATGCTTGGAAAGAATTCTAGCCTGTTTTCGTTGGTGAAAGAATGATCAAAGCGAAATATTTGCACTACGACAAATTTTTAAATGGTAAAGAAAATATAGGCACAAGTTACCTTAAAAGGCATTTGAAGAGATGTCTGGCAACAGCCAAATCCATGTACATGGTAGATAAGTTGCGTAAGTCTTGTGAATCTCCGGATGCACCTACCTTGCAAGATTGGGAGTTTGATCCCGAGCTCTCTCGTCAAAAGTTGTTCACATGATCGTTTTACATGAACTTCCATTTTCTTTTGTGGATTATGTTGGATTTAGAGAGTTTGTTTTTAGTCTAAATCCTCTGTTTAAGGTGGTTTCTAGAACAACTATTTGAGCTGATTGTATGAGAACCTTTGAGGAATCAAAGTTAGCATTGCAAGAAATTATAAAGAATTGCAATTCTAGAGTTTCATTGACTGCTGACATGTGGACATCCAATCAAACAATGGGATACTTATGTGTCACATGCCATTACATCAGTTGTGTGTGGAAAATTGAGAAAATAATTATTAGGTTCTTCATGGAGTATCCCCATACAACGTAGTGCATGTTTAATTTTATGCTGAAGTGCATCCAGAAATGGAACATTGAAGACAAATTATTTAGTGTAACATTGGACAACGCTGTAGTTAACACTTCAATGATTGAAATGCTGAAAGGTAATTTGTTATAGAAAAGGTTACATCCTTGCATTGGTAAGCTATTTCATGTGCATTGTGTAGCACATGTTATAAATATTATTGTGCAAGTTGGAATGAGGAAAATCAGCGTCAGAGTGCAGAAGATAAGAGAGAGTCAAGTATATAAAAGGCTCACAATCGCGCAAAGAGCATTTTGAAGAAATAATTGTGCAAGTTGGAGTGTCATGTGAAAGATGACCATGCTTCGATGTCCCAACTAGATGGAATGCTAGCTACTTGATGCTTGATTGTGCTTTAAAATTTAAAGCTGCATTTGCTGAGTTAAAGTTGTAAGATAACAATTTCAAGCATAATCCACTAGTGAAGTAGTGGGAAACCGCTGAAGCTATTTGCAGGTTCTTAAAGGTGTTCTATGATACTACATATGTTGTTTCTGAAACAAACTATCCCACCTCGAATCGTTACTTTGATGAACTATGGGCAGTCAAGTCAACACTTGATCAAGATTACTCAAATGAAGATGTAGGAATTGCGAACATGGTGTAGGATATGAAGCGGAAGTTTCAAGATTATTGGAATATTGCATACCTGACTTTGTATATTCCTGTGGTTCTAGACCCAAGGTTTAAGTATTCCTATGTGAAATTTCGCCTTGAGCAAGCTTTTGGGGACGAGGCCAATGATAAGTTGAGCGAGGTAAAGAAGGCAATTGAAGAACCTTTCTCTGATTATTCACGAAAAATGAATGACCAAAACAATGAGTTAAGTTGTGGAGGAAGGTGATGCTGAAGCAGCCATTTTTCAAGATAATGGGTGATATGCTGATTGGGATCAATTCTTAAGCATGCAAGTAAAAACAAATGAGATTGGATTATACTATAAAGAAGATATATTGCCTCGAGTTGATGATTTTGATATCTTAACCCGGTGGAAAGCAAACTCACTAAAATATCTTGTCCTCTCACGCATAGCACGTGATGTGTTAGCAGTTCTGGCATCGATGGTTTCATCTGAAAGTGCTTATAGTAAGTACTTTCAGATGAAACCATCGATGCCGGAATTGCTAACACATCACGAAATTGTTGGTGTTTTTATATGAATTGACTCAATTATTCTTGGGGTCATGCCGTCATGCGAAATTGTTCTTTTAATGGAATGTTGTTGTTTTGTTTTCATGGTGAAGGGATTTTTTTTTCTATGGAAGGAATTGTTGGTCTGGAAGAATCCTACTGTTTACTAAAATATGCCATATAATGAGGGTTTAAAATTTGAGTCCCTGGAAGATTGGACCAACACAACTGAGTGACTGGTTGCCAGTTTCTTCATTATTGATTTTATTGACCACGTACTGTCTGAAACAAGATCAGTTTACTGAAGACTGGGTAGGTCCACATCTATATATATTGCATATTGTTGTGCTGATATTTTTGTTTTCATATAAGTTAAATGGAGCGAATTTTGAATTCAAGTTAGGATCCTATGGTTGGCACACATAACTGAACTTAAATTTCTTATGTATACAACTGCTAATCTGCTATTGTGATGTAAATGAGTATATAGATTGCACTAGTGTTATCAGCGGAGCAGACTAGTAGTGCGCCAGTGCGGACCGGGCGAGCAGCGCATCGGTCGACCCACGGAGGGACGATGGGTCAGCGAGCCATCGCTGATTTCATGGGTCATGCTGACCCACGGTCTGCAGCCAATCATCGAATTTTTTTGATTTTTAGATTTATTTATTAAAAGATTTGCAAAAATAGATTTTTGTTTCAAAAAATTGCAAAAATAGACTCCCGCCGCCCTCTGGGAGGGCGATTTTTAAAAATCGCCCTCCCAGAGGGCGATTTTATGACGTGGCTGACGGCCGTTGGCCCCCCCGCCGACGGCCGTCAGCCATTTTGCAGGCGGCCCCCGGCCTCCCAAAAACCGCCCTTTGAGAGGGCGGCAAGGGGGCCGCCTGCAAAATGCGCCCGGGGGCCGGCCATTTTACAGGCGGCCCCCTTGCCGCTCTCTGGGAGGGCGGTTTTTGGCTTGCCGCCCAACTAGAGGGCGGTATTTAGCGTTAATATAGTCCGGACCGTCCGGACCCTATCCGGACAGTCCGGACCAATATTCCGAAAAAAAAGAAAAAAATTGATTTAAAAAAATTAATTTTCGAAATCAATTTTTATGTGACTACCGGCTGCCGTCACTATTTCCTAGGCGCATACTGTCGCCGCTCCCTGGCCGTGCCATCCTCACACAGTAGTTGCATCGTTAGTTGGATATCAATAGGTTTGTATGATAGTTAATGTGTGTTTAGTTGTCACCGCTCGGAATGTACTTTCGTCGTGAAGTTGACACTCGAAAATTCATATTTTTGATCAGATTCGTCAGATTCATACCCCAGGTTGTTGACAATATGAAAGTACATCTCTGTTGCAACAAATGCAGAGGTCATGTTTCTATGATATTTTTCAACACCTGTCAAGTAACATGAATGCTCCGTCACGATTGAAACTTGCCAATAATCTTTCCATATACCCTTGAATGCGTGCACCCGCCATGGACACCCATCCTTCATGCACTTCACTTCATACACTGATTTGTTTGACTTCACGATCGAGAACTCCCTCTGAAGTGACACCGCCCATTGTTTGACTGCCTCCTTTAAATCTTCTACATATGCGTACTTAGCCCCCTGAATGACCTCATTCTGCTTGTACTCCCACGGCACATGATGCCGCTCGGAGATAGTAAGCGCAGAGAAGTCCTCGTTGCTCCATTCTGCAGGCATCACGTTGTCCTCATCAGACGAGTCATCATACTCTGCATGCTCATTTTCAGAATCTTCTCTAGCCATTTCTTGGACGATCGTGTCGATATGTTCTCCCTCATCTGCCACACCTGTTGCCTGTCTATCTTCTTCATTCCCTCCTTCATTCCCTCCTTCATTTTCTTCTATTGTTTCACTATCACCTCCCGCCGTACTTGGACCCTCATCATCTTGTACGGGCATTGCACCAGCGTTGTTATCTTTCTCATATATGGACACAAGTATGCCCAGTGGCCAGCCACGTTGAAATGCATTCTCCACATACCATCTCCAAGTGGCAGTGCAATCCACTGGCATCAGTTCCCAAAAAAAACCTTCAACTACACGACTGACTACTACATACAAGGTTATTCCGCTGAGCTGAGGGTCCAGTCGAAACCCTCGCATCAGCCAGTTGTATACTGATCCAAAACTTCTCTCAGCTGGCCTATCAATACCCTTAGCCGTTGAACTAAACTCCGACAGATCTACACCGTCTGGACCATATCTCACATTCCCTTGCCCGTGAAATAACTGAAATATCACCTTATTTGACATATCTGTTGATGAAAAATACAGTTAAACTAGGTACCAACATCCTCCTAACATCTAAAACCGTGTATTCCAGATTTTACAAGTAACATCTGTACAAAAAATAAGTCATCTAACAGATTAACTAAAAACTACAGATCTATATAGTACTATACACGTAACTAGTACATTACTACATTAATTCTTACATACAAATAGAAATTGCAAAGGAACAATGGATTTTACCTGCAGGCAAATCAGCAAACGGGCAGAGCTTCGCTGCTTTCGCCCTCTCAGCTCTCTCCTGTTTTTTTTTTCTAATTTGAGTGAATTTTATGACTTTTTTGAGTCTGGGAGGGGGGTTTTATACCCGGGGGATAAAAACCGCCCTCCCATAGGGCGGCAAGGGGGCCGCCTGCAAAAAACCACCCTGCAAATGGGCGACTTTGCAGGCGGCCCCCCGGGAGCCAAAAACCGCCCTTTCAGAGGACGGTTTTTGGGCATATTTTGCAGGCGGCCCCCTTGCCGCCCTCTGAGAGGGCGGTTTTTGGGAGACCGGGGGGCCGCCTGCAAAATGGCTGACGGCCGTCGGCGGGGGGGGCCAACGGCCGTCAGCCACGTCATAAAATCGCCCTCTGGGAGGGCGATTTGGCCCTCCCAGAGGGCGGCGGGAGTCTATTTTTGCAATTTTTTGAAACAAAAATCTATTTTTGTAAATCTTTTAATAAATAAATCTAAAAATCAAAAAAATTCGCCAATCATCGAGGGCACCATGGGCCAGACCTCGGGTCGATCCGGCCCGGCCCACGTGCATCCTGAAGTATTATGACTGAATATAATGATAAACGCAGTAATCAAATCGTATCAAAATGACCAATAAAATGCCGCATGGTGCTCAGACGTACGGATACAGAACTGGAACCGCAGGGAGCAGAAACAAAACAAGACAATGAACGCAGAAGACACAGATATAGAAGTGTTACTCTTTTTTTATTAATCAATGATCAATATGTACAATAAAGACACGTCTGCCCCTCTATTTATAGATAGAGTAGGCTAGAGATAAGAATCATAAATTTATCTCTAACTAATTCAGATTAAATTTATCTTTAACTAATTTGGATTGGTCCAAAAAAAGAATTTTATCCTCTAAAGAGATAAGGATTCGTAACACTTTCCCTTGAACCTATCCGTGACCAACTCATGCCTCGTCAAAACTCCTACCAAAACCCAGTGGGAAAAAAAACTAGGAGAAAGAGTACATAGTTACCGTCATACGTCATACACCGTTGCCTCGTTAAAAATCTTTGTGAGGATCAGAAGCTCCACTCAACTAAGAGAAAAAAGTACAACATTGTGGACTCATCGATCCACTGACTTGGTTGTGTTCAGAGGTTCCACTTGGTTGTGTTCAGGGGTTCCACTCCCCCTGAACCCTGCAAGTCTCTAAGTCATTTCATCCCAATTTCACGAACAAACTTTCGGAAAGTATAAGCTAGAAGAGACTTAGTGAACAAATCTGCCAAGTTGTCACGTGACTTGGACTACAGGATTTTCACTTCCCCTTGCTTTTGAAACTCATGAGGATAGAAGAATTTTGGAGCAATATGCTTCGTCATATTGTTCTTGATATAGTTTAGCTGCATCTTTGCGATACATGCTGCATTATCCTTATAGATGATGGTAGGGATATCGGGGATACTCAAACCATATGATCGCTCAATATGTTGAGTTATCCTTCTAAGCCATGCACACTCTCATGCGGCTTCATATAGTGCAATGATGTCTGGGTGGTTTATAGACATTGCTATCAAAGTCTGTTTACTAGACCGCCACGAAATGGCTGTACCACCACAAAGAAACACAAAACCAGTTTGAGAACGGGCATTATGGGAATCAGACAGATATCCTGCATTTACATAGCCTACCATGGTTAAGTCTCGTTGCCTTGGAAAGAAGAGGCCGAAATCTTGCATACCCTGGAGGTATTTAAGTACTATCTTAACGCCAACCCAATGTCTCCTAGTAGGAGACATACTATATCTTGTTAGCAGATTTACTGCAAACGCAATATCAGGCCTGTTGCAGTTCGCAAGGTACATCAGTGCTCCTATGGCGCTTAAGTATGGGATTTTCGGTCCCAACACTTCCTCAGTCTCACTCCTAGGATGGAATAGGTCTTTGTCCCGATTAAAAGATCTCACAACCATGGATGTCTTCAAAGGATGAGCTTTTGACATGTTAAATCTCTCAAGGATCTTTCTAGTATAGGTCGACTGGTACACTAATATCCCGTTAGGGAGATGCTCGACCTGTAGGCCCAAGCAAAACTTGGTCTGACACAAGTCTTTCATCTCCAACTCCATTTTGAGATAGGCAGCCGCCTCCTCAATATCCTCTACATGGCCAATGATGTTCAAATCATCGATATAGACTGAGATGATACAGAAACACCTCTAGGACTTTTTGATAAACACACAGGGACAGTCCTCACTATTGACGTATCCTTTCCCCAAAAGGAAGTCACTCAGCCAGTTGTACCACATAAGGCCAGACTGTTATAACCCATACAACGATCTCTCCAATTTCACACTGTGCATGTTGCGATTTACTTTGTCCGGGACCTTCAACCCGTCAGGGACACGCTGTAGAATCATTGTCATGATTAATATTTTGTGATGAACAATTGGCTTTGAAAATAATTTATTTAATAAGAGATTGGTTTGAAAATAACTCTAAATATTGGTGTAAGTGTGTGTGACTAATGTGAGTTAGATTGCGATATCTGTGCCCAGAAACGGTTGTTTTATCTATTTGTGTGCAGGTGACTTGAGATCTAACCTTGGTCAATGGTAAGGATCGGGACTATGCTCAGGGAGGAGTCGAGGTCTAGCACGATCGGGATGCCATGTGACAAGGTTGGACTAAAGTCAGTTTGTCTTGGGATCAACATCGGTCAATGGCAGGATTAGGACAAAACTCAGAGAGGAGTTGAGGTCCACAACGGTCAAGAGTGCCGGGTGACGAGATTAGACATAAGGTGGCACACGGTGGATGGATATCGTATGGGAGGTCTTCGCAACAGGCTTCACAAATTGGGTGTGCGAGTAGCGAAAAAATCACGAATAAATTTGGAGTAAAATTGGACAAGGAAATCAGAAGAAATATTTAGCTACAACATTGCTACAGTAATCAGGCTGTTTGCTACAGTAATCCGACTGGCTGCTACATTGCTGGCTGCATGTGAGGGAGTCTGAGTTATTCTTGGAACAAAGAATTTTGGTAAATTGTGTTTGTTTAGGAAATTAAGGGTTTGAGTCCTAGTGGGACTAGAAGTTCTACTCCTACTTTATGTAGGAGGTTTTAGGTATAAATAGATGAGAGGTTGAGGCCCTAAAGTTATAACGTTTGAATGTGAGAAAAGTTAGGGTTTAGTCTTGAGAGAGAAATGAGTGCTTTGTATGCACTTGGTAAACACATCTTGATGCAATAAAGGGAATAATTCTTCAAGATTTGTATTGTCATTCGGGAGTTTCGCCGAGATCGTTTTCAGTCTGTTTGCAAGCGGTTAGATCGGGAGATAATCGGCGGTCAGACCGATAGCAAGGATACGGTCAGACCGGCGGCAAGGACAAGGTCGGACCGGCATCTTCTAGAAAGGTTGGAGATCTTGATTAATGTAAAATTAACTTCATTGGTTCAGAGGTAACTTTTTATTCCGCGAAAGTTTGGTTTTTGGTAATCCTACCATTCAACCCCCTCTGATTGGCTTAATTCTTGTCTTTCGATCCTACAAGTGGTATCAGAGCCTTGTTTTTGTTTCTCTTTTGATCTTAATCGATCTTGAGTTGCCATGGCGGATAAATATTCAATTAAGCTACATATTTTTGATGAAGTTGATTTTCCTTATTGGTGCAAAAAGGTGCAATCTTATATTATGTCCCAAGGCTTCGACATTTGGCAAAAAGTTTTAAAACCCTATGTTATTCCTGAAGAGATTACTACGACTAATAAAATTGATTTTAAAAATAATTGTAAAGCTCGCAATTATATTTTAAATGGAGTTTCTCGTTCTGATTTTGATCGAATCTCTCATTTTGAAACTGCGCATGAGATGTGGAAGACCTTATGTGACTTTCACCAAAAATTTTCTAACATCAAGGAATTACGTAAAGATATTTTTAAAAAGGAGTACATGAAATTTGAGATGAAATCTGGAGAAACTCTTGATGATTATTATGCTCGCTTTAACAAAATTTTGAGTGATCTTCGTTCTGTTGATGATGCTTATGATGCTAATTATACTCAGTTTAAAGTTTCTCGACATCTTTTGAATGGTCTTGACATGTCTATTTGGGAGATGAAAGTTACATCTATTCAGGAATCTGCAAACATGAATACTTTAACCTTGGAATCTTTGTATACCAAATTAAATACACATGAGATGAATATTCTTTCACGAAAAATTGATTCAAAATATTCTGCTTTAGTGTCTTCTTCTAGTTATTTAGTCAATGCTTCTTCATTACTTTCTTTAACTGCTTTTAATGCCATGTCTGATAACCAACTCGATCAAATCTCGAAGGAGGACTTAGTTTTGTTAACTAACAGACTCTCTCAAACTTTGAATAATTTAAGAAGCATGAAACGAGGAGGTCCAATCCGGTGCTTTGAATATGGAGAGCCTAATCACATTCGCGTCAATTGCCCTAAGCATGGGAAAGAAACAAAGGAAGATGAAGAAGACAAGAGCAAAAACGAGAAGAAGAAGAAGACATTTAAAGGCAAAAGAAATAAAGAAAGTTATAAGAAGATGCTAAACAAAGTGTGTGCTGCCTTTGAACAAGCAAGTGACGTCGACTTTGGTAGTAAGGAAGAAGATGATGACAAAGGCAAAAACATCTCTGGAGTATACCTCATGGCTCGTGGAGGATCAACATCTAGAGAGTCTAATTCTGATAACGAACACATTGAGGTAACACCTTTTCAAGATATTATTGTTTCTCTTGGCTTTAAGATTCGAAAATATGAGAAAAAGATAAAACAACATGACTTTATTGTTGAATCTCTTAATGCTGAAATTTCTAGATTGAAATCTCTAATTCCTGATGATGATAATTGCACATCTTGTGAAGTTTTATTTTCTGAAATTTCTTCTTTACGATATGTTCATGCTAATAACTATTTGAGATTAGAATCTGAAATTGAGAAAACAAAAGTTTTTGAAACTTCTTTGGCTCTTGGTCTTGCTTTATATTCTCATATTGCTAATGAGTTAGTTTTGACAAAAAATCTTTTAAAAAATATAAAGTTGCTTTTGGTGCAAGTTCTTTGTTCAATGTTTTATGTGCTAAAAGAATTAGACAACACAAGGAGGTTTCAAGTTCTAAAACTTGCTCAACATGTTTTTTGAATGATATAAAAGTGAAAAATGCTCTTGGTCGTGTTGAGTATACGGAGAATATAGTGAAAACTCATGAGATGATTTCTTGTTCAAATTGTAAAAAACAAAAAGGAGTTTTAGTAGATTGTGAAAAATATGTTAACTTGGCAAAAGAAGTTTCTGATTTGAAAAGTTCCTTGCAACGATTTTCTGACGGAAAAAAGAAACTTAACATGATTTTAGATCAATCAAAAGTAAGCACACATAATAGAGAGTTAGGTTTTGATCCACATGCTTATTTTACTAATCATCAACCTTCTATTTTGAGTGTCACAAACAATGGAGAAATTTTGACAAAACCAGAACCTAAGAAAACTATTTTCAATTATGCTGAAATTATATCTTCTCTTTCTTCTTCAAACCAAGGTGTTTCTACTGCAAAACCTTCAATTTCAAAATCATCTTCTCGTGTGAAATATGGATGTACTCTTTGTGGAAAAGATAGACATTTGGTTTGTTATTGCTTTAGACTTATTCGTAAACAGAAAAAAGAAAGAGAAATTGCTTTTGCAAAATTAAAGTGGTAGAAAAGGCGTACTGTTTTGAGAGCTCCGGTCCAACCGACGTACATACGCCGGTCAGACCAGCCAGCGGTCCAACCGCAGTACTACTGCCGGTTAGACCGGACTCAGCGAGTTTTTATGAAAAATAAATGTGGTACTGGTTTTACTCGTATGGTTATGCATATTGGTTCTTCTGGTTGTGTGTCTCAATACTGGATTCCTAAATTTCTTTTATCTAACCCCAGTACTGGGGCATTGACATCTGCGTGTTTATAGGCTTTTACGACAAGGAAGGAGAACGTGTGGATAATAGACACCAGTTGTTCACGACACATGACTGGTGATAAAAGTTGGTTCTCCTCTCTCAAACCGGTATCCAAGACGGAATCGGTTATCTTTGGAGATGCTTCTACTAGTACAATTCTTGCTTCAGGATCGGTCAAGGTAAGTGACAAATTTACCTTGAAAGATGTCGCTTTGGTTGAAAATTTGAAATACATTTTGCTTTCAGTTTCTCAAATAATTGATGAGGATTTTGAAGTTAGATTTAAGAAATCTGAAAGTAGAATTCTTGATTCTTCTGGATCTTGTGTTTTGGGAATTTCTCGTTATGGAAGAGTTTTTAAAGCTGATTTTGAGAATTGTGTTTCTTCTGAGATTACATGTCTAGTTGCATTTTCAAAGGATTTAATGTTTTGGCACCGTAGACTTGGACATATAGGTTTGATCATCTTACTAGAATTAGTGGTTCAGATCTTGTTCGTGGTTTGCCAAAACTCAAAAAGGATCTTGATTTAGTTTGTTCCCCCTATCGCCATGCTAAGATGGTTGCTTCTTCACATGCCCTAATTGTTTCTGTGATGACTGATGCACCAGGACGGCTTTTACATATGAACACTGTTGGTCCAGCTCGAGTGCAGTCTGTCGGAGGAAAGTCGTATGTTTTAGTTATTGTGGATGATTACTCTCGATATTCTTGGGTTTACTTTATGACAACTAAAAATGAAGCTTTTGATCATTTTTGAAACTTATATCTTCGTTTGGCTCTTGAACTTCCTGGATCCTTGAGAATGATTAGAAGTGATAATGGTGGAGAATTTAAAAATGCTTCTTTTGAACAATTTTGTGCTGAAAAAGGTCTTGAGCATCAATTTTCTTCTCCACGTGTTTTCTCAACAAAACGGTGTTGTTGAAAGGAAAAATCGTTCTTTGATTGAGATGGCTAGGATTTTGCTTGATGAATATCATACTCCAAGAAAATTTTGGGCTGAAGCTATTAATACAGCTTGTTATATTTTCAATCATGTTTTCTTGAGATCTAAACTTGGAAAAACTTCTTTTGAGCTTCGCTTTGGCCATCAACCTAGAGTTTCACAGTTGCGTGTTTTTGGATGTAAGTGCTTTGTGTTAAAATTTGGAAATTTGGATAAATTTGAGGCACGTTCAACTGATGGAATTTTTCTTGGATATTCCGCTCACTCTCGTGGTTACAGTGTGCTTGTTTTGGAAACTAACAAAATTGTAGAAACTTGTGAAGTTACTTTTGATGAGGCTAGTCCGGGTACTAGACTAGAAATTGCAGGTACTTTATCACAGGTTCAGGGGGAGGATGGAAGCATATTTGAGAATGAAAGCGATGACGAAGTAGAAGAGGTTGAAGTGGTGGCAGGTCCGACCGGCCCTCAGATTGGTCCGACTGATGGCAACCAGACGGTCTGACCGGAGGCAGAGAGCCAGTCAGACTGGGAGGGTCCAGTGAGCTCGTGTTCATGCCAGATCGAGTCTGATGGATCTTCTGAAGCAATTTCAACAATTTCAGGTTCAGACCATGATGTTGCTACTCCTTTGCACATTCAACGTCAACGTCCTCCGGAACAAATTATCGGTAATATACATAAACGTACTACACGATCTAAGGTGATATCTATTGATTTCTTTGCTCATTCTGCATTCATTGCTTCTTTCGAACCCAAGAGTGTGTCACGTGCATTAACTGATGAATCATGGATTAACGCCATACATGAAGAACTTGAGAATTTTGAAAGAAATAAAGTTTGGAGTTTAATTGAACCACCTCCTGGTCATAATATTATTGGAACTAAATGGATTTTCAAAAACAAACAAAATGAGGATGGTTTAATAGTAAGAAATAAAGCTAGGCTTGTTGCACAAGGTTTTACTCAAATTGAAGGTTTGGATTTTAATGAAACTTTTGCTCCAGTTGCTCGTATTGAAGCAATTAGACTTTTGTTAGCTTTTGCTGCTTCAAAAGGTTTTAAATTATATCAAATGGATGTTAAAAGTGCTTTTCTAAATGGTTTTATACAGGAGGAAGTTTATGTTAGACAACTATCTGGTTTTGAAGATTCAAAATTTCCAAATTATGTTTTCAAATTGTCTAAAGCTTTATATGGTTTGAAACAAGCACCTAGAGCGTGATATGATAGATTGAAAAATTTCTTGCTTAAGAAAGGTTTTCAAATGGAAAAAGTGGATAAAACTCACTTTGTTCTAAAGCGTGGTAATGATCAACTTTTCGTTTAGATTTATGTAGAGGATATTATTTTTGGTTGTACTTCTCACGCTTTGGTTGTAGAATTTTCTGAGACAATGAGCAGGGAATTTGAGATGAGTATGATAGGAGAGTTGAGTTACTTTTTAGGATTGCAAATCAAGCAAATAGCACACGGAACATTTGTACATCAAATAAAGTACACAAAAGGTCTTTTACGACGTTTTGAGATGGAGAATTGTAAGCCGATTTCAACACCAATGGGATCTACTGCTGTTCTGGATCCAGACGAAGAAGGCGAGGCTGTTGATCAAAAGGAATATCGAAGTATGATTGGATCATTGTTGTATCTCACTGCATCAAGGCTAGACATACAATTTGCTGTGTGTTTGTACTTTCGATTTGAAGCTTCTCCTCATGTTTCACATCGTCAAGCCGTCAAGCGCATTTTAAGGTATTTACAACATACTCTTGAATTTGGGATATGATATTCTACTTCATCATCTATAAGTTTACATGCTTTTTCAGATACGGATTTTGGAGGTTGTAGAATAGATAGAAAAAGTACAAGTGGTACATGTCATTTTCTTGGTACTTCTCTTGTTGCATGGTCTTCTAGAAAACAATCTAATGTTGCTCAATCAACTGCTGAATCTGAATATGTTGCTACTGCAAGTTGTTGTTCACAAACTCTTTGGTTGATTTCAACTTTGAAAGATTATGGTTTGAGTTTTCGTAAAGTTTCAATCTTTTGTGACAACACAAGTGCTATAAACATTGCTAAAAATCCGGTGCAACATTCACGCACTAAGCACATTGAGATTCATTTTCATTTTCTAAGGGATCATATTGAAAAAGGGGATATTATACTTCAGTTTATTGATACAAATTTGCAATTGGCGGATATTTTCACAAAACCTTTAGATTCTTCTCGTTTTGCTTTTCTTCAAGGAGAGTTGGGGGTCGTTCATCCGTTTGGTATGTTGTGAGGGGGAGTAAAGCATAAATCAAAAGACGAAAAAGTGGAGTTTTGTTTTTACTATGAGTGTATCTTTTACTTGCTAGTAAGATACTGGAAGTTTATTGGTCTCTAATATAGCTTTTATGGATTTTTGTATTTATATGAGTCCTTGATACTATTTTTAAGGGATATGATGCATAAAACTTAAATTCTTTTATTTGAATTAAATAAATATGCAATATTGAAATTAGTGCTAAGTTTGAATAATTTATGCTTATATTTATTCTTTGTTGAATTTTCATTCCTCAAATGTTTAAAAATATCTTTACTTTATGAGAGAAAAAAAATGGATACCGAATCCTTGGCAAAAGTATTCACCATAAGGACGTATCCGAAGAGAGAAAAAATGTAACATACAACCAAAACAAATTAACAAAAAGACCTCGGAAGTAAAATCCTGTAATTTCCAAACTAGGGAGCAACGATAAGAGGTTTCGACCAAGTTAGAATACCTTAGGAGTGCATAAAGATTTTAGGAGTTAACTCACAATAAACAGAAAATGTAATATGACTAAATATGTATAGATAAAAGTTTGACATAAAAACATGGAGATAAATAAAGCAATTACCATTTCATGCGCATACTCTTTATTTGGATTGCTTTTGGATCTTAAAGTGCATTTCCATAATAGGATGCATATGCATTTGTATAGCCTAGATAATTTCTAAGGAGAATAGGTCTAACATAAAATCATGGAAAAATTCCTGTAAACACTATCCCACATAATTAATCCACTGTAAATTTTACATGATTTTATCACTTCAATAAATACTCCAATCAAATCCCTCAAATCAGCAAAACTAGGAAGCTAGCTAAAGATGAATAGGTATACTTCTAAAACTCACCAAATAAAAATGAAGATTAAGTAGGCAGTGAAATTATACCAAAAGGTGTGTCAACAAGAATTCTACCACCAGGAATTTTGGTTTGATTTATCTCCTAAATAAAACACATAAAATGATAAGATCAAGGCACTAGAGAAATAAATGAAACTGCAGAAAAACTGGATCAGCAACCCTACTTTGCAAATTCACCAAAAATAAAAAAGATCACTTATAGAAACAAAATTTGGTCAGAAGGTTAATCACATTCTTATCTATCTCCAGTAATTTTTACCAAATTTTATCAATTCAATAAGTGTCTCAAATAAATACTCTTAATTCAGCAATACAGAAAAACTTGCACCTGCAGACAACCTACTTGACACTTTTGCCAGAATTAATCCATCAATCAAATTCTCACCAAATCTTACCAGAACCTGGATTATATTGTTAAATAATTTCAGTAAAAATTTCAGTACAATCTTCACAAAACTTGAACATAAAATAATAGGGCAAATCTCACTGACTCAGACTAGTGCACAGCAGAAACTGCTTTTTGGCCGAACTTTGCCATTTTCTCCAGAGAAATCCACAAGTCCCACAACTCTGAATTTTGGCACAGAGCTAGCCAATACCACCTACTGCCCACAGTAATTTTTCTCAGATTTATACCCCTTGGTAACTTAGTAAAACACCTGAGTAAAGACTGCATGCTTGACAGCTAGCAAGACTTAGCTTCTAGATGACTCCTCTCTCATTCTTCACTGCCATGTGGGCCCCACAAACATCCTAGACCCACCTGACAGTCTCAGACACCGCTCAAGCTCGCTCTCCATGCCAGGAACACGCCACGTTCTCCCCCACGCATCAACAGCATCCAGTGCCACCACAGGAATCCTCACACTGTGGAAAACTTCACCATCTACCCAGCCACCTCGCCATTAGCAGCCTCTCCTCGACCTAGTCGCGTTCTCCAGAGAAACCCCAACATTCCACCTCGGAAAAGCCGGCCGCAGCTTCATCTTCCCCGGCGCCGACGAGTGTTCAATTGAGCCCGAGCTAAATCCGGTGAGCTCCATCCTTTCTCAACCATAGGAACGTGATCACCATCCCCTAACTGATCCATTTTTGTATTGCCTTGCCCGAGGAACCGCCGGCCGAAATCACAGTCGTCCTCGCTTTTGGTCCAGAGGGCGCCGCCAGGACATCGCCGCCGTTCCGGCCACCGTAGACCATCTCTAGCCAAGCCATTGCGCCTCCGAGCTCGCCTCTTTACCAGCTGCAAAATGCCCCAAGAACCTCGACCGGAGGTAGAGCCAGAACGGAGATCGGCGTCGTTGTCCCCAAGTCCGGCCGCAAGCCGCCGCCGTGCAATTGCCTGTCTCTAGTGAGTTGTGGTCCAATTCCTCGCGCGTATACCATCCTTAAGAGGTATCTAACCCTGTTCCTGTCTCAAATCTTGGGATTATCGGCTAGATTGAGCTCTCCCCGTGGAACCCGAAGCCTTTGTCGCCGCCGCGCCATTCTTCCGTCACCGCTACTTCACCAGAGCCTCTCTGCCACGGAAAACTGCTCGGTGAGGGCTCTACAAGCTCTTAGATGCACATGCATGCATATAATCTGTCGAATCGAGCTCGAGACCAAACCTTGCCACTACGCCCGATGGCTGCCGCCGCTTGCGCTCGTCGCTGGCACAGCTCTATCGACCATAGGCAATAAGACGACCACCGGAATGTTCACCGAGAGCTCCTTGGCCTTTTACCTTTTGGCCGCCTTCCCATCCGCGCCGTCGTTTGTTGCCGGCAAGGCCAAACAGCGCCGCCGGCCATGGCTACCTCGACCTCCCCTGCTCCTGGGCCGCTGGCAGGTGGGCCCAGCCAGGGAGAAAGATAAAGAAAAAGAAAAGAAAAGGGAAAACAATTTCTGGGAATATTCTTTAACTGAAAAGTAGCTATAACTTCAAACATATATAAGAAATTCATTTTAACTCCAAAAATTATGATTCAAAATTTGTTGGAATCACAAATTTATGAACTTTATTTCTGTTGCTTGAAATCTGGAAGAATCAATACCTAAAATGTCTCAAAAATAATAAAGGATATAAAATACTCAAACACTATACTAATACTAGCTACTTCACCTTTAATCCAATTAATGTTTGATAAGTTCCTAAATACTGGACTTCTCAGTAGAAGACTAAAACTTGGTTAAATCTAGGCTAAAGATACTTTTATAAAAATGGAGGATAGGTGGATACCTTAATTGGCAGGTAAAAATACATTAACTTCTAAAATCTATAAATAACTCATATGAGCTTCAAAAATGATGAAATCAATTTTGTTAACTTCAAAATATTTTGCTCTCCACTTCTAAAAACTGAGGAGTTGCTAAAACTAGTATGAGAACCCTCTTTATACTTTATACAGAGGATAAATGTTTTATATAAGGTCTAGGAGGTAAAATAATTCATAAAAATCATATAAACTTCATTTTTACTCTAAGTAAAATACACCCAAACGACAATAATTCCACACCACATTCCTCTCAGATATCAAAAGGTTAAATTTCATAAACACCTAGCCCTACAACCCATGTATACTAAAATACATGTATAAATACATATACACGTCTAGAACTTAGAAAAATTAATATCTCTTAAAAAGAAGTCGATAAAGTGGAAACTTCTTCACCACAATTCATCTAAAACCAGTACCTAGCCACTGTGTAAATTTCACACATATCAGAATAACTTCAACGTTGACCTTATATTGTATTCGGACGTATTTACTAGTAAAATTCATAACTCCCAAACCGTAAATGATAAAATAGAAATTCCTTCACCTAAATTCACTTTAGACCAGTAGCAATCTAAGGTATAAATCTCATGCATATTAGAGCATTTTGGATTTTTCGCATTATTTGCTATTTATACGATCGTACGTTATTTTCCTTTTAGAGAATGAATTCGATATCGGTGAAGAAGTGAAATAGTTGGTATCCGGGTACTCGAGAGTAAGGCAAGTATTCTCCCCTCCTCCTTGAACAAATTGAATCCTATGTTTTGGGGAATGAAATGTGTTGTTTGTAAAATTGCATGCGTATTTGTGAATAAAGGTATTTGAATTGTGGTAAATGGTAGTTATAACCTATTAGTTGCATGATCCACCTTAGAACCTTGTGTTCCTTACTGTTTGTAACCTTAGGCTTGATTAAAGTACTTGGCTTGTACTCATGGGGGTCCACATCAAGTCAATACACTTGCTTATGCTTAACCATGCTTAGTAACGTGCTAAATATTACAGTGATCACTATATACATTTGAAAATGGGAATTTTATGACTTCTGGACAGAGGTGAAGCCTCTGGTTATTTGTGAACTAAAATGGTGAAAAACCTGAATTTAGACTTGGGCGGCAAGTGGTGTGCATATGGAGTAGTTGCACACCGATAGGGGGAGTGTTTGCCCGGGTCAATTAAGGACCGAACTCAGTGTCATATTCTCATGTTAAACAGTACAACCACATGTGCTAGTTATGGGATAGCCATAGCGGATTAAGTTACTTAATGTTTAGCCTTGCATTTTGGTAGGCTGAGTAGTAAGGGCAGTGCTACGAATGTACTGTAGGGCTGTTCAGAGGAGCTACCTATGTGAACCATGAGGGACTGTGATCACCTCATGGCATAGGCGTCTAAGCGTGTCCAATACAACGTTGTGTGCCTCGTGGGGAGTCAGGAAGGTTGCCGCCACGGTGCTGGGTTTAAGGCGTGGGCCCGCCACCCACGGCATTGGGGTAGCGCCCCGGTGTGGAGTAACACACCTCGTGCTGGTGCAAGGCTAAATGTTAGGTAATGTAAAAGCTGTGTTGTGACCTCTAGACCGCATTCAATGTGCAGAGTGTGGTGGTACCGACGGGTACTGGACAAACTAGAGTGTAGCCGTTGGGCTTCTATCACATCATGTGGGTAATGATGTACAAACTCTGCAGAGTCAAAACTAATCGGTTAGCCATGCTCACGGTCATGAGCGGCATGGTTGTGTCTATTGAGTATAGATTTATATTTCTAAAATGCTTTATGAAATTGGGATGAGGATTGGTGATTTATGAGAACTACTATGATTATTACAATGTTTATGATGACTTGTTGCCATGGAGGGCATTATGTTGGAAAATTATTATGTTGATCACTTCGCTACTTATTATACATGTTTCTAATGTTTTATTAAATACCGTTGCAAATGATTGTGAACTAAAATTAGCTTTATGCAAAACTGAACCCACAAATAGCCTTTCCTTGATTAGAACTTGCATGTATGGTAGGATTGACATTGCCAGTACATTATTTTGGTAATGTACTGACTCTTGCTTGTACTTCTGTTGATTACCTGGTTGTAGGTTGAGTGCTACAGGATTCCGTTGCTTCTTCAGGATTGATTCTTTAAGGGGTGTACCCCTAGTCGGATTGCCTGTGGTATGAGTAGACAAGCTTCCGCTGAATCATATTATTTGGTCATTTGACCTATGTAACTCTGATGTAGAAAATTTAGTTTACTTACTTGTACAACCACTTATTGTATACCATTGCTAGAGATGAAAGTGTGGACTAGCAATTTTCCTGGGGTTAGTCTGCATGAGTATAGACTTAGAACAGTTGAGATACATGGAGAATAGTTCAACCGTAGACCATGTCCTCAGAGATATGTATCTTGTTTGGTCGCCGCCTTCGTGTGGTTTGACGGGCATATCTCGCCGTGTGGACTGGTGTAACTATTCTTCTAAATATCTCTTGTGTTCTTAGTCTGGCGTTCGGTTGTTTTGCATTATAATTGGTGATTTGTGTGACAAGGCTGCGATGAGGTTGGATGGTTACTGCATTTGTTTGGTTTTTATTCGAGATCCTATCCAACTAGATATTTCGCGTTGTCGTACTAATTACCTCTTATAGTGCAGAATAATCGGGTACCCACAAAAAAAATGGATACCAAATTTTTGGCAAGAGTATCACTACAAGGACGTATCAGAAGAGAGATAAATAAGGGTACTGAATCCTTGGAAACAGTATTCATGACAAAGACGTACCGGAAATAAATTGAGAAAAAAAGGAAGAGAAAAAATACATTCTCTTATGAGCAAAATATTTGAGAAAGAATGTGTTATTCAACTTGACTAAGTATAAGGGTATTTTGTTCAATCTATGTATTAGTAAATATATTGCATTACAAATCGCTGAAATCATATATTTCTAGTGTTGATTTGATCTTAAATGTTATACCTTATTTCATGTTTATACTCTAATACATGCATGTTATCTGGTTGAGCAATTTATTTCTCTTATCTTGCAACACATGTCTTAGGATCTGCTATAAGTAAACAAAGGTTCACATTTTTTTAGGAACTCATTGTCAAAGGGGGAGAAATATACACAACAACAACAACAACAACAACAAAGCCTTTCAGTCCCAAGCAAATTGGGGTAGGCTAGAGTTGAAACCCAACAGGAGCCGCAAAACAAGGTTCAGGCACGTAAATGGCTGCTTTCCAAGCAGACCTATTCAAAGACAAATCCTTGGGTATATTCCATCCTTTCAAGTCCCTTTTTATTGCCTCCTCCCACGTCAATTTTGGTCTTCCCCTGCCTCTCCTAACATCACTGTCGCGCCTTAAGATTCCACTATGCACTGGTGCCTCTGGAGGTCTCCGCTAGACATGTCCAAACCATCTCAACCGGTGTTGGACAAGCTTCTCTTCAATTGGTGCTACCCCTAGCCTATCACGTATATCATCGTTCCGGACTCGATCCATTCTTGTATGACCACAAATCCAACGTAGCATACGCATTTCCGCAACACTCAACTGCTGAACATGTCGTCTTTTTGTAGGCCAACATTCTGCACCATACAACATTGCCGGTCTAATCGCCGTTCTATAGAACTTGCCTTTTAGCTTCTGTGGTACCCTCTTGTCACAGAGAATACCCGATGCTTGACGCCACTTCATCCACCCCGCTTTGATTCTATGGCTAACATCTTCATCGATATCTCCATCTCTCTGTAGTATTGATCCCAAATATCGAAAGGTATCCTCTGGGTACTATTTGACCATCCAAACTAACATCCCTCTCCTCATATCTAGCAGTGCCGAAGTCACATGCCATATATTCGGTTTTAGTTCTGCTGAGTCTAAACCTTTGGACTCTAGAGTCTGCCGCCACAACTCTAGTTTCCTATTTACTCCCGCTCGGCTTTCATCAACTAATAGTACATCGTCCGCGAAAAGCATACACCAAGGGACATTCCCTTGTATGTCCCTTGTGACTTCATCCATCACCAAGGCAAATAGATAAGAGCTCAAAGCTGACCCTTGATGTAGTCCTATCTTGATCGGGAAGTCACATGTGTCACCATCACTCGTTCGAACACTAGTCACAACATTGTTGTATATGTCCTTAATGAGGGAAACGTACTTTGTTGGAACTTTATGTTTGTCCAATGCCCACCACATAACATTCCTTGGTATCTTATCGTAGGCCTTCTCCAAATCAATAAAAACCATGTGTAGTCCTTCTTCTGCTCCCTATACCGCTCCATAACTTGTCTTAATAAGAAAATTGCTTCTATGGTTGACCTTCCGGGCATGAAACCAAATTGGTTCATAGAGACCCGCGTCACTCCTCTTAGGCGATGCTCGATTACTCGCTCCCATAGCTTCATCGTATGGCTCATCAACTTAATTCCTCGATAATTAGTGCAACTTTGAATGTCTCCCTTATTCTTATAGATTGGTACCAATATACTCCTCCTCCAGTCATCAGGCATCTTGTTTGACCAAAAAATATTGTTGAACAACTCGGTTAGCCATACTATAGCTATATCCCCTAGGCATCTCCACACCTCGATTGGGATACCATCAGGACCCATTGCCTTACCCCCCTTTCATCCTTTTCAACGCCTCTCTGACTTCTGATTCTTGGATCCTCCGCACAAAGCGCCTATTGGTGTCATCCAAAGAGTCATCTAACTGAACGGTTGTGTTCCCGTTCTCACCATTGAACAACTTGTCAAAATACTCTTGCCATCTGTGTTTGATCTCATCCTCCTTTACCAAAAGCTGCTCCCTCTCGTCCTTAATGCACTTAACTTGGTTGAGGTCCCTCGTCTTCCTTTCGCGAACCCTAGCCATCCTATAGATGTCCTTCTCTCCTGCCTTTGTACCCAATCGTTGGTATAGACTTCGTAAGCCCGCCCTTTGCCTCACTCACAGCACGCTTTGCTGCCTTCTTTGCCACCTTATACTTCTCTATATTGTCCACACTCCTATCATGTATAAACGCCTATAGCATTCTTTCTTCTCCTTAATAGCCTTTTGGACGCCCTCATTCCACCACCAAGTATCTCTAGGTTCGCATCCACTCCCTTTAGTCACTCCAAACACCTCTGAAGCCACCTCCCGGATGCAGGTTGCCATCTTCTTCCACATGTTGTTTGCGTCGTCTTCTCCATCCCAAGGGCCTCTTCGATAACCCTTTTCTTAAAAACCTCTGCCGACTCTCCTTTCAATTTCCACCACTTCGTTTTTGCAATCTTAGCTTGTTTGTCCCTACGAACGCGCACCTAGAAGCGCAAGTTAGCCACTAAAAGCTTATGTTGAGAAACCACACACTCTCCAGGTATTACCTTACAATCCAAGCATGCTTGTTTATCCTCTCTTCTTGTGAGGACAAAGTCAATCTGGCTAGAGTGTTGGCCACTACTAAAAGTTACTAAGTGGGATTGTCTCTTCCTAAAGAAAGTGTTGGCTACCATCAGGTCAAAAGCTATAGCAAAGTCTAAAACTTCCTCTCCCTTCTGGTTCCTACTACCGTACCCAAAACCTCCGTGTGCCGCCTCAAAGCCTGCATTTGTTGCACCTACATGGCCGTTGAGATCTCCACCTATGAAAAGCTTCTCGGTACTAGGTATAGCTCTAACCATACCATCTAAGTCTTCCCAGAACTGTCTCTTATCACTCTCATTGTAGCCTACTTGGGGTGCATACGCACTAATTACATTCAAGACCATGTCACCAATGACAAGCTTGACTAAGATGATCCTATCTCCTTGTCTTCTCACATCCACCACACCGTTCTTGAGGCTCTTGTCAATCAGAACTCCTACCCCATTTCTATTTGCAGTTGTCCCTGTGTACCAAAGCTTGAAGCCAGTATTATCTACCTCCTTCGCTTTCTGACCCTTCCATTTAGTCTCTTGAACGCATAAGATATTAACACGCCTCCTAAAAGCTGTATCAACTAACTCTCTCAACTTACCCGTAAGAGACCCTACATTCCAACTACCTAAACGAATCCTAGTTGGCTCGACTAGCTTCTTTACCCTTCGCACCCGTCGAGTCAGATGTGAAGACCCTTGCTCATTTATCACTACATCCGGGCGCCGATGTAGCGCGCCACTAAGGAAGCGACGATCCGATCCTTGCTCACTTAACACCGTGCCCAGATCACGACACGGCGCGTCACGGGGGTGACGACCCGGCCCTTGCCCATTTAACACCATACCCGGGTTCCGATATGGCGCGTCGCTAAGAGGGTTACGCCCCAACGGTTTTCTTTTGGGTTTCATCTTCATCTGATTGGCTAGGTTTTACGTCGGCTCGCCAAGCCTAACACAACCTTTTAGGGACAGGGGGCCCTCCCCTCTTCCTTTACCAGGGCTTGGGACCTGCTATGTTGAGACAACATAGGCGGAGAACCGCTTTATAGTTGGGACAACATAGGCGGAGTTGGGAGAAATATACACAAAATTAAAATTTTGATTTTTAAAAATAGTCGATTTTTTTTTGCTTGGTTGAATTGCATCATGGGGAGAACTTCTTTCTTTTTAAAGGGGGAGAGTTTTTCTTTTCATTTTGTTTTTTTGATTTTCACAAACACCAATTTATATTTTGGAGATATTGCCAATGTATTCATCAAGGGGGAGATTGTAGGATCATTGTCATGATTAATATTTTGTGATGAACAATTGACTTTGAAAATAATTTATTTAATAAGAGATTAGTTTGAAAATAACTCTAAATATTGGTGTAAGTGTGTGTGACTAATGTGGGTCAGGTTGCGATATCCGTACCCAGAAACGGTTGTTTTGTCTATTTGTGTGCAGGTGACTTGAGGTCTAACCTTGGTCAATGGTGAGGACCGGGACTACGCTTAGGGAGGAGCCGAGGTCTAGTATGGTCGGGATGCCATGTGACAAGGTTGGACTAAAGTCAGTTTGTCTTAGGGTCAACATCAGTCAATGGCAGGATCAGGACAAAACTCACGGAGTAGTTGAGGTCTAAAACGGTCAAGAGTGCCGGGTGATGAGATTAGACATAAGGTGGCACACGGTGGATAGATATCGTATGGGAGGTCTTCGCAAATTGGGTGTGCAAGCGGCGAATTAGAAGAAATATTTAGCTACAGCATTGCTACAGTAACCAGGCTGTTTGCTACAGTAATCCGACTGGCTGCTACAGTGCTGACTGCATGTGAGAAAGTCTGAGTTGGTTTTGGAACAGAGAATTTTGGTAAATTGTGTTTGTTTAGGAATTTAAAGGTTTGAGTCCTAATGGGACTAGAAGTTCTACTCCTACTTTGTATAGAAGGTTTTGGGTATAAATAGTTGAGGGGTTGAGGCTTAAAATTCATAACATTTGGATGAGAGAAAAGCTAGGGTTTAGCCTTGAGAGAGAAAGGAGTGCTTTATATGCACTTTGTAAATACATCTTGATGCAATAAAGAGAATAATTCTTTAAGATTTGCATTATCATTCGGGTGTTTCGTCGAGATCGTTTTCAGTCTGGTTGCAGGTGGTCAGACCAGGAGATAATCGGTGGTCAGACCGGTAGCAAGGACATGGTCAGACCGGCGGCAAGGACAAAGTCAGACCGGCATCTTCCAGAAAGGTTGGAGATCTTGATTAAAGTAAAATTAACTTCATTGGTTCAAAGGTAACTTTTTATTCCGCAAAAAGTTTGGTTTTTGGTAATCCTACCATTCACCCCCCTCCGGTAGGCTTAATTCTTGTCTTTCAATCCTACACACACATGTAAATCTCTGAATCCAATGATCTGTATAGATATGCGGCACCACATCCATCAACTGCATTTTTAATTCCATGCCAGCTGCCATAGACATCAAGTATCAGAACGTTATGCCACTCATTACAGGAGAATAGGTTTCATCCTAATCGATGCTGAGTCTCTGTATGAACCCTTGTGCTACAAGCCTCGCTTTGTATCTCACCACTTCATTGTTTTCGTCCCGCTTCCGGACGTAAACCCACTTGTACCCAACAGGGCGCACAGTGGGGGCGTCAGGCTTATCGGCCTAAAGACGCGCCTCTTAGCAAGCGAACGTAATTCCGTCTCTATCCCTTTTTTCCATTTGACCCAATCCAAGTGCTTACGGTACTTTGCCATGGACTTAGGTTCATGATCATGATCCATCATGTTAGCGATTTTAGAAACAAAATTTATGTCGACATGTGTAGTCTTCCGGTCATACAATTCTCCCAAAACAGCATAGTTTGTGGCAATTTTCTCATTTATTTCCTCATCCTGGTTTCCTAAAACAGGAGAGGGTTCCGATTCGCCAGTAAGACTACGTGCACGCGCTAGTCCATTAGGACCTCTACCCTTCTGATGTCCGTTCCCTGGACGGGTCTCCTTAGAGACTACTGAATGGGAGTGTGATGCAGGCGGCTCCGTATTTATCTCTTGCGGACATCTCCACTTAGCCTGAGTCGGACCATCCTGGTTTCTCCCCCTCTGCCTAGGCTTAGGGGTTAGAGTAGAGTCTCCCTCCATGGGTATCTCCACTCTCTCCGGTGCATTTGCCGCAGGGATATGCGACTTCGACACTCCTTTTAGATCAGTGAAAGTGTCTGGCAGATCATTAGCTAAGTTTTGAAGGTGTATGATACGTTGAACTTTCCATTCAATGTCTGACGAACACGGAGTATGGATACTGCTCGAGTTCCATTCTATTTCACAGCATTCATTAGAGTCGAGATACTTTCCTCCCCCTAATGTCGGAAAATACTCTTCATCGAAGATGCAATCAGCGTATCGAGCCGTAAATAGATGCCCAGTTTTAGGTTCCAAGTAGTAGATTATAGACGGTGACTCATAACCCACATAGACCCACCTTATGGTGCGGTCCCATAGTCGTACGCTGGGGGTGATGAGATTGGCACACATATAGCACAGCCGAACTTACGCAGATGGGAAACCACCGGTTCTTGACCACGCGCCAGTTGATGGGGTGAAGCAGAGTGATATGCATACGGTCTATACTAGATTAGCTTTGTAGCATGCAATACTGCATGGCCCCAACATGCAGTGGGCAAATTGCTACCCTGTAGCAATGGTCTGGCAATTAACTTGATCATTTTTATCAACGACTCAGCAAAGCCGTTTTGAGTGTGAACATGAGGAATAGAATGCTCCACATTAATATCTAAGGTCATACAATAGTCGTTGAATGCTTTTGATGTGAATTCACCCGCATCATCCATCCGAATTGTTTTGATGCGATTCTCGGGGAACTCCGTACGCAAACGGATGATCTGCATGATAAATCTGGCAAAAGTGTGGTTCCTCATAGACAGCAAGCATACGTGGCTCCACCTTATAGAGGAGTCAATCAACACCATGAAATATCTGAATGGCCCAAATCAAGGGTATATGGGTCCACAGATATCCCCTTGGATTCTCTCCAAGAACCGTAGGGATTCGACCCTCAACTTCTCAAAGGATGGTCGAATGATTGGTTTTCCTGTTGCACAAGCAGGACACATAAACTCCTTAGGGAAGTTTTTAGTGTTTATGCCATGACCTAGCGAGTTAGTGACTATTTTTCACATCATAGTCAATCTAGGATGACCTAATCTCTCATACTAGATCTTAAAAGACTTTGAGTTCCTATAGATTGTCTGCATCGCAACATATTCGTTTGGGAGTTTTATTTTAGTATAGTATAGTGCATCGGAGCTCCCTGGTATCTTCTCAACCACTGTGGTCTCATCGTCCTTAGACAATATCATGAAGAGAAATTGATCTCCTCCTTCACATTTTGGGGTGAGGTAGTAGCCGCAACGTCGAATATCTTTAAAAGTAAGGAATGTGCGTTCGGCACTTGGGTATAAGAACGCTTCTTCAATGAAGATCCTTGTACCCCTAGGGAGGACGACAGTGGCTCATTCTGAGCCAACTATGCGACCATTACTCCCAGCAATGGTGAGGATGCTATTATCCCGCTTACGCAATGTCGTGAAGTACTTAGTCTTTCGTAGTATCAAGTGTGTTGGCGCGCTTTCAACCAAGCATGTCTCGGGCTCCATTGAATCGTACTACGCTTGTTCTATATGAGAGATTATATTGATTCAGTTCATTATTAATGAAGTGAAAAGTAAGAACATAGAACAAGACAAGGCCAATATAACTCAACAGGAAAACTTTAGTAATGTAAAGGACCATCCTAAACACTTTGACCAGGATGCATAGCATCTTTATGACATAAACGACTCATTGTTTTGCTAAAAAGAAAAGATTACATTAACCAAAATGATAATCTAGGCTTAAGACTCATGACTGATAACTTAGGAACTACTGCATGTCCCCATGTACGTCCTCCTGGTCATCACCCAAGAGGTTGTCGCACTCCATGTCGAAGTCCCTGATGTCTCCATAGTCATCCCCAAGGCCGGCATCAGCATCTGCAGCAACCTTGGGATCAACATCTATGGCAGCATCATCAGCAGCAACAGCAGCAGTAGACTCCTTAGGAACTGCAGTAGGTTCCTTAGGAGTAGGCTTCTCACCGGTCATTGGCACCTGGACAAAGTGAGATTCTAGGCTCTGCCTCTTCTTCCAGTCCTGGTACATCTCAACGAGATGAGATTCTGTAGTGCAGTTGCGCACCCAATACTTCATTGAGCCGTATTTGAAACAATCCTCACCACCCTGCTGAGATCCTCCAGCAGCATCAGTATTGGCCTTGCGCCCCTTGTGCTATGGGGTTTCTTGCCCCGGTTGGCAGTCTTCTTGAACCTCGTCCCATTTGGCAGTGTGCGATTCCTGGGTCCCTTCCCCTTGGAAGAACCCTATCCAGAACTCTGACCCTTCTGATTGACAACATGAGGCTCTGGAATAGGCTACAAACTAACAGGACGAGCGTTGTAGTTGGTCATCAGAAGTTTGTTGTCGACTTCAGCGTTCAACAACGACTAGATAAGCTTTGAGTACTAGACGTACTTAGCCTCGCGGTACTGCTCTTGCATCATTGAGTTTTTGGGGTGGAAACTGTCAAGAGTCTTCTCAATCATATCCGCGTCTATCACCACTTGGTTTCAGAAGCGAAGACGACTGACGATGCGGTACATGGCACTGTTGTAGCTATCCACGGTTTTGAAATCACAGAACCAAAGTTGAGCCTAATCTGCTCTAGCCTTCGGGAGAATGGCAGTTTTCTCGGCGGTGTAGCGGTCCCTCAGGGCCTTCCACAACATGAGAGGTTCACGTAGCTCAAGGTATTCAGCCTTGAGATCCTCATGAATGTGCTTCCTAATGAACGCAAGTGCTCTTACCCGCTTCGCTACCAGAAGCGGAGCTACACCAGCCCTTTGCCGACGAATGGCCTCAGATAGCTCCATCGCGGAAAGGTGAATTTCACAGTCCATGGCCTAGGTCTGGTAGTTCGCCCCATTAACGAGGAGAACGGGGAACTCTGTCTTGTTGAAGTCTGCATCAGACATGGCCTCTTGTCATGCAAACAACCAACGCCAGGTTAACTTGCATGAAAACAAACTCACAGAACAATGTAACGTAGTCGTATGTAATTACTGGTATTTTTTCGGAATTTATCTTGCATTTACCGATTTTCTGTGATTTTTATTGGCCTTATGGCATTAAATTAATAATTTTATACCCACAGAAAAATATCACACATGCAAGAAAAAATAAACCCAAATAATGCTTCTTGGGGAGGGGTCACTAGATTAAGTGATTATACATTTTTATGGAAGCGTGTTAACCTAGAATCATATCTAGATTATATAGTTGGAGTTGCATCAAATTTAAAAGCAAATAAATGCTTAAAAACACCATCACATAGATATTAACGAGTGCTGGGACTCACATGTAAGAAACTAACTAAAAAAAGGTCTACATAGCAAGTTTACAGCCACTAAACACAAATTTATGTAATTTCTGATAAATTAAGAGTTCAAACTATAAATATTGCATGAACGATAAACTGTCGGCGTAAAAATCAACCTTTCCAAAGACTTAAATGCAAATTGTCAATAAAACTGAATTTCATCAGGCCGAAAACGCCGTCGAGCCGCGATCTTATTGGGCAGTGCGCACAGAACCTGGTCCAAATGCCAAATGGGCCGAATTCCGAATTCAAGGCCCATCTATGGTTTCGGATTTGTATTAATTTGTGTATGTGCCGGTCGGTGCTGTTGGGCCAAAAGCGGTCAGGCGGTGGCACGCTAGCCCAGCCGGTCCGCCTAAATGACTGAGAAAGAGGAAAGGGGGAAATAGGGTTTCCCCTATCCCCACCGGCACCCGCGGCGGCGCCCATCGCCCAGCGTGCTGGCCGGACGGGCACAACGGCGGTGATAGAGGACACCGATTGTCGGTGGCAGTGGAGATAGAGGTGGCGTACGGAGAGGAGGCCGGCTGGCGACCTATCGACTGCCCGGTGACAAGACGGCGGCAGCGGCTTCGCTCCCATGTGGCAATCGATGCGGCGGTGGCTCGGTGTTGTGCGGTGGAGCTCCACCATGACCCACACATCCTCAAGACGGCGGCGAGGCAGAGCTCAACGTCGACAACCGAAGCTCCAATGACGGCGACCGATTCGCATCCAACCACGGCGTCCCGGTGGATCCCAATCTAAGGTCGGTGGCCGTTTGTCCCATCGACCTCCCACCACAGCTCAACGGTGGCGGCTTCCCTGACTCGACATCGAAAAACCAACGGCGGCGACAACGTGGGTTTGGAGCTTCCTCCGATGATGATGGTCTCCCACAGCGGCACCGGCGGCAAAGGCCGGTGGCACTTCTAATAGCGATGGCGAGCGGCAACCACGCGCGTAGATCAACCCAGCAGCGCGGGCGATTCCATGGCGGCAGCGGCTCTCGGCGTGGCATCCATCGGAGAGAGGGAGAACATAGAGATGCGCGGGGGGGGGGGGGGGGAGGAACGCGAGGAAGACATGCCGAACCGGGTTCGCTTCCAAAATAGGAAAAAACCAATCAATTACAATTTATTGCACACGGTTTTACTCTGATTTTCTTCGGTTATCAACAGATGTAATTGTAGAGTAAAAGCAGGAAATAAATCTACTGCTAATAACAGATCTACTACAAAACATTCATCTAAAAAAACCAAAGAACAAACATCCACCAATCTAAAATAATCTATAAATTGATAAACAATCAATTTTGTTACCGTAGATTGATTGGCACGAGAGGATTCGACGTCGGCCCAGCCGGTAGAGCTGCTGATAATGTGTTGTAGAACGCTACGTCGATGGATTGCCCAGATCCACTCCCTTCCCCTCCCGCAACAGGTGAGGTGTCGAGAAGATGTAGAAGACAGTATCTTTTTCTGCACAGTCACACCACAAAAGAAGACAATGAATACTTGAGACACAGATATAGGAGTGCTACACTCTTTTTATTAATCAATAATCAATGAAGGTATTATTGCCTCTCTATTTATAGGTAGAGAAGGTTAGAGATAAAAACCATAAATTTATCTCTAACTAATTTGAATTGAAAAGAATTTTATTTTTTAAAGAGATAAGAATTCGTAATAAACCCAACCAAATAGCCAAATAGGAGCAGTCAAAAGGTCGGTAAATACATCACACGTCGCGTTGTATGCATAGCATTATTGGGCCATCGAACTGGGCCTGGAGCTCTGGCCGGTTTGCTCGTAATTAGTAGTAGTAATTAACAAACTAACTGGATTAGAGAGGGCATAATACCTCTCCTACTCAAATAATTTCACGATTTACTACGTGATGGATCACAAAAAGAAGTTCATTGTCTCCGCCGCTGGCGACTACACTATAGCGGCGGTTCACAATGTTGTTTTCCCCGCAAAATATTGTTGACTAGCTAATCGATTGCTACTCCCTCCGTACAAAATATATGCTTTCAAAAAATTTTAAACTTTATATATATATTTTTGACTATCAATTAGTCAAATTATAAGTATGTTTTGTTTACAAAAATTATACAACAAGAGTTGTGCTTTCGAAGTACTTTCATGTAACTTAGTTTTGTAGCTATAAACAATATATCACATGAAAAATTGATGGTCAAAGTCGATATTTAAAGACCGTGCCAAAATAAAATACGCCCTATATTCTTTGACAAAGGGAGTACGATAGACTCCTTCTAGATGACAACCTTGCAAGCCGTGGCGGAGCCACCGCCCTGCGACCTCGGGCGGCAGTCCACGCTCATCGGTGAATACACATCAAATTTTTTATGTTACTTTGGAAATTAAAGGTTGAATTTTCATAACAAATACCTAGTGGTAAGATTTGTCTGGGCTCTAAAATTTTCATAGCTCTGCCATTGAGGTAAGGACTAGTTGCTCAGTGGCATGCTACAAAAAATGGTGAGTTGCTCTTCCTGTTTGATTTGTTCAGTGTAGTTCAGGGTTTCCCTTACCATTGTACTAGAGGTTACTGGTACATGGCGGTATCATAGTTACCATGGTAACCATATGATTACCGTGAAAAACTAAGAGTTTTCACGCGATTATCATATGGGGTTACCACAATAACCACGGGGTAATCACGCGATATTATAAACCCTGGTGTGGTCACCACTTGTTGAAAGTTGCAGCCCTCCATGCATGCTTACATATCGGAGAACATATGAGGTCATAGGCTTCGGGGATCATGCATGCCATGGAGATGAGATGAAATGCAACCACAAATGTTTTATTCGGATGCTATTTGTGGGATCATCACATGATGATGATGCTAGAAACGCAAATCAGTACCCATGATAATGCCCACGCGCACGTGTACACAAATTAGTATCCACGCCTACTAGCTAGTGGTGTGCATGCGTGGTGCGCCTATTAGGGCATGCACAATGCACCTATGTGATGAGTGGTCTCAACTCACCACAGAGAAGAACTGCTTCCGTGGAGGAGAGAGGGGGTGGGGAAGAGTGGCTTCACCAGGATCCTTGTATCTTCTGTAGGACATAGTGCCCTTGTTAGGAAAAGGCACAGAGAAATGGCTGGGGTGCGTGTTAGGTGACGGCATTGCCCCGCCAAGCGGTGTGCGGTCCCCAGCCAAGCCATCGGCGATGAGGATGGGAGGTGTCAGGGTCACCGCGACGAGGAGGGCAAGGAGGTGCCAAGGTCGCCGTGGCCAAAGGAGGACGGTAACCATCGCCGGGACAGCTAGATCCGCTCGTGCATGCCGTCAGCACTGATCTACCTCCTCCTCAACTGTCGGCGTCGGTGCCCTCGCCGCCCACCTCGATCTACATCGGGAACGAGAAGATCTGAAGCAACTTGGCCATCGGCTCTGAAGCAGCAACGCCACCACATCCGTTTGCATCGGCTCACCTTGACCGCCTGTGCAGCATCCTCAACTGCTAGCGCGGCCTCCTCAGCTGCCACAGCCTCACCTCACTGCCTGCCTCGCCATTCGAGGCTGCCACCAGGAACAGAGAGGGGAGAAGCGACGCTGCCGACGAGGGTAGAAGCGTTGTGCCGTCAGGAAGGGGGGGTGTGCGACGAGATTGAGGGGAAAGTTGTAGAGGTGAGAATTTATATATGTTTCCGTTTTTTGGGTGTTTAGTGTAAAATGATGGATTTTCCTGTAAATTTGAAAATACAAGGACCAAAATAAAAATACCAGGGGCTTAAAGGACCAATCGAAGCTACTTTTGGAGCCACATACACTCTGAAAGACATAAGTTTTTAAAGGTGTGACTTCAACCTACGTGACGGTCATATAATATTTAAGACCACTTATAGGTGTAGCTTGCATTGCACATGAATTTTTTTTATTTTTATATTTATTTAATAAAAATTTATAAAACTACATTTTTATTTTAAAAATTTACAAAAATATACTCCCGCCGCCCTTTGGGAGGGCAATATGTCTGAAATCGCCCTCCCAGAGGGCGATATGATGACGTGGTTGACGGCCGTGGGCCGGCACTTATAGATGTAGCTTGCATTGCACATGAATTTTTTTTATTTTTATATTTATTTAATAAAAAATTTATAAAACTACATTTTTATTTTAAAAATTTACAAAAATATACTCCCGCCGCCCTTTGGGAGGGCGATATGTCTGAAATCGCCCTCCCAGAGGGCGATATGATGACGTGGCTGACGGCCGTTGGCCGGCAGCCCACGGCCGTCAGCCATTTTGCAGGTGGCCCCCCGGGCACACAAAAACCGCTCTCTGAGAGGGCCGCAAGGGGGCCGCCTGTAAAATGGCCGGCCCCCCGGCCGGATTTTTACAGGCGGCCCCCTTGCCGCCCTTTCAGAGGGCGGTTTTTGGGTGGCCGGGGGGCCACCTGCAAATGGCCAACCCACGGCACAGAGTATTGTCCGGACGGTCCGCACTATATACGGATGGTCCGGACAGGCTACTTTGCAGGCGGCCACAGAGTACTGTCCGGACGGTCCGCACTCTATACGGACGGTCCGGACTGGCTACTTTGCAGGCGGCCGCAGAGTACTGTCCGGACGGTCCGCACTATATACGGACGGTCCGAACTGTACAAATTGCCATTTCACAATATATAGTCCGGACCATCGTCACCTTGTTCGGACGGTCCGTACTGTACAAATTGTTGTTTTGCATTATATAGTCCGGACCATCCTCACCTTGTCCGGACGGTCCGGACAGGCATATTTGTGGCGGCAAGGAAGAGGAAGTACCCACGCTGCACATAGTAGTTACATCTCTACTTGGTTATCTGTTTAAAATTTCCTAAGGCATATAATAACGATAACTAGAAACGTTTGATGTGCCGTTTGTACTCTTTGTATGGATAATTTCATTATATTCGTATGTAATTAACGTATGTTTGGTTGTTACCGCTCAGAATGTACTTTCGCCGTAAAATTGAAACTGAAAAATTTATGTTTTTGATCAGTTTCGTCACAAACATAGATCGTAAACGATCGACGAGCGTAAATAAAGTAAAGGGGTTTCTTCAGTATACGTAGAATTAATAAAATATGATATACAACAGACAAACTATCACAGATGCAACGTACTACGGGCCCTGACCGTAACCTCTAGCCCTCTTTGTCTTCATACCCTGCGCTCACACCTGCCCCTGGGAGTACGTCAGCCGGTCTGGTGGTACGGCACGGCCAGCGCGGGTCGTCTGCACGGGTGTGGCAGCTGGTGGGTCCTGTATCTGTGGTGGCGGAGCTCCTTCGAGCTGCGAGGTTGGTAGTATCTCCTGGATCTCCTCGCTCGAGTCCTCCAAGTCGTCCCCCTCGAAAGGATCCGGTGCCCAACCGCTGCCGCGTGCGGCCTGCGTGGAGGAGCCAGCGCCAGCAAACATCCTCGGCGCTGTAGAGTGGAACCATGTACACCAAAATATTGATAATTGTAAATCAAAATTTGGCAAGGCAAAAATAAAGTTTGATATAACCTGAAGGACCTCCTATGGTGGCCCGAGGGGCAGTTGTCACGCCCACGCCCTGCGGGGAGGAGCCAGCGCCAGCAAACATCCCCGGCGCTGTACAGTAGAACCATGTACACCAAAATATTAATAATTGCAAACCAAAATTTTGCATAGAAATAGAAATAGAAATTTATGCATAGAAATAGAAATTACAAAGAGATAATAGATTTTACCTGCAGATAAATCAGCAAGCTGACAGAGCTTCGCTGCTTTCGTTCAAGCTCGCTCTCAGCTCTCTCTTCTTTTTTTTCTGTAATTTCAGTGAATTTTATGATATTTTTGGAGTCTGGGAGGGGGTTTTATACTGCCTGGGCTAAAAACCGCCCTCCCAGAGGGCGGCAAGGGGGCCGCCTGCAAAATGACTGACGGCCGTGGGCCGCCGGCCAACGGCCGTCAGCCATGTTATCATATCGCCCTCTGGGAGGGCGATTTCAGACATATCGCCCTCCCAAAGGACGGCGAGAGTATATTTTTGTAAATTTTTAAAATGAAAATGTAGTTTTATAAATTTTTTATTAAATAAATATAAAAATAAAAAAATTCCATTGCACATGCCCTTAGGAACTGCCATGGGTGGCGCAGCGCATGGGCCACAGCCGCCACTGTGGATTCGCGCCGATAGAGGAGAGAACGTGAGCGTCCGGTCCGGCCGGTGACGGTTTTTCGAGGCCGCGCGCTGTGAGGGCCGGCTGAGCAAGGCAGGCGGCCGCAAGGTTGTTCTTCCCCACTTGGGCCTCACACGTTGGATAGCATACGGGCCTCACGGTGTGGCTCTAGATGGGCTTTGTGTGCTTTTGAGGACTTGAGGCATCCTGTGGTCTTGTTTGGATAGCTCAAAATCCCGGACTATTCAAGTGTGTCGGCTCGGAATTTTTTTAGATGTTTCACTAATTCATTTACAAATATTGCACGGGTGTTCTTTGAATATTTGAATAAGTATTTTATGATGTTTCACTCTGTTTTTCACTCGGTGTTTCATGTATAATATACAAAAATGTTTCAATTAGAAATAAAATAATATATATTTTTTATCAGAAATATAATTATGTAAGATCTTTTTAAAAAATTTAATTACAACAAATAAATGGTGTAATCAGATCATATATCGGATAAGTAATTTAGGAGAAAAATTAGTCTAAAATAGGATAAAAATTGTTTAGAGGTGGACTTCTAAAACATTTTTTCTCTATGCTACTGTGCAGGTAGACTTTGGTAGAAGGAACTGTTGTTGTGTGCACGCAGAGCGGTCTGTAAAACACTGTGCAGGGTAGAGCGGGAGTATAGATGGCCAAATAGGTTGCGCTGCTCTGGGCCGGTCTAAGCATATGTGTACTGCTCATAGCACAAGCATGACACGGCCGTTTGGTCATGGGCCATGTTGTGTCATGTTTGGACTGGCGTCTCCACACGGTTTTATAGTGGCTGACATGGCACAATCCATGGCATGATTCAACCCGCAAGACATGACCTATTTTTAAAATTTTTCTATTTTTTCTTATTTTCCTAATATTTTCCTTATTTTTCTTATATTTCCTTATTTTTCTCAATTTTTCTTATTTTATTCTATTTTCCCGTAATTTTTCTCTACCATTTCTTTATTTTTTTTCCTCTTTTTTCTTTTTCTGTTAGGCCAACCGTGATGATGCGACTTTTTCGGCCTATGGGCCATTCTCGTGCTCGGCTGCGATCGTCTGCTCCTCTTTCCAGAAGCAGAAGGGGAAAACCATTGGCCTGTTCTTCTGGTTGGCTTTTGTTGACTGCAACTAAACTATAGCAGCGGTTCACAACTTTGGTTGCTAGCACCTAAAAGAGTGTTGGCTAGCTGGTCGAGATCGACTGCTAGTACACTGGACTCCTTCTAGATGGCAACCTTGTAAGGACGAGTATCAAAAAGAAAAAAAAAAACTTGTAAGGACCGGTTGCTTGGTGGCGTGCTATAAAAAAATGGCGAGCTACTCGATTTCTTGTTTGCTCTGTCCTGCTAGTGTGCTCACCACTTGTTGAAGGCCGCATGCTCCAGCTGACCAGCGGCCAGGAGCCCAGGCTCCGTGCTTACATCGGAGCGCAGATAAGGTCAAAGGCTCCGAGCGATCATGACACGGGGATGGGATTAAATCCAACCACCAATGTTTTATTCGCATGCTGTTTGTTGGATCATAGCATGATGATGACGCTACAAACGCGATTACTTCAATAAACTACAATACACTTTATTTTCTTTTTTTAGTCCTCTCAATATGTTCCTTTTCCCTCTTCAATCCTCAGTATTGAGTTCCAACGACCTGCGACGACGATACGATGCCAACGTGAAATTAAGCAGGCATTTCAGAGCGACGGAGGCCAAGCGGTTACCACTAAGAAAACGGTTCAGATATTATTCGCTAACCGTCTGAAATTTCGGATACAGATAGGATCGGTTGGATAATTTTTGGATAATCTCGGATTCGAAAATGGAAACGGATAATTTTTCTCGGATACGGATACGAATACAGTAAAAGTATTATCCGACGGATTTCGGAATCGGTCGGAAACTATCCGGATAAATTTTCGGATATCCGCATCACCCATTACCTAACCCAAACTTTGCATGCCCATTACCACAGTCTGCTCGATGTGACGACGCCATCTGCTCCAAGCGCCGGCCGCCGCCGAACCTTGCTCCCCCGCGCTCGCCGCCGCCGGACCCCGCACCCCCGCGGCTGCCGGCGCCATCCCTCGCGCCCACGGCCGCCGCCGCTGCCGGGGCCCCGAGCCCCCGCGGCTACCTTTCCCGTTGGGCCCCGCGCCCCCATCGGCCTCCGCTGTCGCCCGGCCTCGCGTCCCCCACGGCCACCGGCGCAGGCCCTGCGCCCACGCCCGCTGCCGCTGCTGGGCCCTGAGCCCCAGCAGCCACCTCCCCGTCACGTGAGGCGGCGGCAGTGGGGGAGGTGGAGGGTAGCTGCTCGGCGGCGGCGGGTACAGTGGAGCGGACAGCGATGGCAACGGCGGGTAGCTTGCCAACGCCGGAGATGGATACGGCGCACCCGACGGCGACGGCGCGCAGCAAGAGATTGGATCTTGCTCTGGCCAAGCGCCGTTTGAAGCCGGCTGCGGCTGCTGATACGCGCCGTCTCCGCCACCGGTGACGGAGTAGGTGAAGCTGAGCTTGCCGTTCGCCTTGCCGTCAGGGGCGCACACCTGGTAGCTCACATGCCGCGGTGCCACGCCATCGCCGCCACCGACAAGGTTGGCAAGCGGCACAGACACCTTACCGACGAGCTTGTTCCCAAGGAGCGGCACCTGCGCCTTCACCTCGAACTGCAGCATACCGTCCCTGACCCCGTCCTCTGCGGCCGTTCGCCAATATTATTGTTAAAAAAATAATAAGTTGTCTCTCTTCGTTGGTTTGTAAAGTTTAGTTTGAGGGGTTTTTATATTCGAATAAATATTCGTTACCGTATTCGTTTCGATTCGTATTCGCTCCGTATCTGTATCCGGTAATATTCGATTCTGTTTTTGTATCCGAGGTTTCCGATTCTGAATCCAATTCCGAAAAAAATATGAAAACAAATATGGTATAGCTAGTTTCCGACCGTTTCCGATCCGTTTTCATCCCTACTTGTTATGTTAATGCAGATCCGAATTCTCATCATGTCCTTCTACCTAGTCGGACATGCGGCTCAACAGCGACATTTTTTTAAAAAATATCTAGCCTTGGTGAAGAAGCTATATTTAATTATTATAAAAATTACAGAACGGATGGCTATAAATTACAAACTCACGGCTTAATTAAAAAATACTTAAAATACCACCTTAAAAGATAGAGATATCACATACCACTAAACCTCCATCTATGGTTAACGTGAATTTGCATAACCTCCATCTATAGTTTAGTAGTTTAAAAAACACATAACAAATAATAAAATAAGCCACGCCCATAAACCTATCCAAACACTGCCTAAACAATAATATGATACTTTCAGTCACTCTAGCCCAGCCAGTCAAAACTGAACTGAATTACAAAAGGCACTATCTCTGAACTTGGAAAAAAGAGAGACGCTGAAACGGTAAAAACCTCAAGGAAGAACAAAGAGAGGAGCCACGGGCTCTCAGCGTCCGGCGGCCCATGAGTAGCCCAAGACGGCCACTCCGCCCGTCACACTTGACCCGATCGCGTCCGTATCACTATACCTCCTCTCTTCGACTCCTCTCCTGCGGGCGCCGGGCGATCTGGTGGTGTGCGTCGCGGCACAGCCAGTCAGCCCGTCGGTCCTCCTCCTCCTCCTCCTCGCGTTTTTTTTTTCGCCCCCATCTTTGAACCTTCTCCTCGTCTTCTTCTTCTTCTTCCTCCGCTCTGACCAATAGTCTGGCAAAGCCCCCGGCTTCTCCCCCCTCCTCCCCTTCCCCTATATATCTCCTCCATTCCAATCCCATCAGCAGCAGCACACAGGCGCCAGCCAGCTAGCGAGAGGGGAGCAGCCGACGCGCCGGAGCGGGAGGGGGGAGGATTGGGGATTCGGTTCCGCGATGGCGAAGCTGTACGTGCAGGCGGTGCCCCCGGTGGATCTGAACAAGAACACGGAGTGGTTCATGTACCCCGGGGTGTGGACGACCTACATCCTCATCCTCTTCTTCTCCTGGCTGCTCGTCCTCTCCGTCCTCGGCTGCACGCCAGGCATGGCGTGGACGCTCGTTAACCTCGCCCACTTCGCGGTAAGCAACGTCCCTTTCGCTTCTCCCCGGAATTTGGGTTAGGAGCGTGCACCGGTGGGCGAGGGCCCGTGGATTGGAGGGCCGACGGTTGTAGTAAGTTTATCTCGCTTGTTCGTATCACGAGGTTTGGAAATTAGGATGGATCGGGACGGTGCATCTGATGGATGTTGCCGGCTGACTGCGTATTGCCTTGCCTAGTTAGAACTGGGATTTGCCCCATCCAAAGCTGCTGGTGCTGGCATTGACGTTCTGCCGTCCATCGACACTGTAATACTCGCTCGACACTACACCACCACCACTTGAACTGTCTATGGATTTCGCTGAATAGAATTCCAAACCTCTATGTCAACCTACACAAGCTTCGTGACGTTTTAGGATCTTTAAGCTTGAAGCCTAGTCCAAAACGAAATTTCTCTTGTTTTCAGTATGCAGACATTATAGTATCAGTAAGGGGGCCCTGCCTATTGTCATTTTATCCATTAGGAGGTTTAAACAGTTGTATGGCCCTGCTTTGTCTGCTTCTGAGTATGGTCATAGTGGTGGTGTGTAGTTAACTACATACATATTGATAAATGATAAAAAAATGCTATTTTGACCTTATATGTTAGTATGCATTTCTGAATACGCTTCGTTCAGTAATCACATAGTTTGCAGTTCAGTTCATCTGTGTGATGCATGTGAGTGGTATGGAATATCTCCTTGTCATCTGCAACTATGTAAGTAATATATGATGAGATAGCAGTGTGAAAATTATATCACTATTTGCAGTTAACGTCTCGAAATTTTTGTGCTGTCCTGCAATAAAATGTGCATTTCGTTTCACATAACATTGTAGCTGGCATTTCTTTTAATATGAGCTTTATCCAATACCAAAATATAGTGCACACTTTGCTACAGGTTTCTAGAGTAGGATTTACTTGTACAGTTGTACTGTAGTAGAAGATTCCTAGAGTATCTGTTTTTTAGGACACAGTAGCATTGTATTTTCATGAAACAATGGACATAGTTACACAAATTTCCACCTTTCATTTGAAAGGCATTAATTGAAGCCTTTCTTAGGTATTTAAGATCTGAGTGGTGATAGTTTAGTTGAGTTTGCTCTGATGGCTATAGTATAGTCGTGACTTGGCATAGTGAGAACTGAGACTGCATTGGAATCAATTGTAGTAGAAAGAAAGAATTTTTTTCCCTATTGCCACTGCCTGCTAACTGAATCTTCATTGCAGATCACATACCACTTTTTTCACTGGAAGAAGGGAACTCCATTTGCTGATGACCAGGGGATATATAATAGATTGACTTGGTGGGAACAAATGGACAATGGAAAGCAGCTTACTCGCAACAGAAAATTTCTGACCGTGGTTCCTCTGGTCCTGTAAGAATTAATCTGTTGCAATGGAGTTTCCTTTTTACTACAGCATTGAAAATATGGATGGTAATTGATTCTACAGCAAGTAGTAAATAGTTTCAGACTTTCAGTAGGTATGCAATGAATTAACATCTAGCTCTGATGTTCTTTACCAGCATAGTCAACAGTAGTATACATTTGTAAGGATCGGGAAGAAGGTTTGAATCTGCTTCTGGGAACAACCTGGGTCTTTCCAACTTTTAGTTACAACAAGGGACTTGTTTTTTAGCTTCAATTCCAAATTGTGTTTGGGAAGGAAGTTCATATCTGCACCTGGGAAGATTGTTAAGGCACACGGTTACTCTCTTTGATAACAGAGCATCAATTAGATTTTATTTACGAATGGACTAGCTGGGTGAACTATGGTAGTTGCTCATTATGAATTATAATAGACGTTAGACAATTCAATGCCCGCTATAGTAAGAATATTTGTTCTGAAAGCTATGTTGAACTACTTAGTACTAGTTGATTAGCTTGAAACACACACAAACCATAACTCTTTTACTTGGAAGAAGAACCTCATGTTCTTTCCCATAACTACAGGAATCAGTTTCTAGCTGTATTTCATAAACATTTTAACCTGGGATGGCATGCACAGTATATCTCCATTTCCATCACCCAAGTACCTTCAGAGCCATGCAGTTGTACATTGTTTGTTTATAGATTGGGTTTGGGTTATGCCCTGCATTCACTGATGTTTCTGCACACAATAGATCATTATTTCAGGACAACTAAATACAGATGGACCATTCCATGCAGATTCTATATTTTGTGTTGCCTCACTTTTCCTGCTAGCTCAATTTCTGCACAAGTATTAATGTACTACATCTGGTTGTTCGACATGCCTCTTTCTTGTTATGAACAGGCATTGTAGGTTGTACCCGCTTAGAAAAATATAAAAATTAGACTACAAAATTAGTTTTAGTCAGGTGTTTTCTCTAAAAATATTGGACTTGCAGTAACCAGCAGCTAAACTCTGCTGCGCAGCTGAGCCGAGCACACCCATTATCACTCTCTACAGTTAGCCAGGATTTACATATGAGGGGGGCCAACTTAAATGAGTGATAACGGTCATAGAAAAAATAGCATAACAGTACAAGATTTCAAGCCTTTCCAAAATAACAAAACACTTGTTTTGACAGTTTGGAAACATGAAAGTATCTTTTTCATGTCAAAAGATTCAGAAATTTGTGAACAGATCAATCATACCTTAAAAGTTATGAACTGATGAACAAGTGATTACTAGCTGACTAGAGGCTCGTTTTAGGCTTTGAAATCAGTGTGCGGCATGTGAGCAACGACGAGTCGATGAAGGTGAATTAGTCAAGGAAACTTAGCAAGATTGAGAGAGAAGACACATCCACATAGCGCCTAAACGCAGAACCTTCACAGTCACAACTAGCAACGGTAGATTAGAACATATAGCAGTCGGGCGTCGACACTTGGGCCCTTGTGGTATTCACCCTGTAGGCTCATTGCCTCGTTCAGTACCAACAAAGGACACAACAATACACACAGCAAAGGCCCAGACCCCATGCATGCTGGACAGTGGACTTGAATGGTTTGGTAACGTGTGAGGCTAATACATCAAGTCCATTATATTTAATTACATGATTATCAACTGATCCTCCACATGAAATAAACCTCTGGGGGAGGCCAGGCACCCCCCCAAGCTCCGCCGCTGCATCTGGTTGTCAACTTTTTTTTTCTTTATGTTTTGTTGAAAGTGCTTCTAATGGTTAGTATTTTTGGGGAATATTTGAATAGTTTGTGTTCTTAATGGCTGCCTTTTTTGGGGAACACTAAGATTAGTTTGCTCCAAAATTTGTTTCACTAGGAGTTTTCTCTAAAAATTTTGTCACTCTACCGTAGGGTAACATGGTATTTTTATAGTCAAGTCTTTTGTTTTGCTTAACCAGCCGGACATGTCAAATAGTTTTGTGAAGCTTTTATATCACATAGACTTATCAGGAATCATTTTTCTTCCTCAAACCTCTTTACAGGATGGCAATTTCTCCAGTCCCCTCTATTGATTATCTTCTTTTATTTACCATTATGATCTCCAGCATTAATTGTGAGAATGGTTTCTCTTTTACTCTGCAGATACTTGATAGCCTCGCACACGACAGATTATGAACATCCTATGCTCTTCCTCAACACCGTTGCAGTCACGGTGCTGGTTGTTGCAAAACTACCGAACATGCACAAGGTCCGGATCTTTGGAATCAATGCTGGCAACTAGGCGGCAGCATCCCACGGTTTGTTATCACTGCCATGGTTCATTTGAGTGGCAGGAAACAGTACACCCAGTTCTAAACTGGATAACTAGATTGGTTTTTAAGAGTAGTTAGTCGATGACATGTAATCATTGTACAGAGCTAAAGACATGGAAATGATGCTGTTCAGGATCTAGTGAACACAACTTCTTTAGGCTCTTATCCCACCAGAAAAAAATTTTCATTTCACTGTTAATGTTGCTATATATATGCGCTCCTTTTTTAGTGTATGTCAGTTGACACATGGACAGCCTTGTGCTTATGGAGAATTTCTATCTTTTGTCTTCGTAATGTGAGGCAGGAAATAAATAATGAGAAATCTGGCAATTGGCCATATCCTCGGGGAATAATGAGTAATCTGGCAGAATCAATGCAGAACAGTTTTTGTAATACTCAGCTGTAGACAGTCAGATCCAAGAGTTAAAATTCTAGGCCTGGTAGTTGTTTTACTTGGGGTACAAGAACCTGGGTTAAGGACCCGTCAAACCAAGCTGATGGATGACAACAGCACAAATCAAGCAGTTGTCAACTAACTTGATTTGTCGATGCTGTCTGAAGGAAGATTTGACATGCCTGGGTTAGTGATCTTTCAAAATGACATGCCTGGGCTGGTTGGTCTGTCAACTTTGCGCTTCAGTTTCAGTGTGGGTAAATGTTATCACTCATGCTCTGGCGCTGAAGTGGTGATAGTAGATATGCCTTGAGCACTGCTACACGTGCTTCAAAAATTCTAACAAAACTCTTACTAACAAAGCTCTCAATTATTTGATTTAACTAGATGGTAGTTATAAGAAATCTAGATTTACTCACAACATAACACATCAGCGTTTACAAGAGTTTTATAAGATAAATTTTATACATATAGACTTCCATATGCCATGGGCAATTGCCAAATGTTAACACTTTCTTAGCCTCCCAGTAAATGTATTCATTTTACTCCAAGTAAATGTATTCATTTTATCTGTACAGTAAATGTTACTCTCCGGTTTTTAGTATTTAACGTTGTTGACTTTTGGACATAAGTTTGATAATTCGTTTTATTTGAAAATTTTGTACAAATATATAAAAATATACTACCTCCATTCCAAAATATAAACTTTTGGTGTCTCTCAATAAGTGAGAAATGGATGGTGGTGGGAGAGTGTTTGAGGCTAAGATAGAAATTTGAATGGAAAGTGATTGATGGAACAAGTAGAACTATAAACAATACTAAAAATGCTTATATTATGAAATAAGATTTGAATTTTAGAAATATTTATATTTTAGAATGAATGGAGTAAACCAATACTTAAAAAGTACCTTTAATTATAAAAAAAATCGCAATAAAAATAAATAAAATCTAAACCACGAAAGTTAACTCGGGCAAATAGGGCATAATAAGGAGCTAGAGTTGCTGCAGATTATTTGCTCAACGCCTCTAAAAATATATTTTTATAAAAAAAACTCTATTGTATTACTTAGATCACTTGTTCAAAGTTATGTACTAAGCCTATATTTTTAAATATTTAATTTATTTTTATAATTAAGTAGATAATCGACTGCATCTGCTGAATAATTCTATTTCAACGGGGTCGAAGTCGTACTCATCAGCTCACACACGATAGGACTGCGGTTTAGTTGGCCGTTGCTGGTGCTTGGAAAAGCTAGCCCAAAAATGCAACAAAAATCTCTCCATTTGAACGCAAATGTTTGTCACACATGCCATGCGCCCAGGTCCACTCCCTGTAACTGTCATTCTATCAGTATCGTTCACTTGGCCAGCTTTATCTTCCAAATGAAGCAAAGCGGCAAGAAGAGGACTCCGACGACTGTTGCACCCGTTACTACAATAATTTTCTAGTAGTCCTCGACCTGATTTGGAACCCAAATTTCACTGTTTCAGCAACGCAACTTTAGCTTTGTTCCGTTCTGAACTGAACCATTCACCAAGCAACCTGTGAGCAGCAATTTCTGCCCGCCTCAAATCAAGATATGGTCGGCTCAGCTCATAGAGGGACAGATGGAACTATCAATGGACATTGCGGTAGGCGTGACCCGTCGACTTGCCATTGACTTTATTTTTTGGTCTCAAAATAAAAAAAAATTTAGTATTGGATATAACACATTCTATTATTATAAATCTGTTAAATTTATAGTACTAGAATAGTCATATTAGTAATAGATTTTTTTTCTTATTTTAAGATGAAGAAAACATTATGTACTAGTATGAGTATATACAGTTCGGTCCAGTCTTAAACTCAAAGAGCTAGCAAGAGAAACTTCACCATGCACATTATTGCAGTTGCAGATCGTGTCAACGAGGACATGTCACTGAGTGGGCTACATGAATTTTAGTAATACATGATGCCTGAGCCATCTTCAGAATCGCCTTTGAATCATGGTCGATCGTGTCACACTGTGGCCACTACCGTACGTCCGTGCCCTGTTGGGTGACTGCCTGCCGACCGGGGTGAATGGACGGCCCTTTTTGGGATTGGATCTTCCCAGAGATTGCGGTGACAATGCACGAGCAACCGAGCATACCGCACATATATTCAGGGGAGATGCGAGCTGAAAATGTCGCTTGGTGTTTGGCCTTGTGGGTGCTATTTCGCCTGAAGAATTTGTTCACGACAGTATTCCCCAGCTTCACGCAGGCGAGTTCATGTATGATGTGTTGAATATGCTTCTCCTGAACAAGGGTGCGCTGCGATTTCGCGAGCAAGATGATGGCAATTACTGCACACGTGAGAGAGCTTAAAAACGTTTTTAACTTCTATTAATTTTCTTCTTTCAACTTAGCTAGCACAAATATGGTAATTCCAACAACGTATATCCTCATTCTCCTTTTATGATCTCCAATTAGATTTTTAGGTATAAAATATATTACCTATTCCATCAGATAACTAAAAACTGGCTGCTAATAATAAAAAATGGATCCATCCTAAAGAGCAGAAACAGAAATCGCTTTGCCCCTCCTCCACATGTCACTCTCTTTCCCTTTCTCACGATAGATTGGGAGCCTGACTTCTCCCAAACTTATGGAGAGCGAGTTTTTCGGGTTGAATATTTCTCTTTTTGTTAGCTACTTAGAGCTATTGTTAGAGTCTAATTTTCACTTCAAGTCCCAAAATTTTAGAATTAGGATCTATATTGAGTGTCTGTCGGCCGTGCTTTTATAAGAGTCCGATAAAAATTTCAGCCCGCATATATAGGGCTTAGAGCATCACCAATAGATTGTGAAAATGAATCCCAATCCTGAAATTTGGGAAATTTTCTCAGAAAGTTAAATCCAACAGATTCCTACCCACATGCCTAATACTAGGAATTTCTCAACCCAGGTTTTTTCATTCTCTACATCTAGGGACGATATTTCGCTCCCAATCCAACTCTTCACGGCAGGAGATCGCATGCGCAGATGAGGGGAAGAGAAACGATTCTATTGGTATTATTTTTAGGTGGCCCTTTTTTTATTAAAGGAATCAAATTTACGATATCTCTTCAAGATAAGGATATCTTCATGCCTTAATCCTAATTATATATTCCTTAAAAGAGATATAAGAGATTGAATTTTGTGAAACAGTTGATTATGCTCTTACGGCCATCCACATCGAATTTATTGTAACTGTTGTGATCGGTGTACCAAAGTACTAAAGTTTCTGACTAAGGTGATGTTCTTAAGTAATTATTTTTGTGATTTATATGAGCTGCATGCAAAACAAAACATCATTAGCGTCTGATTAATTAAGTATTTACTATTAAAAACTTGAAAAATAGATCTATTTGTTTTTTAAGATACTTTCATATAGAAAATTTTTAAAAAAACACACCGTTTATCGTTTTAAGAAACGTGCGCGTGGGAAACGAGAATATAAGCCAAAGAAAAGAAGCAGTGCCGAACGGCACCTAAGTATACTGGCCAGTTAACAGATTGAAGTAGGCAACATCCTGAAATCAAAGCCTTGCTATTCATGCGTTGTGCGCTTCCTCATGGTACCACTGATAGGATTTGTTTATCGTTTGAAAAGATTACTGTCCTCCACGGTAAGATAGTTACCGTGTGGTGACTGCAATGAATTTTATCTTAAAAAACTTAAATTCAAATTTTTTAAATTTCACGGTAAAGTTATGGTTACCGCACCGTGGTATATTGAAGCTGAAATTACGAAAAAAAATTATAAGATGTAATAAAAATTCTAGAAAATTCAAGAAAAATTATGGATATCTCTAGAAAAATAACGTAATATTGAATTTTTTTGAATAACCCTTGCTATATTATTTACACTTAAACAAAGTAGCAATTATATTCCAACCCATCTTTTTTTTGTCAATTTCGATGGAGCTCCAAAATATACAGTAAACCTAATCATTTTCATAAATTTTCATCAATGATCCATAATTCAAGTACTAGCTACTAGAATTTTTTAGATTTTTTTAAAAATTGAATTCGAATAAAATTTAGGCAAACCATACCACCAGATACCCCTATTATATCCTAACGGTATACACAATTACCATAGTAACCGTGCGATAACCGGCAGTATGAGAAGCACTGATTACCGAGCAGGCTTCATTGATGAGAGCTCGATCAATCGGCATATCAGATCGTAACCATCGTCCACCGTTTCTGCATTCAACTCTTTTCCCAGCTTGATCGGAAGAAGGTTTAGCAATTTTATGCAATTGAAACTAGTACTATAATTCCCGCATGGAATAAGTACCTTTTTTTTGGGAGAAACCCACATGAACTCTTCTCGTCTTCATTGGCAGAATTGGCTCCCGATCATGTTGTGCAGTTGGAGCTAGCTAGCTTGGTAGGACATTCACAATAAAAGACAGCTTTATAAGTGGTCTAAGAAAAAGAGTATGTATCATGTAGGGTGGAGTTATTATGAGGATACTAGCTCTATAATATAGAACACTCTCAAATGGATTTTTGCGCTATTTTTTTATCAATCCTTATAATATATTTTATTACCAAATTAATTAAAACTTTATATTTTAGACCTCAGGAAAAGAAATAAAACTATACACATACCCTTAACTCCCTATAGACCCGCATGTCAATCATACCTATAGAAATAAATAAAGAGAAAGCTGATCACCACATAGGTTCAATCGATTTCCCTTCTCACGGTCATAGATCGATGTCATTAGCCTCTAATCCCCCCTTCTGTCTCCTTCGTCATACTGGATCTCCTTCTCCCGGATAACCACTGCCTCCTTGATGTTGTAGATCGTGACAGCATAGATCGAGCGACAAGAGCTCAACCTCTTCCTACTTGCTATTTTATAGGTGGCGTCCTCTCTTTTTCTCGTCGGATCTCATTGCTTACTCCTCGGCTCGGACTCGGCATTGCTTAGGTTAATGCTTGACTTCCACCGTTCCTCCCTCTCTCCTATTTCCTGATCCACACACAAGACGACAGTCTTTCCCAACGTAGCTTGAGACCCGTGCCTTGCCGCACGAGTGGCCTCACTCTGCCGAGGCAACCCTGTCCTCTACAAGGCACGAAAAGTCACTGTTTTTTCCCTTCTTTCCTCCATAGTAGCTCGCCGCCAACGTGGCCTGAGGGAGGCCACACGTCGCTGTGGAGCGTTGTGAATACCCGCTGTTGTTTTGTGGCCAAACACTTGCGGATGGCACCACATGCCCCTGACAGGAACAGCCGTCCGGCTGCCTAGCTAGCCTTTCCAGCTTTCCCATCGAGTAAAAGCCCTTCAATTCATAAAGCTGCGGCAAGACGGGGGATCACAAAAGAAAAGAGAACGAGGCATCGATCGATCGATTCGCCCTGGTCATGTCTGTTCTCTGCGAATCTTTCTCCGAGGAAGTTTTAGATTCCGCCCTGCTGCCGTCCGTACCTCGCGCGCCTTCTCGAATGCAGCAGTAGCAACACAGAGGCTGCAGGCAACGAATGCACACATGCCCAAGTTTTCTGTGGTAGAGTAGCAACAATCCGATAAGTATACATACGTAGTAGAAGACGTAGGGATGTACGAACTCCGTACATATATACGTGCTCGAGTTGTCACTGTCGAGGAAAAACAAATAATTACTAAACTGGTGAGCGTAGATTTCTGACGGAAAGACGGATGCAGCAGATGCCAGATGGCATGCAGCAAGCAACGTATCGTACATATAGCTACTTGGTGCCTACGTGCTGCTACAGTAATTGACCGGTCCACCGCACGGACGGCTCGCTCCAATCACCGTCCCTACGCCGCGCGCCTAGGCCATAGCTAGTATCGAAAATGTTATTTAGCAAACGTTTATATATAGAACGTCCACATTAATATCTTTTTAGCTTTTTGGTTTTAGCATTTTTTTAATAAAAACTTTATATATGTAAATTTTATATATATAAAGTTTATATACGGAGAGTTTATATGTTCGATTCGAATTCAGAATTAAAGTTCTAATGTAGAAATTTTATATAAATAAACTTATATATATATATATAATATTTTCTATATATAAAGTTTATATATATATATATATATTATACGTCCGATTTTGGATTCGGATTTGATTTAAAATTAAAGTCTTTTACGTAGAATATCCACGTATTAAAAGTTTATATATGTAAAGTTTATATATATAAAGTTTTTATATATAAAGATTTTTTTATCGCACGTAGACCAGGCTAAAGCTTCGAGGATAGTCCAGACACACAAACGTTCTCCCATTAGACCTCTCCATCATCGGGATGGTATGTAGTGCAGCTCACGTTTTGTGTTATATAGCGCAGCGCACGTAACTGAGGCCTCTCGATCGATCGGATGGCCGGGTGACGATGCAACAGTAGAGCACCGGGCTAGCGGGCGAGTGGACGTGACGGCCCTGACAGGCGCACCAACATGACGGGGCTTGCAACACGCGCGTCGTCGCCGTTCCGGGCGCGCGTACGATGCGTGTTTGCCTTTGCCCCCGTGTCGAAACCAAACCGTGGCTGATTTCCGTTCCATCGAGCGGGTGCGGTGCGGTGCTACTAAAATATCCAATCTGTCTGAGTGTCTGGCCAAAAATTCTGGTTTCTTGCATTTCACCCCAACCCCACTTCGGCACGGTTCGTGTTGACCTGTCTGCTTGACAAAGATGTCTATTCTTCTTCCTCCTTTTTGACATTCTGGAAGGAACCCCCTAGGAGGGCACCTTTTAATGTTCTTGTGGGGATGGAGTTGCCTCCGGTGCAATTGCTGCAAAACTTTCCTACTATATTCCTCCTTAAAAAACTTTATTTTCAGATTCATAGTAAAAGTTAAAATCTTTTTATGACCGAAGTAGTACATTTTAAACGGGCCTAAAATCCCGTCCAACCATATCTGTTAAGAACGACATACTCTACGTTTTAAGCAATTCATTTATCTCTACCAGTATTAATGGGTACCCTGAGAAAGCTATAATATTAACAAAACATATACTATCGTTGGTTTGGTTGATCATATTCAAAATTCATGTCAAACAAAATATATCTTAATATATACCATGGAATATTTATTTTAAAAAAATTCCTTGTATGCCCCTAAAATTTTAGCCAATTCCTTCTATGCTTCTGAGTTGTGCTTACCAAATCCCTTTCATACCCATTTCCTCAGTTGACCATTAAATTCATATGAAAATGTCCATTTTTCCCTCGCACATTGAAGAAACATAGAAATTGTGGACTATATTGTTGGAATTATAGAAATTTGTGGTATGAACTGTTATGTTTATGAGTTTGTTGTGCGAGGTATTATTCACAACAAAAAATTTTTTACACAATGATGGAAAATTAAAATTTATATTTTATTTATTAAAAAGAGTATATGCAGCATACTTTTGTGATGGTAGCACAATATATTTGCCACATGTTATATATATTATCTAAAAGAAATGATATAAAAGACTAATTATTATGTTTACGATTTCCAAAAATGTCACATATTTTTTGTGAATATATATTATATCTTGAAACTTTACATTTAACACTTCTGAATATTGTATTCACACAACAAATTTCTATATTTCTAATGGTAGATTTCGCATAACTTCTAACGGTAGATTCTATAAAATTCTACCTTCCTTATATGTCAAGGGTAAAACCGACTTTTTTATCCTATTAAACAGTCAACTAACGGTCAATTGATAGAAAGGATATAAAAGGGATTTGGATCAGCTCTAGAGATCAGACAGTAGGCTCGCACCACGACTCCAACAAGAGCTCAAGGTCGTCGTCTTCCTGTTAAGGAAACAACTCTATTCCTCTTCTTCAGTTATGACAAGCATGGGACCTTCGTACAAACCATCATTACGAACATGCTCAACTCGTTACAGGATTCCATTTTCGTGCCTCATCAAGACCCCTCAATGCGTCCCGCATCATGCCGGAGTCAACCAACAGTGTCGCCGCCGGCGAACTCCTGAAACTCACGCGAACACGGAGTGGACAGAAGAGAGAATTTAAACTTGGCAGCTTTTCTGGATGTATTTCTTCTCTCCTTAAAGAAACTACATGCAAATTGGAGCAGCTACTCCGCTCAAAACGCACCACGTCCTATTCCCAATTCCCAATCTAACCTTGAGCCCTTCTCACCCACTGATTTCTCCGCCTTGGTTGGATCTGGTGCCGGCGCTCCAGTGCCGCCTCCACTGCTCCACTCTCGAAGGACATCGACTAAAGGGTTGTTAATTGGTGGACGTCCGATGCTTTTTGGATGGTCAGATCAGATGCTACTGCTAAAGTTACAGTAACAATAGCAACTTCACCTGATCCGAATCTGTATGGAAGGGATCAAAATCAAAATTTAGAGGTATATAAGGGAGAGAGCAAAACTCAAGGGTATGGAAGGGATCAACTAAAATTTTAGGGGCATATAAGAAATTTTCTTATTTAATTTTTACTACCACCAGCTCTTTAGTTTTAGTTTTTTTTTAATTTAGTAATTCCTAAATCTGGAATAAATAAATATGAAGTTGTAGCCATTCTAGACTATCAATTTAATATTTTATTAATTTAATTTCCAACTTATAATTAACAATTAGCAAGTTTTAATCAATTTGTGGACTCTTGGTTTAATCTAAGCCGTTATAATTCAGAAAATAACCAATATATTGAATATATGATTAAAATTTTAATATTTATAATATTAATAATAATAGCATGTACAATGCATAGGTGTGACTGGTATTCTTATTCAAAATATTAAATTAAGAAACTGAGTGAAACTGTCAGAAAACTATAGATTAAAGCCATGTATTAGAAAAATAGATATTTAACATTGAATTCTACACAAAACTATAGATTTAAGCCACGACAAAACTATAGATTTAAGCCACTATGTCTAAAAATATATACTTGGTGCCGATTTTCTCATAAACCACAGATTTTAAATTTTTCATCAGGAAATAATATCGTCATAAATTATGTACTAAATATGCCGTTTTAATATCACGACATAAATTTTGTAATTTTTGGTAAATTCGACATTAAATGTGTGTAATTCTCCACTGTGGGTTAAAATTTTACCCCGCGTATATTCCAGTGCATTTTACTTCATTTTTCTCTTCAAATATGCCGCGTAAGATAGTGAACAAACATATTTACGAACTTCTGCTATATATGGAGCACAGGTACAACATTTTAATGTAGAACAGAAAGAGAAGCATTTGTGCAGATAATGTAACGGTAGTGGTAGCTGCACTTTCTGCAGCACTATGCAGTGGTGAAAATTGTGCATGTGCATTTGGCACCCAAATGACAACCACTATGCTATCAGAAAACCCCGCAGTGCTAGCAACTTACCTCAGGGATCGAGATCACTATCTGCAAGCCAACCATTTCAAGAACTCTCATTCTTCCGCAACCAGAAAGTACTGTGCTGCATAGATTACCTAAATGGCTGGATGGAAGTAGTATGCTTTGTGAAAGAGCATCCAAAAAGAAAAGTAAGATGAAAACCAAGAGAAGAACACTAGTACAGATGCATATGATCTCCTAGCTGCTTCACCTCTCGCATCAATGAACAAGTGCATCGAAGCTGAAAGCTTAGGTAGTGGTTGCTATAAAGCAACATGAAAGGCCAGGCCTTGGACATCCCCAACTATATCCATGCATATTGCACATTTATATGTGTGAAAGACATGTACACGTAGAAAGGAGGCCATTGCACCACTGTTTATAGATGCTAGGCTAGCTAGTTCTCCATGCAACTAGAGTGGCATTAACAATGCATTCCTAAAATGGGATGATGGTGAGTCAAGGACAACGTGCAGACAAAGTGGAGACCATAGCACAAAAGTAAAGAAGAAAACAAGGTGGATGGAGAAATGTGATAGTACACTATTTAAGCAAGCAACATGATCAACAGAAGACTTGTCAAAACTTCTATATTACTCCCTTCATTCTAAAATATAAATATTTTCAAGATTGGACATAGGTATTAAGAAAGTGGATAAAAATAATTAGAAAAAGATTATGATTGGTTAAGGAGAGAAAATCGACGAAAAAATTAAATAGAGAATGGCTATGATTGAAATGAAACTTAATAATAGAAATAATTTTATTTTATAACAGAGGGAGTATTTAATAGCCTCAAAGTTTAGATCGACGCATACTACATATACTAAGATGACCTGGTGATCCAACACTTACACATAAGGAATAAAGCAGAACCTCCCTTCAAGTTTGTCACTTTATCATGATGGCTGAAGCAATGATGTGAATCATGGGAACAAGAGCAGCATTATCCTCCCAAAAGCACATCTGACTCTGATACTATACAACTATCAAGAAGCTAACAATAGTTCTAATTCCTTTGTCATTTAGTTGCACAGAGCCAAATGGAGCACACCCACATCCTCCCCTGGAGCACATTAAAATCTGGGCAGTGGCTCGTTTGTTTAATAGGGTAGCCAATGCTTCAAGAAGGCGGTGAAAGCCATGTTCCTCATGCCCCTCATCCCTAGGAGAATGTTTTTGTGGGCCCCTCAATGCAACTTCTCTCCAAAGAGAAGGATGAATGGATGATACTCCTACCACATGGTGATGATGAGGTTGTGTATGTGCCATTGTATGAGTACATTGAGAAGAATCATTCGGGACAACTTTTTGGTGATCAAGAGCTGGTGTGTGCCATTCAGCTAGCCATTGTATAACAAGATAAACACAGAGACAATGGTACAGAACAGGAGAAAGAATCATTGGGTGACAACTTTTTGGTGTGGGCAGGTGAACTGGGCAAGTGAATGCCTAACAACAAACAAAAACAAATGAGTAAAAAGTTGCATTTCTTACCCACTTGACATGAAAGGGAGAGGGGCATCCCAGAGATCAGAGATGCAAGAAGCATGATGGAGATGAGAGAGGGTGGCAGCATTTGTACCTTTTAGTTTACAAAAACAATAAATGTGGTACAAATGGCCTGCTCAAGCACTCACAGATGGCCAAACATATGATATAATAATATACCATGTGATCAGAGAGAAACTTGGAGAAGTATGAGAGAGAGAGAGAGACTGTGTGCCTGTGGGTAAAGTTTCTTTAGAGAGTGGGATGTTTGTCATACTCCCTTGCTCCATGGCTTCTCTAGCTCCTCTTCTCTCTCCCTCTCTCGCTAGTGCTTTTCATGGCTGGAAGATTCCGGTTTTGGGACGATGGTGAGACATGACATCTCAGAGCTAGCCTGCTACAAGAAAAAGGAACGCACAGAGAGATGACAGACAGAAAGACAAGCTTATAAAAGTACAGAAACAAGGAGCAAAAAGATGTGCATTATAGTTTAGCTGCGAAATTACATGCGCACAAAAAAACTCTTTGCAACTAGTACTACCAGTCTATATAACCTCTATATATCCCATAGAAGTTAACAACAATAACAAGTTAAGCTAGGAAAAGATGGAATTACTACTGTTTGGATCAACACAAAGTCATAGACCTGCAAACTAATCCTTCCCAAAGATCTACTACATCTACACCAAAAGCTTGATGCATTGCCGTTACCAAACAGACTGTAGCTAAGTTTGACATACATGCATGGCGATGGGGGTCCATTTCTTTCTTCCCCCAACCGAGTCCTTCATCCTTCGCTTCAATTGCCTCCCACAATGTCCCTGCAAAACCAATGAGCCACACACCACATGCCTCTGTACTAAGTACGTACACGCCATCAGACTCGAAGCCAGCCTAAAAAGAAGCTTCCCCATGCTCTAGTACTGCACTGACGCATGCAGCTCTAACCATTTAGCATGGCACAGATCAAGCGATTAATAACAGTGATCAATGGAAAACTGGAAGATCAGAAACAGATCATGCATCATGATCAGCTATGCATAATGATCCTTTGATCGTGTGAGCTCTCTTGTGTTGAGCACCAAAGTCGATCAGCAACACATGAAAGACAGCAAAAAAATGAAGAAAGAACACCAAGATGATGCAACACCGGGAAGAAGAAGAAGAGAGATCAAACACCATATACGGAGTAACAGTGAATCAGTGATAGATCGTCGCCAATGCCAACCTCTTATTAAACCCTTGTCTCTACTGCCTATCTTCAATTGCCCCGCGCGCGCACGGAGGCTTTTGCATGAGCCATGCATGCATGGCCGGCGCCGCCGTGGTGCACCGCCACATTACCAAGAAGTGCCACTGCCGCCGCCGATCATGCCGTTCCAGAACCCCGGCGTGTCATGCCCACCCGGGCCGCCGCCACCGGCCTGTTCCTTGTTTTGGTCAAACTGAAGGCCGCCGTCTACGCCGACCCCGGAGCCGCCACCGCTTGCGCCTCCACCGTCACCAGAGCTAACCGTCGGCTTCAAGTCCTCGAACGGGAACAGCAACCTGCCCGTGCTCTCCGGCACACCTTGCAACCCGGCGCTGGAAGCGAACCCCGCCGCGGAAGGCCCACCCACCGAGCCGTGCGCGTCCAACGAGAACCCAAGCACGCTCTGGGAAGACTGCGGCGGCGCCGGCGGCGCGCGGAACTCCCCGATTGCGAAACCCGGCGTGGCGTAGTCCGCGGGCAACTGCATCGGCATCTGCAGCGGCATATAGCAGCCGGTGCTCCGGAGCAGCTCCATCGCTGAGAGCGCGCCGCCCACCGCGCCGCTGGCCCGGCCATTGCTCGCCATTGCGCCACCGGGGTTGCACACACTGCTGCTCTCCAGGCTCGGGAACGCCGGGAAGTCCGCCGGCGCCTGCAGCCCGCCGTGGTGCGGGAACGCCAGGTTCAAGTCGTGCGCGCCCTCGTGCGCCAGCTTCGGGTTCTTGGCAGGCCCCGCCGTGCTGGCCATGGACGAGCTCGTGACGACGGAATTCGCCGTGGAGGCGGACGCGGACGACGACGACGACGAGCGCTTGTTCTTGCGCGAGCCGCCGCCGACGGGGACGTTGCGGAGCGAGCCGCCCTCCGTCCAGTAGCGCCGGCACGTCTTGCAGAAGTAGCGCGGCTGCTGGAGGCTGTAGTTGTTGTAGTAGCAGAACTTGGTGTTCGTCGAGTTGCACCGCGGGCAGTTGAGCGCCTTCTCCTTCTGCGGCCGCGCCCGCCGCTCCGTGCTACCGGCTCCCGCGCCACCTGCCACTGCCGGCGTGCCGCCGCCGCCGCCGCCTCCACCGCTCAGTGCGCCCCCCGTCGCTGACGACGGCGCCGGCGCCGAGGGATTCGGGTTCGCGCCCGCGTTTGCTGCCATCAGCATCTCCTCCATGGGCTTCACAAGCCCTAGCCCCTGATGGTACACACATGGTGCAGCAGCACTCCATTAGAACACAAACGATCAAACACAACACCACTACAGCAAGAAGCTAGCAAGAACAACTGAACACAAATGGCATGTGGATGTGGTTATGCAGGGAAGTAGAGAGAGGTAGCCATGGTTGGAGGGTGTTAGAATCTTTATGGTGCAACTAAGAACCAACCAAAAGGATACAAAGCAGATTAGAGGGAGGAAAGGTAAAACTGGTAAAGGAGGGGAGAGGAAAGGAAAAGGTGATAAGCGAAAGAAAGAAAGAAAAGATGAAAGAGAAACACACCACCACACAAAACACAACTTTGTTTGTGCTGTTGTAGGGTTGCGCGCAGTACCACAGCTGCTGCTACACATCACCGTGGACATGGCTACTCTTTTGATGCAAAGCCCGGCCGGGGTGGCATGCAAGGAAAGAGAAGAAAAGAAGGAGAAAAGCTACGAGAAAAGAAGATGAAGGCAAGGGGAAAGGGGGATAGAAAGAAGAAGGCCGGAAAAGAAATGCGATGGTGTGTGTGCTGCTTTCAAGGATCAAAAGGAAGAGGGATTAAAGGCTTAAAGCCACAAAGGCCTCACCTCAAAGCCTATGGAGGAGGGAGAGAGAAGCGTGCTGTGATGATACTGAAGCATAGATCTACACAAAGAATAAGGGTTGACATATAAAGCAAGAAAATCTTCCAAGAGGGAACGAGGCAAACAATCAGAGAAAGCATGCACCGAGAACAAGGCGCAGAAAGGAAGATGAACAGCAGCAAGATCAGGAAGAAGAACAAAGAGCAAAATTCTGACAAGCAAGCTTGTGCTGCAGAATTGATCTTTTGCAAAGCGATTTTAATTACCTGGTGCCAGTGGGCTGCATCCATGCAAGAGGGCTCCAACTGTCTAGCTCGCTACCCCCAAAAATTCTTGCTCCGGATACCTCTCTCAACCTGATCGAGGAGATGAAGCAGGGAAGACGAAGATGAGGAGCTCCTCCTGCTGCTGTTGCTGGTGGATTTCTTGAGCGGAAGGGAGAGAGAAAGAATGTCCTGTGGTTGGGCCGTGAGTGGAATTATGCCTCCTCGCTATCTCTGCTCCCCTCCCTCTCTCTCTACCCACATACGTTTTGCTGAAATAGCCAAGCTGCTAGTGGATTCTTTTTTTAATATTTCACCACGCCTCCTCCGCTCCTCCAGCTGCCAGAAACTCAGCAGAGACGAGAGCTCGCGGGGCAAAATTTTTTGAAGCTCTGTATAGATTGTTGTCAAATTAAACTCGGCTGCTGCTGATCTTGTTCTTGCTCAAGCATGGCACACATGCGAGTATGCCGTATGCGACCCAGGGAATGAATGCTCGGTCTCAGCCGGCCGACCCAGGCGGATTCGGAAGAAAAGAGGAGGAAGCCACCGCAGCAGGGAGAGGATGGGAGGAAGCTCTGGGAATGGCGGTTTGTGGGGCTCGCGCGTGCGTAGGACGGCGCGGCACGTGCGGCCAACCGCGGCCTTCTTTTAATTCCCTGGGCGTCACTGTGCAGCACCACCTTTTTTCCGTTTTCTTTTTTCCTTCCCTCCGCTGCTCCCTTTTCTTGTTGTGCGACAGGGCACCCGCCTCTTTGTTTTCAGTGTACAGTTGTGGCTCGTGTAATTCTCCCTGATTGCACTGCGTGCCCACCGAAGATTGTACTACCGCCATAGTAGTATATTAAACGAACAGTGTCGACAAGCTCTAGTCGATAGATGATCCGGAGGTAATCAGAGTTCAGTGGTGGAGGTTGAAGGGCTGTGAATCGCTATATTCTCATAGATAAACACAGGAGTTACCTAGATTCTGACCTATTTACGGTTAATAGTCTTACTCCTTCAAAATCGTATTAGGGGAAGTGAGAATAAGCTACACTTATAGGTTTTTCTTGTTGTTTGGCCCCTCTCCTAGAGGCATTCTATACCTCATATATATCAGGTTTATACTTGGGTATCTGATATCCTCTACTATTACATGCATCATTGCCTATACTATTCTATCTATTTCACTTTCTGTCGTGTTGTCGCCTTGTCGGGTATATCTCTCATGTCACGCCCTACCGGCCAGCTCCTTGAGCCACGTTGGACAGGTCGTCTACTTTCTGCTTGACAAAACAAAGGTAGGTAACGATGCACGGTCGAGGCAGACTGAATATGCCAGGTCAACAGCATTTAATGAGAGTGGCCTGCGATAGGCACACACATTTAATGTGGAAGGATGGGTTGAGTAGGGTGACCTACGTGCATGCCCTAATTAGAGGGCCCATAGAGACCAACCCTGCGACCAGCAGAAGGGTCACAAGACCTCGCGTGGGCTCATCCGGCTCGGTGATCTCTCTCGACCACGCTCGGCTGGCCGTAGTCATGATTAGGGGAGAACCATATATGTACCCTAGCATGACTCTCTTGCGGTTAGACCTTGTCACGGGCCCACTACATCGCAGACTATGCTGCCCATTGATTTCGTATGTAAGGTGCAAATCCTGCCCACTCCAGGAGGAATAGGAGGTGCATAGGGCACTCCTGCTCATGAGACTGACAAACTGGTGAATATATTAATCTAGAACAATTATCGGCTCCCATCATTTGCTCTACACTAGATAAGCCGTGGAAAAATGAAGGAAACAACCAAAAAAACTTATAACTTACGAGTAAAACTTTTATATGTGTTTTTAGCGATTTAAAAGCCAATACTAGAAAATAAACTAAATTGGAAAAAAATCTCAAAAATCAACTCTAAAATAAGTTTCTAAATTCAAATTTTGGCAGCGGTTGATAAGCCAGCAAGCAAACGATGAGATTTCAATCAGAATAGGATCCGTGGAAATTTTTCTGAGAACGGAACGATGGAAACGACAGCAGGGGCAAGCCGTTGGGGCCAAAAAAAATATGGAATGAACGCTTTGTAAGAGCTAACATCATGGGTTGAACAGCATGCATATGAAGCATTAAACAAAAGGAGCCAAACTATATATGGCCAAATAGGCCGTGCCGGAACAGGCCGGCCTGGGCATGTGTCACGCCCCAAACTAATCTTCCGCGAAGGACGAGTCTGAGCCATGCAATTAACTTGCAAAGCTGTACCAGTCCCAGGAATATAGTGCTAATATAACATGCGATGGAACCGTCATAGCACAACTTGTCTTTATTAATAGACATAGTCTTACATCCAGGTTGGAACTGCGGACATACCCCGAGTTCATAACGATACATTAGCAACAGAGCAGAAACGGAAACTAGCCCAAAGCCACAAGGACGACTCGGGAACTAAGCCAAAACCCTAAAACTCCTCGAAGATTATTTAAATTCCTTTCGGAAAAGTTCAAGTGTGTGCTTCTCAACAATTGAGGCAAGGTGCGGTCTCACCTGGATCAAAGTGGGTTGTATCAATCTTTAAATTAGTGCAACTCCCAAGAGTTGGCTTTCGGGATCTAGCTCCCCAGCTCCACCAGCTGATCCAATCAACATCGGGTCCACAGCCCTGCTGTCCTCGACAACTTTACCACATTTTTTCGAAATCGGATTCCCAATCCACAACATCCTTTCACAAGCAGTAGTCAAACAAAATTACGCTAAGGAATCACCTCACATCCGCCCATGACCGCGGACATGGCTGTTCAAACAGTTTAAACCTCTACAGAGGGGGTACACTTTACCCACACGACACGACTTACCTTATCATCCAGCTCGCGAACAAACGGACATGACTGGTGACTAGGAGTTTTCACGACAAGGCATTTCCAGAGTCCGCATTAGGTTACCCCATGCCAACTGGAGGGGTCCACGACCAATCACAGGGTAGGTCCTCGATCATGCCGTACCAGGAACTCAGGAGGCAACCCCAACGCTCTCCCGCACGATCCACAGTCCATTGGCACGCAAGGCGTCCCTGGGCAACTCTTTACTCAGCCAGAAGTTGTCCCATATCACCCATGTGGTTGTTCTGTTGTATGGTCGGATGAAATTCCAAAGGAATCAATCCTTAGCTATAGTGCGGGAGACTCGCCCAGCGGGCACAATCCCCGCACTGTAGTTTTCGCAAAACCATTTTATTTTCAAGGCACCGACCCAGGTGTTGGGTTTTCCAAGGTTTTGTAAACCCAAATTTTACCCATCATAATCATTTTTAAAATTTGATAGGCGATCACCGGTACCATGCCCGTCGGCACAGGTACCGGGATCTGTCAAGGGAGGTGACAAGAATGTTTAAGGGAATCACAATCAATCAACGAAGTCATGTAGTAAATGGGTTAGTGGCCCGTCGGTCGTCTCGCCACCCCGGCCGAGAAGATATCTCTCTATAGTCTATTATATGTAATTTGGTAATTAAAGTACTTAGTTCCGCAAATATGGGCTCAAGCTGATCAAAGGTGACTTGCCTTACTCAAGTCCTGCAGCTTCGTCTTCGAAATCCGCGTCCTAAGGCTCCTCAGACTCCGAAGCAACATGCGTTACGAAACAACTCAACAAAACGGCTAGTATAATAGTCCAATTAGAGATTTCTAAGTGTGCCATCGGAAAGATCTCATTTTTAGAAAATTTCTGGAACTGGAACGGAGTCAATCGGACGAACGGTTGGAGAGATAGGATTTTTGGAAGATTTCTGGTATTTTTGGAATGTTGAAAAAAATTCTAGAAATGAATTTCTCCCTTTAAGCCTGCCCGGGCCACTGACATCCAGGGCCCAGTGGCCAATCGGGGTATCGGAGAGGCGCACGCGCACGGTGGGCCAAGCCATCACCGTGGTGGCCTCGGGATTCAAGGAGAAGTGGGTCAAGTAGCTCTCGGCCCGGTTAGGCTCGGGGAGGCAGTGCGCCTTGACAGGTGGGCCCGTTCGACGAGCAGGGCCCGATGTCGGAGGTAGAGTCTAGTGGGGGTAGTTCTTGGGAGCGTGGGCCAAGTGGGTTTGGTGGACTAGGCATATGGGTTGGTCCACTGTGACGCCTCCCCGACTAGGTGGAAGGCCACCATGTGCATACGGCACCCGATCCCAGGATCAGTAGTCGGGTACGCACAACAATGATACAACTCAGAGTTACAATAAATACATAACAGAGTACACATATAAATACAAGGAGATCCATCCAGGACAAACCCGGGATGGGCAAAAATAATCAACAGGTAAACTAGCGAAATAGCAAAAACAGGGCGGAAGCTGGACAAAAACTACTCCACAGGCTCGGTTGGGAACTAGGCTCGAAACCTTCAGAAGTCTTCGTAGTCGGCCTGGTCTTGGAGGAACTCGGCAGCAGTCTGATCTTTGTCGTCTTCCTCACCAAAACCTACTATACATATATGAACAAGGTGAGTACTTTCGTACTCAGCAAGCCGGAAAAAGATGCCATGTTGGCTAGACAGAAAGGCTAAGTGTCTTATTTGCGAAAAGCTGCCTTTAGAAACTCTTTTCTTTGCAAACACTAGTGAGCTTAAATTTTAGTTATCGGAAAGAGGCTCACGCCTCGATCCATTCCGCAAGTTGCTTTTCAACAACTCGCCACTTAATGAATCAAGCATAATCATACATGTTCTTATCATCTTTTACTTCACATTTGCTGGTCCTGCATCTCCCGAGTAGCTACAACCACTCGTTGACCCTGAGACTCGGCTACAACCAAATCTTAGCTGTGGCACTTAATGCCCGCTACGCTGGCTACAACCAGCTAGCTAAACCGCCGCCCTGGCTACAACCTGGGGGCTCGAACATTGCTGCCCTGGCTACAACCCGGGAGCATGTTCATGGCACTTAATGCCCGCTACGCTGGCTACAACCAGCTAGCTAAAGTGGCTTCCCTGGCTACAACCCGGGAGCACAACTTGATCAACATGCTGCCCTGGCTACAACCCGGGAGCTCGATCAATCCGTCTTCTGGCTACAACCCGAAGACAACTGCACAACTGCCGCCCTGGCTACAACCCGGGGGCTTAAGTTTGCTGCCCTGGCTACAACCCGGGAGCATGATCTTCATCCTGTTTACTTTTCATTCACTTGATTATGGAGCTTAACACCCCGGATCACACAGATCCGTTTCTGGCCACACAGGCCTTCCGTTTGCTCACTCGGCAAACTCTGGTCACGGTTCCCTTTCCATCAAACACTTTCACAAATCACTGGCAAACAAATCTACGCTATGGGAATCACCTTGCATCGCCCTTAACCGTGGGCACGGCTGTTCGAACAGTTCTGCTAAACTCTGCAGAGGGTGTGCGCTTTACCCATCCGACACGAAAATTACACCGAGTACTGGCCTGTACCCAAAAATTCGTGACAAGGTCATTTCCAAAGCCAGTCTAGAGTCATCCAATGCCAGCCGAAAGATCCACACAGGATTCAGTGGTCGGCACTGAACTTCCCTAAACCTACTATTTACTCGGCCAGGGGCATCCCATAATACCCGTCTGGTCGCATTGTAAGATGCTCGGATGGAATCCCCAAAGGAAACGGTCCTTAATGATAATACATAGCCAAGCCACACAGGCACTGTCTCTATATATCAAGATTTTCACAACTTTTTTTGTTTCGCAAACACGCCGATACACAGAGTACCGGATTTTTCAATCAGTTTAGTAAAACCCAATGTTTTTCCCAACGACAAACAACGTTGCAGAGCTAAGCCATTCTACTCGGCATCGTATCCTCAGATAGGATGCTAGCGTGCCATTTGTGGGGCTCTCAAGGAAGAAATATATCAACATCCTACCAAAATAAGTGCTACTACTGGGTAGGTCCATCGGTTGCGCTTGCAAACCAAGGCCAACAGTTTAAAAAGGTGTAAACTAAACATGCATATATTTCCAAACAACATAGTTTTGCATATATGGGAAACAATATGTTCAAAGAGGCTTGCCTTGTTCCAAGGAGGGGTCTTCCTCGGCGAAAGCGGCTTCTGGATCGTCCACCGGTTCAAGCTGTGAACAAGCAGAAAGAAACACTGATAAGCAGGAGGGTTAAAATACCAAGAAAAGGATCAAGAAGTAGTCGGCTGCAGAAAAGGTGGCAGTCGGCTGAACCAGGCTTGCGAACCAGGCGACAGAGCTCCAAAGCTTGAGAGAAGAACAAGAACTCAGCAGAGCTGGAGCTGGCCGGTTTGCAAAATAAAGAAAGAAGGAGCATGGATGGCTCAATATATATAGCCAGCGTGCAAGGGTGAGGCACGGTGGAGTTGGGCAACGGGTAGGGAGAAAAAGTCAAGGTGAACTGACAAAGGATTTGATGTTCACGCAGGGCTTGACTTGGGAGTCCGGCGTGGTCAGGGAGTTGGCAGGCACTGTAGCTGTGATGAGACATTAAGGTCAAGGCCAGAACAGATTTGGAGAAATCTCACTGACAGGGCTTCGGACTGACCACTGGTCCAAGCGATGCAGCAGGTTATTGTCCATCGGTCCAAGCGGTGCTGCGGGTAGGTGAAGACTGGTTCTTCTCCACTCCGGTAGTCGGCGTCCAACGGGCGAGTGCAACTCGGGGGACAAGGAAACAACAGGTCTCAACAAGGTAATCGGCCACTTCACAGTGCTTACTCGGCAGCAAGGAGGTCCGAGTAAAACAAAGGAAAGGGTAGGATACAAGGACTGAGTAGCAATCTACTCGGCTCAAGGGAGAAGGTAGTCGGCTGGCCGGGGAGAGGGAAAACGGAGGCACAGCTGACAGGATAGGAGAGGGTTAAGATCCCGAAAACAAGTCTCAACAGGGAAAAGGAAAACGGGTCGTTACATCCACCGTGCGCCGGGATGGGGCAGGCCTGCTTGCAGCCTCTCGGCTCACGACGGGGTGAGAGCATGGGTCGGCTGAGCAGTCTTGGCTGGTCGTCGTGCATGGCCGGGATGTGGCGCCGAGGTAGCGGATGCGTTGGACGGCAGATTGAGGAAGAAGAAAAGTGAACGATCTAACGGTTCATGGCAGCACGGCTCACCGGAGCGGCTTTATGAGGGGGAGGGGGATGGCGGCGAGGGCCCCGGAGCGAAACGGAGGGCAAGGGGGATCGAGCTAATGGCTCGGATTCGCTGGAGCACGGCCAGAGATCAGGTATTGCAGCACCATCCCGTGGTGGCGGAGATTTGGGGATTCTTCGTACGATGGACCAGGGTTCGATTCCGTGCGTCGGGGGGGGGGGGGGTTACGGGGGTGTTCTAGAGGAGATTCTCGGGGGCGGCAGTCTACCAGATCGGCTCAGTGCGGCGGGCGCCGGTGAGCAGCAAGGAGACGGCGCAACAATCACGGCGGGGTTTCTACGATGGTTGGTTAAGCCTCCAGGGGGCTCGGGTGGCTACCACGCAGGCTAGGGAGATAGAGAAGGAAGCGTGGTTGGATCGCTACCGAGATGGCGAGGCGCTGTGACGATAGGCCGGCGGCACGAACGTGATCGTTCGTACCTCGGCGCGAAAAAGCGGGGATGAAGAAGACCAACGATGGCGGCGGCGGTCTCGGGCGCACCACGAGCTTGACGAGGCGCAGGGAGCTCCACGGGGTGCGATTGCAATGGAGTTTGGGAAGGGAAGCAACGGGGCGATGGCGACCGGAACTTATAGGCGGCTCGCGAAGTTAGCGTTGCAGGGCCGGCATGGGGATTTCCCGTGGGCGAGCGGCAGCTAGCTCGATCACGGAGAGGACGGGGATGATGTCAATGAACGCGCTCCACGACAAGGCGGCACAGGGGCTCGCGGGGAAGAAAAGGAAAAGGGATGAAGGCCAATTGGTTCTCGAGCAAAAGGGAGAGAGAGGAGGAGAAAAAGGGGATATTTTCCCTCACACCTTTGGGACGACGGGCGGCGAGCTTGTCCAGAGCTTGGTGGCATGCAACGGCTATGGTGACGCAAGAGGGAGTGACGGCATAAAGCCGGGCGGGCTTGGTTGGCCGTGAGCGGAGACAAGGAGGCCTCCGGCGCAGGCCGATGACGACGACGTCCTGGTGGTCGGTGACCGAGCAGGAACGGCGGGCCAAAACGAGAGGAATCCGAGGCGTGGGCACGGATTCAAATCGGCATTGCCGGGTGGTGGGCTGGATCGAGAGAGAGAGAAGAGAGGGGGCCGCTTGGGGAAGAAGAACAGGAGAGGAGGCCTCACGTTCTCTTATGTGTGCGATTCGCGACACGTGGATAAGAGGCACGTGTCAGCACGGGAAATGACGAGGCCGAGCAGGCCGGCGCTCTGGGGTGGGCCGCAGGGGAGATAGAAAGGGCACATGCGGCTCATTCAGAGGGATTTAATTTATTTGATTTTTGGAGGGACTAATTGGGAATGATTTGAATTGATTTGTCTTGTGTTGGATTTTCTTGGGGAAATTTAAATTGAGGGATGGAGTTTGGACTTTTTTGCATTGGAGAGATTTCAAAGGATTTTAGGAGAAATTCTGGGAATTGAAACCTTGGGGATTTGGGGATGATCGCAGAGGTATTTGGAAGTTATTCTGAAGAGAGGAAGAGAGACCTTGGCACACGCAAACACGACAACATTTAATATCCAAATTTTTGCAATTAGGGGTTTTTATTCAATTAGATTTTACGCCTATACGCTAGGGCGTTACAGCACGACTGTACTGTAGCCGGCCCAGGCATGGCACGACCCGCTGGCCTATGGGTCGTGCTGGCATGGCCCATTTGGTCGTGCCATGCTTGGGCCGATACCTTAGCCCGTGGGCCGGCCCTGCACGGCCTAAGCACGAGCACAACCCGGTCGGCCTATCTATTTTTTTCATATTTTTTTCTATTTTTCCACTATTTTTTCCTATTTTTCCTAATTTTTCCCATTATTTTTTCTATTTTTCCCAATTTTCCCTAATATTTTTCCTTCAATTTTCTATTTTTCACATTTTTCTTTTTCCCGCCTCAAGTTTTCAAAATTTATGGGGCCAAACGTGCTAACGGGCCTCCGGCCGGCCCACGTGCCGATTTAGGCCCGTGTCGGCACGGCACGGCCCGACACCTCCTTGGGCCGTGCCTGGGCCGAGGCCTCAGCACGTGGACAGGCACCGTATGCCTCACTACAGGAATCGCGCCTTAACGGGCCATGCCGTAGCAGGCCGTGCCAAAGCGGGCCTCGGGCCGTGCCAACCTGGCCGGCCCGTTTGGCCATCTACAAGCTAAACTTAATTAAAAAAAAGCTCGATTTGGTAAGAAGAGGTATAAATTTAAGGAGTAGAGCTTGATTTAAAAGTGAAAATTTGATTCAGCTAGGGGCAACTTCTCTTGATGCAAAGACCACGAATACTGGTAGGGATGGGAACATATAGATGCTAGGATCCCGCTACGAAAGGTGACATGAAGACAAAGCGGTTCACAATATCAATGAATCTTGCTTAAATTTAACAAATTTTGATCATCTTTAGCTTACTCAAAATGTACTTCCCGTTCAAAATTTGCAAAATTCATTCAAGACTTGTCGAATTCATCCGAAATTAGTGAAAAAAATGACGTATAGCTGGGGTTTCCATTTCACTGGCTACTCGAGATTGTAAACCGAATTTCACTGGCTACTCGAGACTGTAAACCTTGGTGAAGCATATAAAGGTGTTTTCTTGTCTAGTATGCGTATAATTTTTATTGAGTAAATTTCACATTGCGCTAGCTGAATTGACCATTGTTGCATACTAGACCAGGGCTATGTAGTCATCTTTTTACATAACACCAGGTATATATCTTTGCATTGCTTTACATATTGGACTAGGGTTAATGCATAAGCTGTCACCTGCGTTTTGCTCACCCATAGGAGTCGGTGAGTACCGATTCAGACCACCTCCACTCTCTGGTTCCTTGGCTCAGTCCACCACTATGACCTCCACTTGATCCGCATCAGACCTCGATGCAAATTAGGTCAGGGAACAATCGATCCAATTTGCTTCTATCTCATTTGCTCTAACCATCCCAATGATGGAACGAATTGTGCAAAATTAACAACGATTAGAGTTGCGGGAAACACTAGATAATTATATGCATGGCCTAGCAAGCTACTGGTCACCAATGGTGTGGTGCTCTACATTAGTCCAGGGACAAAATGACAATATGCAGCTGTTTAGTTCTCTCTAGAAATTAGAAAAACAGAACTTTCAATGGCTGGAACACACGTTCATGTAATCTTCATAACCTACGGTGCTTCGAGGTGTCCATGATCATCATCAAACACTTGTTGGAGCCAACAAATACGAGCTTCCGATCAGTTTAGTGGTGAAGGAAGAGGGAAGGTTAAGGGAAACGAAGGATGCGATCCTAACACACATTGAAAAGCATTGGCTTAGCTTGGAAGATGGGGGATGAGGAAGATCAAGCAATGAGGTCAACATAGGCTGACGGAGGAGACTCATCAAAAGTCCAAACAGTGAACCTGGTCCAATGTATAAACTATAGCAAAGGTACTTGATGTTATGTGAAAAGATGGCCATAGCACTAGTCCAATGTACAGTTATGGTCAATTTACCTAGCCCAATGTGAAATTTACTCTCTTTTTTCTTGCTTGGTTTGGTCCAAAAAAAACTTGGTTTGAACAATTGAATCTCTTGGTTGCATTCGTACGGTTCAATTTTCACGGTGCTCTCTTCTTGTTGCCAAGAATGCTCTAACAATGCTATTGGAGGTTCTATCATCAATTTACTACCTGAAACTACACATACAATTGAAATTAGCCATATGCAAGGATGTAAATCTTGACGGTAACAGGTTGGTTACTGCCCTTGACTGCCAGTCTTTACAGGGCATATTGGCTAGAACAATTTAAATTTAAAATTGAGATTATTATAAATTTGAGATCTAAAATTCATAATTGCAATTTTACAAATCATATATTTTCTTGCAATGTTGTTTGTAGGCCTGTTAATGTATTTTATGCACTTGATTCATAAAAAAGAATAAAATATTAGCCATGCTAAAAAGCTAAAAAACAATTAAAAATTGAGAAAATGTCTTGTACGCCCCTCAAATCTTAGCCAATTCCTTCTACACCCCAGAGGTTTCTTCACTCTCTTCTATACCACTGAATTTTGATTTTAATCCCTTCCATACCCATTCCATCAACTGAATGTTAGTTGACCATTTAATATTTATGAAAAAGTCTATTTTACCCTTGAAAGGAACATAAATTAGTGGAGTACTTTACTTGAAGTGTAAGGATTTATGTATGAGGCTATATATTTATGAGTTTATTGTGTTAGGTATTATTCGTGACAAAGTTTAATTTTTAGATAAATCACAAATAAATTTTAATATTTATTTCTTGATTAAAAGAGTATATTTGGATGATATATACATCAGGTTAATTTGTGTGCCCATTGCATATTTAAAAAATGCTACATATATTTTTAAATATTAAATTTTCTCTATATAATACGACCTCACACAAACTTATGAATATTATATTCACACAACAAATTCATGTATTTCCAACTATAGATTCCGCAAATTCCTGCATTTATTCTATGTGTAAGTGTAAAATAGTCACTTTTGCATGTTTTTGAGAGGATTTTAGCCAATCTCGATGGCAATTTATCATGCTTGGTACATCCGTGGGCAATCTATTGCCAACAGAGAGGCGTCAGTGCCCTAGCCGCCTAGGAAGCAGGAAGGGTTCAACCTAGGAGTCGCATAGACAGCAATCGGCCAAAATTCGTCATTTGTTTACCGAACCCCTTTGCACTTTTCACGCCGCTCATTAGCACGTTTCAGTTGCCATCTCGCTTTCCTGGTATGTATCTCGGCCTAATCAGCCCCCAGGTACTCGTACGTACCTCTCTCTCTCTCTCTCTCTCTCTCTCATATTTTGGAGCGCAGTTAGCCAGAGCGACGTGGATGCGCTTTAGGTCGCTTCTGGTCCCAAAATAGGCTGGTCAAGTGATCACACGTACTGTTACCTAACTGCCACGAACTTTTTTTTTTTTGAAAGACCTAAACTGCCACGATCACCTGCGTGCCGGGTCATCATGTGACGAGCATGCAGCAAGCCAGCTCGCTCGACCAGTCGATCGATCGATCTCCAGGTCGGTGGTGCATTCTTGAAGGGAACTCGTCGTGCGCACGCCTCGCCTCTCCTCTCCTCTCCCCCACATCGCGAATGATGGCTCGGCTCGCTCTTGCCGGCCGGCCGGTGAGTGTACAGCTGCGCTCTCTCGTCTGTACAGGCAGGTGGCTCGATGACAAGCGAGGAGTCACGGCACGGGCACAGTACTGGTGGTGATCCACCACCACCACCCGCGGTAGTGGATCCCCTGCCCCACCGCACTGCCACGTTGCCGGCGCCCGCGCGCGCGCGTGCCGCACTCGGCCGGGGCCCTCCGCTCCGACAACGTGAGGCACGCCGCGCTCGCGTCGCTCGCGCTAGTTAGCTAGCTGTGGCTGGCCGTGCCGCGCCTCTTGGCGAACGGCCCCGGCTGCCGCTGACGGTGGCTGGCCGGAGAGGGGGCAGCGCGGGACGCATGCATGATGATTGATGAGTACGCTGGCATGATGGTGTCCACCCTGCTCGCTCGCCGTCGCGTTCCCCACTCATCACCAAGACAACAACTGTTCGCAGCCGCGGCAGCGATCGGAAAGGGTGAAAAGGCAGGCCAAATTACTCATACACACGTTGCTCCGTTAATTATTCCGATGAATAGGAGGAGCCAAGCAGGAAAAGGAAACGAGGTTTCAATGCTCGCTTGCACTACTCTTTCTGTCCCATTCTCTCCGGGCTGCATGCTTCCTCTTTTTGTTCGCTTTCGCGAAGGTAAAATCCGCTGATTTGTTCTCGCGTGCGTGCTCTCCGGGATTGGAGTTTTCCGCCTGCTGGCGCACACGACGCCGGATCGGATTTCCCGGGGGATGCATGCGACGCGATGTGGACAGCGCGCGTCGGCGCGTGGGAAAAGAATGTCGCGGATTTTCGCCTGGAGCTGACTAGATCAGTCCAACAATGGACGATGCAAGTGGCCCTTAATGGCTGCGAAAAATGGGTGTTGGTAGAACATTTTCTGGAAAGCCGTATATGATTTTGTCCTCTCTTTTTTCAGAGGGTTCAGTTTAGGCGAAACAACGGAACAAGGTGAAGTGGTGGTGCTGAACAAGTACAGGAGTTTCTAGTTCATTTTCCACGCTACTTTTCTTGGAAGGCAGGAGATGAGAAAAAAAAAACCACTTTTCTTCCGGAGCCATCATCTTCCTCGATACCTTAAGTGCCTATACTTGTGTAAGTTTAGTCAAAAGGTAGTAAAAAGTCTGAAGAGAATAAGAATAAAGTTGCAGCCGATTACTCACCGCCTTTCATTAGGATTTAGGATCTGCTCTTTGCCTGCTAACTAGAGCTATCATTTTCGTCATTACATGTAGTAGCAGTTTCCACCCTCATCTTGCCTAAGCATTGGAATTGGTTAGGCCAAGCAATTATTACTAAATCTGTTGAAAATTGTTCTGAAATCTGTATGGCCCATGGATGTTCCAATTGATAATGACACTTGTGCTGAGCCGCGCGCTGATGCACTCGCTTACCACTTGGCCGACCTAGAAGTACAGCTTAAGGGCTCTTTTGAATCGAAGGAAATTCAAATGAATTATATAGGATTTTAATCCTTAGAAATTTTTTCAACATGTGGTTTTTGGAACAAAGGATTTATAGTTGTTAAATTCCTATGGATTTGTATCCTCTGGCCTAATTTCATAGGAATTTTTTCAATGAGTTTAAACCTCATTTTAATTTTCCTATGAAAAGTTCGATAGACCTTCTCTCTTTGTCTCTCTTCTCTCTCTTGAAATGACGAAATTCCTATGTAATTTCTTTGTTATTTTTCTATGAATCATCTAAACACGATATATCTTATATTCCCGTGTTTTATATTCCTATAGAATTCGGTAGCATGTGATAATTCCATCCTTTGGTTTTTTATTTCTATATTTTCAAAATCTTGTATTTCAAAGGAGCCTTTTAACCAGTCCCATTTCTGACTCCTCTCAAAGTCCAGTCCAACTCTGCAAGTTTGCATCTGCGTCTCTTTTCTATGGCAAATCTGCAACAGACTATCCTCACAACCTGTATTGAACGCATGATCAATGCTAGTACTAGTACTAGTTTGATCACTAGAGTATACTTTGTGACCTGTACTAGTACTACTTGCGTTCAAATTTATGATCATGAGAGTAACATGCTAATGATCACGAACATGGGAAAGTAGGAGTAGCTAGGATGTTGTAGGTGCCTTCGGGTGACAAGGAACAGAGGGCCCTGACCTCCACTTTGCAGATTAATGGACCTGTCCTCTCTCTAGCTGTCTCTTTCTCTCTCTAGAGAAAGCATTTCTACATGGCATGGTAGGGCGGCTTTCTTGCGTCCCATCAACTGCATTGCTGCGATGGCTGGGTTCCCTCGTGTCCATGTCCATGCGCTTCTCCGCTACAACCACTGCACGAAGGCCAGACGCCCTGATGATGCCCACATGAGTTTTCAGGCAGTTTTACATATTCCCTGTGTCCTAAAATATAAGAACCTAGATCAAATAAGACATATCATAGAATAACAAATCTAGATAGAGAATGTTCAGAATTGTTGTATTAGGATATGTCCCTTCCGTCATAAAATATAAGAATCTAGAATCGGATGGGACATATCCTAGTATAATAAATCTAGACAGAGTATTAAGATATGTCCCATCCGATTCTAGGTTCTTATATTTTGGAACGGAGAAAGTATAGATTACGCATCAGTTTTACCATGGAGTTGTTTCTACAGTTCAAGAGAGGATGGTCACTCTATGAGCTTGCTGGTACTACCGGTAGGAGTATACCAACGTACTAGTATGATGGATAGAACAGTTTGGAAGAATTCTGCTTGAGCATCTCCAAACTCCAATAAGTGGGAAGTGTGCATGAGCGTGGCTTCAGTTGGGGAAGGGGCCAAATGTAAACTAGCCAGTCCAATCGCATGTCGATCATCTAACTCCAGGTTGGAGTTTGTGTGATGACTGACACAACAGTAACCATCAGCATGTTTGTACCTAGCTTGGGCGTGGGTTTTCTTTAATTATTGTCCAATTTAGCATTTCCATTGTCTATAACTAGCATTATGGCCCTAAATAGTTGGGCGAAAAGCTAGTTTGGACCTTTCGAGAGAAGGTGTAAATGAGCTGTCACATACTCACTTTTGCTCTACGGATTTAGAAATTACCACGTTAAATTAATAAAATATGAAACATATGTACTATATTATCATGACGGGTTCATATTAAAATATATAGATTTTTTATATTACATATAAAATAAGAGTAAATTACATTGTGGTACATAAACTTATAAGATAGATACAATCTAGTACACTAATTTATGTGGCGTCTATAAACCAAAGGCCAAAATGGCACATCAATGCTAATCTTGTTAAGTTGAACGTTAATTAGATGCCACGTATGCGCGCATGTGAGGAGGATACTGACATGTATATGTTCAATCAAACACAGAATAAATCACGTTGATCGTATAGAAAAAGATGCATGCATTAAAACAGACGAAGGATACAGGGATAGAAATAGAGAAGCACAAGATAGAAACGGGGTAAAGAGATTATTTGTAAATATAGCATGTCTCATTTCCTCTTCACGTATGTGTATGAGACATCCTAATTAGCTCCAATTTAGGGTGAGTTGGAATCTGCTGGATTGGGAGAAAACTTCTCTCGTTTTCTATGAGTACGCTTCTCGAACTGCTAAACGATATATTTTTATAATAATTTTCTATATAGAAGTTGTTTAAAAAATCATATTAATTTATTTTTCAAGTTTAAAATAATTAATACTCAATTAATTATGTGCTAATGGCTCACCTCATTTTGCATCATCATCATCTTTTTCTTCCCTCATTCCCAAATTCATCCTTAGGTACCATTTGAACCTGCCTGTTCGGTTGAAAGTTTAGGCGCACGCAAAACGAGATAGGTTATTAGCGTATGATTAATTAAGTTTTAATTATTATAAACTTGAAAAATAAATTTATTTGATTTTTAAGCAACTTTTCGATAGAATTTTTTTTAAAAAAATACACTATTTAGCAATTCAGAAAACGTGTTTACGAAAACAAGTCACTTTTTAGCCCCAAAAGACACGTCCAAACGGTGTCTTAGCAAGGTTAGCTAGATGTACATACTGTTTTGGACTTGGCTTGCACACATCGCACAGGTTTGTATACAAGAACGCGTGTGCTGCAAGTTTTTATATACTATATTGAACTCACTTTGCAGGTTCGTGTTCTGTCATTCCATTTACTCAAATGTAATTGTATTTCTATAAACAAAAGCAAGAGTTGTATATCAAATTCTATTCTATTTTTTAAAATCTAAGTAGCTCCAGACAAAATTGCATGAAAACTTCCCTTTTTGTATGGTTAGATGAACTTAGACTAACAGAATTAATGTTGAGCTAATGATCTACTCGGAGTTTTAATACCACGGGCTTGTTTAGTTTATTATTATTTTTAACCCTATCAAAATTTGATATTGTTAAATTTTGATAGAACAACTAACAAACTCTTACTATTGCAATCCTACTAAAATTTAATAATTCTAGAAGTTTCCTCTCATAGAAATATTCCTAAAGTTTAGTATGAATACAAACCAAACATATCCAATACCATCAATATTTGGTATTACTAAAATGTGTTAAAATTTAATATTATCATATTTTAATAGAGTTAAAATTGATAACAATATGAACAAACCCTACATCATTGGCTAGCTAAGGCAAACGCCTTTATTTCACGACAGTACTGTCACTGAACCGTGCATGTCTAATGCCTGGCCAATTTCTACACCCCAATTTGCTGGTCACTATCCCTTGGCCCCTTGCCACTGTAAAAAGCAAGCTTCAGCGACAAAAGATTGGATCAAACCAAGGAACAAACCAGAGTAAGGAATAACAACGCAGGGACGGGTCCCATCTGATGTCAAATCCACGCGGCAATTAATCGTGGACTGCACGCTTCCACTCCAGCCCCTGCACCTGACGATGGCTGGCCTGATCGCTGAGCTGAGCCTCAGTGGATCGATGCTCCCATCGCAAGAATCCAACATCTCTGTCTGATCCGCGGGAATGGAATATGGAATTCCATGATCCCTACTTCCTCCCGCCTTTCGGTTCCAGGCAGGCCAACTGCAGCTTTCAATCCGGCCTCCAAAATTTTTATATCCTTGTCACTTGCATCGCGCAGCTGCTCAGACTTTACGAGAGCGTCTCTTAACCATATTTTTTGCCATTCGATCGCATGCGGCATGCGTCCTCGCCCTAACGTTTTGTCCATCTCTACTTGCTTTCGCTTTCGATCTTATCTCTAACTGGTTGGGAGATTACGTGGGTTCCGGCGATAGGAGGAATATTGGGGGTTCTGGAACAAGCTAGCTAGTGGGAGGACGAGCGAACTGGGAAGATGACAATGGATTCCCGGCTATAAAATTGGCGTTTGGTCCGACGTGATGGTCGGCCGCCGCAGGGCAAGCTGGTTGATCTGAAGATACATGTAGGCGCCACTGTTCATAGGAGAATTTGTAAGTTGAGTGATTCTATAGTCCTTAAGTAGGTACCATCTTCTTTTACGTAGAATTTATTGTCTCCCTATAACTAAGGTACTGAGGTAATACGATATCTATAACGGACTGTAAACGTAAAATTTTATTACGAGTATCTTGTGATATTAGCGGTACTGTACTGAGAGACAGTACGGTACCTCTAAAAAACCGTAAAATTTCTCGTGTAAACAACGGAAAGCAGCAAAATGTCCTCAGGGCACAATGACATCCGATCAGTTACGTCATGGAAAGGAGAATGTTCAGAAAAAGTCCTTATTTGCCGTGCTTGGGTGGATTTGTGCGATAAGTCGGATTGCATCCTGCGCGAAAACAAAAGAGAAACTAATATGATTTTAGACGAGCCGAATGTTCCAAGTGGAAACTGGAAAGTTGAGATCATGACTCCACCAATCTGTACAATCTGAATCTGAACTACTTGAAGTAATTGAAGAGACTCAATGAGATCGAAATTTTCATGCATGTGGTTGCAAAGGCCAGGGGGGATTAATTACCGAAAGTATTGTCACTGATGGGCTTATGACCAGCGCGGAACAGGGCAACAAAGCTAGCTAACAAGGACAAAATATCTATGACTCAATCAGTTATAGCTTTGAGCAGCACCTTTTCTTACCTGAAACTTACTTTCAGTAACCAGCAGTTTCAAAGGTAGATAGAAGAAGTCTACTATTTGTTTATCCGTCTTGCATCCTTGAAAGCTAACGATCATATATATGTGTTGAGCATGCATCTGTGCTTCACTACTACTAGGCATAATCTTTTTAAATCAAGTAGCACATAACCAACGAAATGTTTCAAACATGAAGAGGATGCAGGAGAAATATTCTCTTTTTTTTTTGGAAAAAGGAAGATGCGAACGTTCTCAATTTACAGAAGAAAAGGGAAAATTGTGCGCACTATATTCAGACTTTTTGAATGCAACTGTCAATTGTCAAAAGTATCACGATTCAAATATCCACGAGTGGCTAATGGTGCGTAATTTTTGTTTACCTTTCAAGTCTCCCTGGATTCGCAATCTCGACAAGAACATATTCCTTCTTTTAATTAATCTCCACTCCGCCATTCGGTTGGTCGCGAGAAGCGAACGAGTCATCGCCCGACAGCATGCTCCAAATTTCAACACCCAATCGGACCGCGTCTTCGACTGTCACCTTCGTGACTTCACATCCTCACCATCTCCACTTCTGCATCAGTCCCATTTTAATCTATCGATCAGTAGCCCTAACAATAGTAAGAAATAGATTCAGAAATTGCGCAACTGCCGGTGAGGTCAAATCAGACCCTGATCCGCGTATATGACCCGACTAGCAAGAATATCGTCTTTGACAAAAACCCATCATCGTCTGATCATCATACAAACCGGCCAACTTTGCTCTAACTTGTGATTGATTCCCACCCAGCTAGTAGTGCGGTACTGGTAGAGTAGTATTCAACATCTGATTTTGGAATGTCGCTAAAACAGGATGGAAGGGGCCGGGGCCAGGGCCGGAGGTGACGGTAAACCACCTAACAAATCCATCGCCCTCTCGCCTTACAGGTGCAACTGCCGGTCACACCAGGCAGCAATAGTCACGGAGACCGTGCAGTTGCTAGTACGCTGGAGACCACGAATGAACGGGCTGACTTTGCGAGTGTCAAGCGAGACCACAACTGGTGCACAGGCCGGCACCCCCGCCTGCCACATGCACCGTCTCCATCGAGATCTCGGTGGATGCACCGAAATCGAGCGCAGCGCGTGCCCCGCTCCAAGCCACCTTGTCCCGGTGGAAGCGGAGACATGGCGCACCGTACTAGCCCGCGCTGCAGCGCGCAGGCGAGAGTGAAACACGGCGGACACGCGGGATGGCGGAGCGCGTACGACTTGGAGTACTACTAGTACTGTGCTAGGGTTACGGAGGTCAAGCGCAGCGCGCACACCGTGGGGGTCGCTTTCGAAGGGCGGACTCTGAGTCTCGACGCGCCTCCCGCCCAGCCAGGTGCGACGCGGGCTAGTGCGCGCAGGGCCCCGCCGTGATGGCGGCGCCCCGCCGCTCTCCACTAGGGCACGTCCGCGTCTGGACTCCGTTCTCTGGAGAGGAGACAGAAAGAGCCGGGGGTTTTCCGTGCGACACTGATCGCCGGATCGCGTGGGGGCGGGGCGGGGCGCGTCGGTGAGCGGCCGGATGCTTTAGCAGTTGTTGGATTGGGTTACCGACTTGCCGTTCAGTAGGTATGGATGTGATGTCTCCATTGAGGGGTTCTGCTACAGTTATGCTACTGGTTTGTGATTCATAGGGAGAGGGTAACTTGTGCAAAACAACTGTCCGCCGACACATTTTTACTAGACAATAACGATAGGTTAGACAACTAGTTTGGATCCCTCACCCTCACGGAAAAAAGGAAAATGTTTGGATCCCTCAAATCCTCAGTCACCATGCTCGTCATGGCTAAAGCCCGTAGAATCTACCATCAACATTTGGTTACTAGCATAGCCCGAATTAACGAGCCCACCTGTGCACGTTTGCCCCCCAAGACGGACCAATTTGGCTCCCCGCGCTGGACGAGTTTTCATAGAGGCAAACTTGACTGCAGTAGCAAGATCTTATTGTTGTTACTATAGTTGGCCAGATGGGCCAGGCCCATTGGGTGATCCGAGGCACGGCCCAAAAAAGCCTGACCCGAACACGGCACGGCCCGATGTAAATAGTGCGCGTGCCGGCCTGGCCCTATCTATCGAGCAGTGCCTGGGCCACCAATCTGGCCCGTAGTGTCGGCCCAGGCACGGCTCGATTTTTGGGCCTGCACGATGGTGGCCCGGCTCCCTACCCTGGCCTGCCAAGGCTTGCCAACGGCCCTAGCCTACTAGCCATTGGTGGTCGAGGGGGGCTGGGACTATATAAGCCGGCACCACCGGCTCCTCGTTTTCGACCCCCCCCAAACCCTAGCGTCGCCTCTCCTCGCTCCCTCTCGCTGGCCGCCTCTCCTCGCTCGCTCCGCCGCTCACCGCTCTAGATCTAGAGCCCCTCCTGTCTTCTCCCTCGCCGGCGGCGGCTCTCCGCCTCAGCGCCGCCGCAGGCCGACACGACACACTCCACCAGAGCTCCTCCCGCCTCTCCTCGCTCGCTCCGCCACGCGCCGCTCTAGATCTAGAGCTCCTCCGGTCTTCTCCATCTCCGGCAGCGGCTCTCCGCCTCTGCGCCGCTGCCGGCCGGCACGTCACACTCCGCCAGAGCTCCTCTCATCTTCTCCCTCTCTACTTCCTCTCCTCCTCTCCTAATCTCTGGTGAACGGATCCTCGAATCTGCTTTTAGTACAACTGGTAGGATTATCGAGGAGCGGCGGCGATGGCTGAGCCCTGAGATGGTGGAGATGCTCTCCTGCATCAAGGATTGGGAGGCTGGAGCAGCAAGAGTACAACACATGGTGGAGGACAAGGAACTTGAAGCTAGTTTTGAAAACTTGTATCTTGATCATGATTCAAATGTGTAACCTATGATGGAACTATATTGCAAAAATGATGAACTATTTGAATTGATTGAGCTAGGCTGTACTCTTTTTTCCTATCTAGGGTTTCTCACAAGGTATGAGTTTTACCTAGATAGGTTTTTAATGAGGCAGCTATTGCACCAGCTCAAACTTGAAAAAATTCTCTATGGTCTATATTCTTATATGTCTGTGATGTGATCTGTAAAAGTCATGCTAAAGTTAATATATGATGTGATCTGTTGAAATTGTTCAAGTGTTTGATGAGTTCTGGATGTGATGTGATTTGTTGAGAACTTTTTGAATTTGTGAATCCTATTGAATAATTCAAATTTTTAAACTTGTGTTGTGCTGATTGAGTGGTTTATGCCTTTAGTGCCTAGGCCAGCACTAAGCCCGACGGGCCTGGCGGGCCGTCGGGCCCACACGGCACAGTTTTGGGGCCGTAGGGCCGTGCCTGGGCCAGGAAACAGGCACATCACGGCACAATTAGGCCACCATGCCTAATAGTGCCGTGCCGCATAGTGTCATGCCACTACCGTGCTAGGGCCGGGCCGGGCCGGGCGGCCCATTTGGCTTTCTATAGTTGTTACCATGAATCTATCCTTACTTAAACTACACTAGTATTCTCTCCGTTTTTTAACATATAGCGTCGTTGACTTCTACATCCAGTGTTCTATCGTTTTAATAGCACTTGGCTGACCTGAAAGTGAAAAGCAATTTGCTCTTAATAATTACGGGGCACATCCTTGTGTATCTCTTTCCTTCGGACTTCTTTATTTGCGTTTAGGTTCATAGGTACCCCCTTGTCTTAAAATATAATAGCTTACGCTATTTTTTTTAGAAATTGAGTTTTGGGTGAGAAATGATTGTGATTGGTTGAGAAAAGAAAGTAGGTGAAGAAACTAAATTAGAGATGGTTGTGATTAGTTGAGATAGAGAAGTAGGTGGAGAATTAGTTGTATTTTTTAGACAAATTTAAATCATATAAATAGTTATATTTTGAGACGGAGGGAGTACTTTTTACTGAGGAGGGAGTACTTTTTACCGAGGTCCCTGAATCATATCAGTAGCAACAATGGCGATCATGAATTTTGTAAGTCCCTGGATTGGACAGCTACAAACTCCCTCCGTTTGAAAATATAAGATGTCCTTATTTTCTGCAAAGTCAACAAATAAAAATTTTGACTAAAAATTTATATGTTTTGTGTCATGCATGTAGTACCACTAAATTCATACTTAAAAGTATTTTCATGTAATGTTAATTTTATAGTTGTTGATGATATATTACGAAAGAAACTAATGATCAAAGCATAATGTTAGAGACTGTGTAGAAATCTAATACTCCCTCCGTCCCAAAATAAGTTCATCTTTTGCTCATCTTACTTGTCCCACAAAAACTTTATCTTTGGAGCAATTAATTTCTTGGAGTATCAGTGTACTGAATATGGGATATCCCATATACATGCACATACCTCGGCGGAGTACAACATACCAAGTTCTATACGGAAACAAACCCCATAATATGGATAGAGTCCAGATCACGTAAGAAAGGAATCCCCGAAAAGAAAAGAAATAAAGAGTCCTAATCAGGCTCTATGAGGACTGCTCGGATTTGTATTCTGATATGCCTTCCTAGTTCTACTTAGACAAAGGGGTATCTAAGGGTATAAACACAAGACCCCCCATGGGGGAAGGGGAGGACAAGATAAGACAATAGAACTCAAAGAGAAACAACACAAGCCACCCACTAATCTCATGAAGTCGCCATGGGAGGACCCGATGATAGCTAGCCGCCGACCACCATACCCAAGTTGTACACCGATATATTGACATATTAGATTAGGGTTTCTTCCCCATACGTTGTACTCGTGAGATTGATATAGTGGAAAGTACCGGCCTCCCGGCCAAACTAGAGTAGACCTATTACCCATCTTGGGGGCTCAAACCAGTATAAAAATTCATGTCTTCTTGCATCATTGTTTGTATCTTTATATTAGCTTTACCCTATGTCCTCAAAATATACCGTATATATATAAATACTACAGTCGGGTACCAATCCGTCGACATGGAATTTGTTAAAGTAGGGGACAAATAAATTAGAGTTCGCTAAAGTGGGAGATAAGTGCATTGGATTTTGTTAAAGTGAGAGACAAGTGCATTGGAGTTTGATAAAGTGAATGACATTCTAGTCTTTTAGCTTTGTATTGGTATATGTGAGATAGGCTAAAGATAAACTTATGTTGTGACGGAGATAGTACATCTTATATTGTTAACCGTAGAGCGTATTGGAGTTATGCCCTCAAACCCATGGGACGAAAAGGATTTTTATACTTGGGCCTATCCATCAGATCGCCACCGATTTGTACACTTGAGCCCATAGATTGATCCGTCATCATTTACCCTATAATACATCAACTTATTTGACTCATGATTCATTCGTCATAGGACAAATCCAACATACCAAAATCATCCCAACAGATCCAACGATCGCTGCAGGTCATCCAGGTAGAGGAATGGTGAATCAATCTCGTCCCCCTTTCCTTCCACGCCTCCCCATCGTCTCGCTCCTCACCCCCTCCATGCGGTGCTCCCCTGCCAGTACTTGCCCCCGCGCACCGCCGTTGGGCCTCCCCTCCACGAAGACCACACCCTCCCCATCGTTCCGAACCACTGGCGCCGTCATTTGGCGAGCGCAGCCCTTGCCTCTTTGCCTTGCCGTCGTCTGCACTCCTCACCACCTTCCACATTGCATGCCCCCGCCAGCACTCCATGCCACGCATCGCCGCTCCGCACCTCCAAGGCCATCGTCTTCCTGAAGCCACACCCCCTCCGTCCCTCCATGCCTCCCCATCCTAGGACCACTCCTTGCCTCCCTCCACCGGCGTTCCACACCACCGATGTCACCCCTGTCCTAGGACGCCTCTGCGCCACCGATATCGGGCTCCCTCCGTTAGTGGAGACTGCTGCTACCCCCGTTGAAACTGAAGACAACAGGTAATTTGTGTTTCTAAAGCAATGAGAATCGCATTACTATGCTTAATCCATATTTGCATTGAATTATGTGTGGTGGATTTATCTTATTTGAAGATTGTTGTTCCATCAGTCGATATGTTGGATTATCATATCCTGAAGACCAAAGAAGGGGAGGAGGAGGAGGAGGAGGAGATGGCGTCGGCAATTGGAAAGCCGGCTGCTGAGTTGTGCGGTGGAATCGGGTGGTTTTTTGGTGAACAGTTGTGCAGGTGTTCTACAACTGCGGTGTTGTATGGGGGAGTACTTCTGCAGGGAGTGCAACTTCCTCGACAATATGTGAGATGCAGATGCTGCTTGCTTCTCCTAGCTTGTGGATTCCTTCTACTAGATCTGGTGATTTGGTTGCTGATGAGATGTTGGTTTTGTGCAGGTTGACAGGGAGCACTTCCATTGCAAAGATTGCGGCATCTGCAGGTACTATGTTTTAGCTCGCATCTTAAATTCACTTAAAAGTGATCAACCGCTGATATATCTCTTTAAAGTGAAAGTACCTCTATTATAGTTTGTAAGCATAGTAAAACATCTCAATGATTTGATGGAGTGTCCATAATTTGATGCAATTTCATATGGAAACAAGCACAATAGGACTGAAACTATTGTAAGGCCATACACATGAGTAACCCCTTCCATCTCCCCTCGAGATTGATCCCTCGCGTTTCGATGGCCTACTTGTTTTGGCGGTGTGGCGGTCTGTTGTCTATGAATGGGGATTGGTTTGGGAGGGAGGAGCGGGAGAGAAAATGCGGGATTTCTGGATGAGGAATGCTCGTTCCTTCCCTTTTTGTCTCAGCTGGAATGAGAAATACGAACGGGGCTCTTTCGCATTCTCAGCTAGAATGAGAAATATGAATAGGGAGCGACACTTTTTTAACCATTATGTAAATTTGTGGCTACCTGCAGATGGTGCAATTTATTTCGTTTATGTTCTCCATGTTGATAGGTGGTCTTCAAAATGCAGAAACTAATTCAAAATTTCAAAAATAGGAGAACTTTGATAGTGAAAAGTGAATACAATTGTCAAATTTTGGAAGATAGTGTATGCAGAACATGGAATCTGCCCTGTTGCACAATATTCTTAACTAATTTTTAGCTCCAAATACACCATTTTGTTTCCAAGTTGTCTTCAGTTAAAATGCCTTTGTGGGAGTAACTATGATCCAAAACCTATGATATTGTGGTACTAAATCAAGTAAACGATGGTTCATTTAGCAGGTTATTTCCTTTGCAAAACAATAGTTATGTCATTAACATAATAAACATGGTACTCTTGAGAAGAAAACTAACATAATATGAGAGCTTTTATGCCTTGACATAAATAAAACAAAGTATTTTGCAAAGTCTGCCTTCTCAGTTTTTGTTCCAAATATTTTTCAACATCCGCTTATAATTGAGGATTATTTGTTTTGTTCCAAACATGTGGAAAGTACAAACTAAAACACTGCCAATGTTCTCTACTTCGTTAGATGAGTCCTTTAATCTTTTAATCTGCTAATATTCTTTTAATCTTTCTAAACCTATTACTTCCTAAGAAAATGCTTCGTTTAACATCATCAATAATGCCTAGATCATAATGCTGGACCCTGTGGTTGCTAGCCAGCGTGCCATTGCCACTGCTATCATCTTATGAATTATGACCACTATCTCTTAGGTTCAGTGGAGTGACTATCCAAGCTTCGAATTAGCTATCAACATATCACTTATCTAACTTCTGTTGTGTCTCATGAACTTTTAGTTTTGTTCATTGGTGGTGAAATGTGTGGGTGTCATAGGCCCCGGGTACCTCATGACAAGCATATGGGCCATTCGGATAGAGGATGGGCCTAGCCTTGTAATTAGAGATATAACTAGATTCGGTAGACTTTGCCTTGTATAGAAAGGAATATACAGTCTTAGTCGGGTGCGTTATATCTCTAAGAGGAGATCCCTTGGCCGTAATCCGGTTGGGACTCCTACCTTGTAACCTTGTCCCCCAGTATATAAGGGGAGGCAGAGCGCCCCATGAGGACAGGTTGAGTTGGTTCACCAGAATCACCACCGCAAATCCTCAAAGGAATAACACCACAACTGGACGTAGGGTATTACCTCACATCGAGGGCCTGAACCAGTATAAAATCTCTGCGTGTTCCTTTGCAATCCATCAAGTTTCCATCCGCCGAGTAGCCCCATATATTTATTGCCGGTGTAAAACATCGACAGTTGGCGTGCCAGGTAGGGGATTCGGCGAGATCAACATCAACAAGCTTGATGGATCCAGCAACCGGAGTCGACGGCAGCAAATTCTCTCCCAGAGATGCAATCTCATTCGGAAGCCTCGACTTCGTCGCCGACATATTCGGCAATCTCACCTTGGCCGACACGGACCCAATCCAACCGGCCGAGGAACCAGCTGACTCCGCGCCAGTCGGCCTACACAATGCTGCAGCAATCTTTCATGACATGCTGCGGCGATCTCCAATACGTCCGAGTCCAGGGACAACTCTTTCCTTCGGTGTTCGACTCGAACTCAGTTTTGAGCCGGCCGAGATCGGGCCAAAAAAGGAAGAGATCGTCAATTTCCCGTTTGGACGCGGCGACGCCGCGGATATCTACAACCTACATCCAACGCGGCAAACCTGATCCCCTGGAGTTCGACTCGGATACAGCCCCGAGCCGCTCGAGATCGGATCTAGGGAGGTTGGAGTTATAATCACCCCCATCAACTATTCCGACTACGACTCTCAGTCGGATTCCGACTCTAAGTCGGACAACAGTTCAGTAAGCTTCTCCCTGCCATGAGAAATCTTCATGACATCCAAAGGCCCTATTCCTACTCAGGAATCACGCCGACTACATGAGCAACAAGAGAAGGAGGCTTGCCGACTGCTAGAACAACGGGAGAAAGAAGCAAGACGCCTGCACGCCCACAACGATCATCTACGCAGGGTTGGGCGAACTGCTCAGCAACAAACCCTTCAAACCCCAGTCGGCGACCACGATGTCTTCATTACTCCTCAACAGAACATCGTGGCCGCTGCGACTCTACTGGATACACTCCAGTTCGGGCCTGATCACCAGGCCACCCCGACGATCACAAGGATAAAAGCCATGCTTACCGCTGCTGCATGTCAGCAGCACCAACAGTCGGGCGATACCCTCATACCGACCAACCGGTCGGCTTCCCCAGCGGCAGTCCCAGCGGCAGTCTCATCCACCTCAAAGTGACGCCGAGCGGCCGGCTCTAGTCGGCAGCACACGGAGTCACGTCAAACGTCACTCGGCAACCCCAACGACAACCGGCGACGCCAAAGCAACCGTTGGGATGATCAGGACCTCCGAGACCGACTACGGCACGACCTTTGGCAAGACATCATCGCTCGGCGTCGTGAACGAGAAGAAGATGAGCAATGCAAACTGGAAGACAAGAACAAGCATTTCGGCCTCCACCACGAGCGGTTTTGCCGCTGTATTTGGAGTCGGAGCCCTCATGAAGACGAAGGCATACCGGCCTTCACCCAGGAGCTACAACAGGTCGACTGGCCGTCGGGTTTTAAGCCTACAGGCATCGACAAATACGACGGCAAGACCAATCCCGAGTCCTGGCTCACGGTCTACACTCTGGCGATTCGAGCAGCTGGAGGAAATCACAAAGTCATGGTTAACTACCTCCCAGTCGCTTTAGCCGACTCAGCGAGGACATGGCTAACAGGACTTCCCAAGCAATCAATCGGCTCCTGGGGAGAACTCCGGGAACGTCTGATCGCCAACTTCCAGGGAACATACGAGAAACCATCTTCCGAGTACAACCTGTATCAGTTACATCAAAGGAAGAACGAGTCTCTTCGTGACTTCATCAAGAGGTTCTCTGAGAAGAAGAATTCAATCCCAATGATCAAGGATGAGGTCGTCATCACCGCCTTTCGAAATGGAGTCAAAGACACCTCGTTCATCGCCAAATACACGCGGAAGCCTCTTAACTCTATCAAGGCTTTATTCGACATGGCGAACAAGTACGCCGACTCGGCTGACGCTGTGGCTGAGGCCCTCGATAACAAGAAGGCACCCTGACAAAAGAAGTGGGAGGGCACCAATGACGCGGTCCCGACTAAAGTCGGGAGTCTCAAACACAAGTCAAACGGCTTCATTGTGGCAATCGGTCACAACCGTCTTCGACTTTCAACAACTGAAGATTATCAGGACAACAAGTGACAAGCTCAGGGGCTCAAAAGCCCGAACGCAAGGATGGCATCCCTACTCCCAAATACTGAACAGCTAAGTTGCTTTCTGATAAATCTTTCCTCACTTGGTCTCGCCAATGCCGCAACTGCTTACACCTAATAGGTGTACAAGCTGTACTTTTTTCTGTTTTTTCTCTTAAATGATTGCAAAAGTATTCGAGTAGCATAAATCCTGATCCGTGAAACTTTGCTCCATGAAAGATGAACTCAAGTCACCCAAAACGCGTGTCTGGGAAAGAGCCATGAGCCAACTTCCGACGCTAGGGGGCTATGATTAGTCGGGCAGAGTGCTTAAACGTAAGGGGTCAACTACTCGGAGAAATTAGTATCGGTAAGAGGAAGGACACGTATTTACATATATTGTAAAATACATTTTATTCGGGTGATTGTTTTCATCATCAGATGCTACTCATCCGGTATCTTTATAGTGCAGGGCCAGCTCCGGATACGCGTGACAAGAACTCATGGCTGCGAGCCTATTTCCTATGCTCAAGGGCTGGACAAGTCTGTCAAAATACACTCGGGATGCTCCACGAGGGCTACTGACCGAGCACTTGCACTAGTCGGGACGACATCTTCCCCGGCTACACTCCGTGTGAGCTGACGACCGACCTCCGGTGCTAGTTGGGGGTCGTGTACTACTCGACTGGGTGAGGTATGTCCCATGAGGGTCGCTAGCCGAATCCTACGCTAATGCTAGGTGCGGGTACCTTATTCGGTCGCAACTCGGCTAAGTAGGGTACGTCCCATGAGGGTCGCCAGCCGAATCCTATGCTAATGCAAGGTTCGGGTACCTAGCTTGGCTATAACTCTGTTGGATAGGGTACGCCCCATAAGGGTCACCAGCCGAACCCTCTGCTAACGCAAGGTTCGGGTACCTTATTCGGCTTTACACAAGTCAGAGAAGACTTACGTCGTCTAAGCGCATCCGGAGTTCTCATGTACCGCATCACACATGAGGAGGGTAAGCAGATTCTGCAACATACCTACTCAGGCACCTGTGGTAACTAAGCTGCATCCAGAACATAAGTCGGAAAGGCTTGCAGACAAGGATTCTTCTGGCTGATTGCAATTACCAATGCTGGAGTACTCGTCCTGACATGCAATGGATGCTACTTCTATAGAGCTATGCTGGGTAGGTCGGCTCAGGCCGGCTTATTTGGTAGCAGCCATCAAGATATGAGTTCCTACAGTAGCATGCTCCATGTGGGCCGCCCGCAGGCTGAGTTGAAATTATAGCGCTGGTGCTACCAACAGGAGCCGATGAGGTAAACAGATATGCTTCATGAGAGCCTTATTGCTAAACATATATGTTTGGGTATATCTATTTTATCCACCAGGTCTCGAGGATATATCCTTACAAGGATCACAAGCTGGTCTTCATTAAAATTGAGGATGCAGGTATCTTTCTCGGGTACACCTGACCACGCCGTGGATTTATTTTCATAAAGTGGTACTCGGCCTATATGCGTGGCCATCAGTTGCCATGAGCAACATTATTCCCGCTGACATGATGCAGAAGAGTCTAACTTTTGAGTAGTGCACTACTCGGGAGAGACTATAAATATTTTTTCCTGCTGACATGATGCGGAGGAGTCTAACTTCCGAGTGGGACGCCACTCGGGAAAGACTATAAACCCCTCTTTCCAGCTGACATGACGCTGAAGAGTCCCATATACGAGTAGCATCCTACTCGTCAAGACTATAAACACACATTCCGACTGACACGAAATCGAAGAGTCCTACATACGAGTAGTTCCCTACTCGGCAAAACTATAAAGTTTATTCCGGTTGACATGATACCGAAGAGTCTCATATACCAGTAGTATACTACTCGGGAAAGACTATCAGGTTAAAGATCTTTGACTTTATGTTTAATTGTCTTCACAATTAAGCACAAAGTCAGGGGTTACACCTAATAGGTGCGCCTATTCGGCGCATACTATTCATACTTCTACATGGAGCCCTTCATAGTCTCGCTGTAAGCTGACATGAAGCAGGACTCACGAGAAGAAGCACTCGAACAAAAGAGTACTCGGGAACAATGCACTCGAGAAGACTTCACCGTGGAGGATGAGCACTCGGCATCAGCTGTGACTAAACTATGAAGGTCTCAGGGGTTACTGTGGGTGTCATAGGCCCCGGGTACCTCATGACAAGCATATGGGCCATTCGGATAGAGGATGGGCCTAGCCTTATAATTAGAGATATAGCTAGATTCGGCAGACTTTGCCTTGTATAGAAAGGAATATACAGTCCTAGTCGAGTGCGTTATATCTCTAAGAAGAGATCCCTTGGCCGTAATCCGGTTGGGACTCCTACCTTGTAACCTTATCCCCCAGTATATAAGGGGAGGCAGGGCGCCTCATGAGGACAGGTTAAGTTGGTTCACCAGAATCACCACCGCAAATCCTCAAAGGAATAACACCACAACTAGACGTAGGGTATTACCTCACATCAAGGGTCTGAACCAGTATAAAATCTCTGCGTGTTCCTTTGCAATCCATCAAGTTTCCATCCGCCGAGTAGCCCCATATATTTATTGCCGGTGTAAAACATCGACAAAATGTATCAGATAAATTTAATTGTCATGTATGATAGAGTAAACTGGCATAGTATGAATGTTAGATGTAGTCCTGTGTAGTAGCCTTATTTGTGATCAAGATTTTGATTAACTAAAGTGAATTTTAAAGGCATTATATTTGCTTTGCAAGATTGCTATGATACTTAGAGTATGCTCTAATGATTATAAATAAGGGGTGAGGATCTCTGCCCCTTCTTCCTGTTCTGTTGTCCGTGCATGTAAGCGGTATGCCATATGCTGGAAAGCACCGATGAGCAGGAAAATAGTGATATTTATTAGTTGCCTCCAGTTGTTTTTTTTCCCCTATATCTTCCATTCGGCCTATCAGATGATTAACATAGATTAATGTTATGCCTCTTATATGTTTCATATAACTAGTGTATGGACATGAACATGCTTAGCCAAGCAATTTACAGTTTTTGTTCATGCTTAAGAACAATAATCTATTCGGGCAATCAAAGTTGTTTTTAAATGGACACATTATCATTACCAATATGGTACTTAGAATTGTACTTCATTTTTTCCAAGAATTACGATGTGAAGCAAAATATAATGTGGAAAACATGCTTTGCACATGCATGATGTGGTCTACGTCACATGGCTTTTGGCTTTGAAGAAAGATCTCCATAGGCATAACAAGCAGGTACAACCACGTCATTAGAGCATATTGTTTATTTTTATTACTTTAAGTTTTTACTCTGACCATTGTTCACTAGTCAAATAAGGGCATTTTTTTCATCTAGGCATATAGTCTGTTTCACCATTTTTTGAATTTTGGCCATATAATTTGGCTTGGAATTTTGTCCATAGAATCTGCCAGAGGAGCTATTTGGGATTTGGGATTAACCACTAAGTAAGTTCCACCATTTTCTCTTTAAAGGAAGGACTGACTGGTCAGAGGAGCCATTTTACTTCTGGCTTATATTTTGCTCCTTCTCTAGTACATATGTGACCTATAATTTTTATATTCATTAAAAAGTTAGAACTAAAGATCGAAGCATCAACCTAAGTTATCTATGAAACATATGCATGCTTATAGCCTTTTATCTGACCTACTAGTTGTTCTATCTGATCTAGTTCATGGCTATATGCAGGTGAATTTTAACTAGTAGACCTATTTGTGTAATTTTTCAATCCTGATTTTGTAACTGAGATAATTTGCCTTCTATGTGGTGTTGATTTGTTAGATGTGGTAAGCTGCACCGCCATTAATTAAGATAACCTCATATTTCTCTTGCATCGTTTCGACATCTTTCTAATCTTCTAGTTGTGTACAAGTGGTGAAAATGCATATTTTATATCTTGTGATTTGTGATGGTTTGTTAGCTGCAGCAGATGGAGTTGGTCGATGGTTATTTGAAGGTAAACCTGATGCAAAAAAAAATTCTCAACTACTGTTTTGTTGTGTAACCTGTTAAACTTCTAGGTAATTTTGGTGGACCAATATTGATGGCATATTTATTCTCCATGTCTTAGCTACTAACCTCAAGAGAGCAAGCTCTTCTTGTAATTGTGACAGTCAAGTTTTGACTATTTGAATTGATATCCTTTGCTACAATGCATCTGAGATTTGGTTGTGGGTTTGCCATATCATCCCTAGGAACTCCAGATAGCTCCAAGAAAATCTCAATGGTGTATCTTTCACTGTGTCTAGCTCATCCGCTCGAGCTTATACATTTGCTTTGAGCCATATCATGAAATTGCCATTAGTGTTGCTGTAGATTTTTACTGGTCAAACTAGCAATACTATGCTATTCTTTGCTTGTTCAATTTAGCAGTACATTTCCAAGGCACATGGTGTGCATGCATTGTCTACAAAACTTCCATTTTCATTGCAATATGCACATCTCATACTAGCTTGCAACAAATCCTGATTTTTGGAGGACCGATTATTGCTACTGGCTTGTTGGGTTAGAGCGCTTAGGGTTAGCATCATATTCATACTTTCATGATATTCCATGCTACTATTTTCCTATTACCCAACTAGACATGTTTTGCCATCTATGCATGTACACATATCAAATATCAAATGCTATTGGTCTTGTTGGTAGGTGAGGTAAGTGTTAAGGCGATCACGTTCACCGTGCCGATGGAGGACCTGTTCTTCACTGCAATGAAGGCGATCACTTTGAGCGTCAACTACATGCCCAACGCGCTGGCCATTGTGAAGGCCGAGGAGCACAACACTTACACATTGGTGTGGGTTGTCGAAGCTAGGGACGTGGCCGAGTGACCGATGATGAATGTGGTGCTCATCACGGGTGACGGTGTTAACACCAAAATTTAGTAAGGCCCTGTATCAGATTCGGTCAGAGAGAGATTACAGTTAACTGATGGAGAAAAGACCGGAATCGGAAAGGAGCCGTGAAGACCGTTGCTTGGCAGTTGTTTACTGTACCTATTAATTAGGCGGGTATTTATCTTTAGAAAACCTGACCTCGTGTCCGGTCAGGATTAGTTAGCGTTTTCTGTTATAGATAGGAAATCATGTATCGTATCCTATCAGGACTATATCAACTCGGGGTATATATACGTATGCCCGGGTGCCTTGTAAATCATCACAACGATCAATACAAATTTCGGCGCATCGCCACCCCTTCGACGGGATCCTGCTTCTCGAGCCGGGCTGCATCGGTTAGGTCCGAACTCCTGCGAGAGGGTAAGTCTCGTCACCCCGGCTACCTATCGGCTAGGACTTCCTCGGTTAGGTCCGATATTCTAGTCGGTTTATGGTAGTCGGCTTACCACGATATATTTACTTTATCTATGGCTGCATCAGTTCAGTTTGACCTCATAGATTGATTAGGTATATCACATCACGCGTGCATAGATCGTATCGGCTTACTGGGAGCGATTTATCATCAGTTCGTGCTGCATCGGTTGGGTCCGACCTACTAAACTGCTAGTGATAAGTCGGTCCTGCTAGGCCGATGTTTTGTGTGCAGGCGTCTTATCGGAGTGCATAGCCGGTAAGTTATCTTCATTACGGTCGCATCATATTTATCGGCCCATTGAGGTATCTTTATCATTGTTGGTCTGTGCTGCAACGGTTGGGTCCGATCTACTAGACTGATGATAATAGCTTTACTCTTGATGAGCCGATGGTGTTGTGCGATGGTGTTATCGGAGTGCTTAGCCGATAAGTTATCCGTTAAAGCCGACTACATCTATTCATTGTATTATTCTATACTCGCTCTGTTCAGTAGTCGGCTGGTTCATCAATTATCTATCATTTATGTTATTGCATGCCTTATCATATATTCCTGCCTGTATTATTGTCACAATCGGCTAAGGACTAGCTGATGGGTTTATTCTGCCGATCCAAGTACAAGTACAAGTAGGTTCCCGGGCACGACCCCAGGTGAGGGCCCGGGCACAAGCTTAGGTAAGGACCAGTGTACGGGCCCGGACAGCGGATGAAGACCCCGGGAGCCGATATAAGCAAGGGCCCGGGCACAGGCATATATTCACGGCAACACCAGTAACACTAAATTATGATCGGCTAGGATTTATTTGATTTATTTACTTATGCATTATACCTGTTTATTTTACCAAGTTTATAGCCGGTTTTTGAGTATCCCTTCGATGATCGGCTAGCACGATACTTGTGTATTATTATGCTATTGCTCCTGCCATCATCGGCTCTAAGCCGATGTATAAGTGCTACAGTGCGTATCGGCCATCGGCCGATGAGATGAGTCCAAGCCGGCTTCCAGCCGATTGGCTCGCGAATTTAACATTTCTTTCTCCTTGTCAATTACAGGGTCAAATTGACTGGCACGCCTACGAACCTCAAGACTTTAGGACCTGCACTGGAGCTAAGCAGATCTCCCAGGCCTTCGCGTGTCACCCAGACGCCGGACGGGCCCCGGCGGTTTTCGGCGTCAACACGCTTTTGGCACGCCTGGTGGGACACGAAGTTTCAACCCAAAGTTTCAACGCAAAGTTTTGACAATCAGACCTGCAACATGGCTGGGAAAGAGATCAAGACAGACAATGTAATTCCAGTCAGCATAGAGGATTTAACAGAAGAGTAGAAACAACAGATTGAGCAGACTATGGCTAATTTTCAGAAGCTGTGTTTAGAGTCCTTCAGCATGACACGACAAGGGCCGATTCAGAAGTCTCAGTTTCCAAAACCAGTACTGGTAGGAGAATCGAGCCGCACACAACCCGAGAGTCCACCAATCAAGCCTTTGCAGGAGATGGTTAATGAGACTGTTCACCATGCGCTCATCAATCAGTCGGGAGTCTTGGTAAACACACTGCATAATCTCATCAAGAAGACTGTTGATGGATCAATTGCCCAAGAACCAACTCGGGGTCCTGTTTACCTCCCACCGAAGGTTGAACCAACTCAGACTGCTTACAACACCAACAGAGATATACCAGAGCATATGTTTACACAGAACCAGGCTGGGGGGCAACAAGATATTCCTGCTGGGTACCATCGGACTGCCTACTATGGAGGATATCAGTAGAATTATCCAGGAGGCGGAGCCGATCCGGGTACTTACCAAAGGGAGTATCACAGACAGAATCGGCAACCAACCCCGCCGATACAGTATCAGTAGTATCAACAGGAGAATGTAAGAGAAGAAGACTTATCGGCACGGGTTGAAGAGATAGTAAGGGAGCAGTTCGGGATCAAGCCTAAGGAACAAGCATTCATGTATCGGCACCCATATCCTGAGTGGTTTGACAGGGTTCCGTTACCACACCAATACAGGGTCCCGGATTTTTCTAAGTTTTCAGGGCAGGACAACACGTCTACAGTAGAACATGTCAGCCGATTCCTGGCACAGTGCGGGGAGGCATCGGCTGAAGAGGCCCTGAGGGTTAGGTTTTTTCCCCTATCACTATCTGGATCAGCTTTTACATGGTTCTCCTCATTATCGCCGAATTCTGTTCGGGGGTGGGCCGATCTAGAGAAACAGTTTCACAAATATTTCTTTGCTGGAATTCATGAGTTGAGACTGTCTGATTTGACATCGGTTAAGCAACGACTAGATGAAACAGTACCGGAATATGTTCAGCGATTTCGGGATATCAGAAACCGATGTTATAGTTTGAACCTGAGTGATGGGCATCTGGCCGATCTGGCTTTTCAGGGACTCTTGGCGCCAATCAAAGAGAGGTTTTCTTCACAAGAGTTTGAATCCCTGTCGCACCTAGTACAGAAGGTATCGGCTCATGAAAGCCGATTTCAAGAGGCGAAAAAGGACAAGTACCAGAGGAGGGTTGCTCAGGTTCAGGTCTATTCATCGGACTCAGATGATGAGGAATCCGATGCTGAAGTTGAATTGGCAGAGTGGGCCAGGAACAAGAAGTCAGTATCATGCCCGTGGGTCAAAGATATCGGCAAGGAGGAACGGTATGATTTTGATGTTAGTAAAGCCGATAAAATCTTTGACTTGTTGTTACAGGAGAAGCAAATACAATTGCCGCCAAACCACGTGATTCCATCAGCCGAAGAACTAAAGAAGAAGAAATATTGCAAGTAGCACAATGCGATATCGCACCATACTAACGAGTGCAAGGTTTTTCGGCAACAAATTCAGTTGGCTGTTGAGCAAGGACGAATCAAGTTTGAAGACAAGAAGCCAATGAAGATAGATGGGCACCCGTTCCCCGTAAACATGGTCTATGCGGGGTCATCATCAAGGGATCAGGCCGATGGAGCAAGACATCAAAGGTACAAGTCAAGGATTACTTCATCGGACATGATAGGAAAATATTCAAGATATGAAGAACAGAGGGATGAACCAGAGCGATATAATCCACACTGGGACTGCCCATTCTTCCGATTCTGCTGGGATCAAGGGATGAGACTGCCATCAGTTGAAAATTGCCCCGAGTGTAGCAGTGCAGTAAATCGCCGTGATCAGCAGCAGAGGTTTTCACAAGATCGGCCGTTTGGGAAAAGAGGATCGGTTCATAGCCGACTAGGGCCGATCCATGAAGAGTTCTTTGAAGAGGATGAGGAAGAAGCACATGAGAAACAGGTCCAGAATCCTCAGTGGTGTCCCAGCGGCATATTTACGAAGAATCAGAAGAGAAGGGCACAGCGGTTACGACACCGAGAGCAAAAGGAAGAGCGGCGCCAGGATCAGGAGGAAGCCGATCATCGTCCCAAGAGGACCAAACAAGTTTGGCGAGTAAGGAGGAAGGACGATGAAGATGCATCAGCTCCAGTGGACATGGTTTTCTTTCTGCCCAGGGAGTACAGGGCGTTCTCGTCAGACGAGGAGGGCGAGAGAGAAGTTTTCGCTCAGTTAACACTACAACCTGACCAAGCTACATTTGATAAAACCTAAAGAGTCAGAGCATCGGCACCTAAGCCATTATACATCAAGGGTTACGTGAATGGAAAGCCGATGACCAAGATGTAGTGATGGAGAGGAGCAGCTGTTAATATCATGCCTCATACCACATTCCGAAAGTTGGGGAAAACCACCGAAGATCTGATCAAGACAAATATGGTGCTTAAAGACTTCGGGGGAAATTCATCAGAGGCGAAAGGCGTGTTGAACGTGGAGCTAACAGTGGGAAACAAGACATTGCCAACTACGTTTTTCGTCATCGACGGAAAGGGGTCGTACAGCTTGCTCCTCGGCAGGGACTGGATTCACGCAAACTGTTGCGTGCCTTCGACAATGCATCAATGTCTGATACAGTGGCAGGGAGATCAAGTCGAGGTAGTGCTAGCAGATCGGTCGACCAATATTGCCATGACCGATCTACCAGTTTGAGAAGCTGATGGTGTTGACTGCATATCCGGGAGAGTTTGGGAAGGCGACTATCTCAAGGTTACTAGCCAGGGAATACAGCCGATCCAGCAAGTCGGCTCTGAATTATTACTTTGATGGGCTCTATTGAAGATTTTGAGGGGAAATTGGGGCAAGGATTTACGTCGGCTGATGATTTGGAAGAGATCGACATTGGACCAGGAGATAGACCAAGGCCGACGTACATAAGCAAAAAATTAAGTCCTGAGCTACGAGAGGAATTGATAGCACTGCTGAAGGAACATCGGGATTGTTTTGCCTGGGAGTACCATGAGATGCCAGGATTAAGCCGATCGATTGTTGAACATCGGCTGCCTATTAAACCAGGGTATCGGCCATTCAAGCAGGCTCCAAGAAGGTTCAAGGCAGAATTATATGAGCCGATCAAGGCGGAGATCACAAGGTTATATGATGCCAAGTTCATAAGACCATGCCGATACGCTGAGTGGGTTTCTAATATCGTCCCGGTGGAGAAGAAAAATGGGAAATTGAGGATATGTATTAATTTCCGGGATCTAAATAAAGCTACCCCTAAGGATGAATACCCAATGCCGATAGCGGATTTGTTGGTGGATGCAGCCTCAGGTCACAAGATTATCAGCTTCATGGACGGCAATGCAGGATACAATCAGATTTTTATGGCCGAAGAAGATATACACAAGACTGCGTTTCGATGTCCTGGAGCTATCGGCTTGTATGAGTGGGTAGTAATGACTTTTGGATTAAAAAGTGCCGGTGCGACTTATCAAAGAGCGATGAATTATATATTTCATGATCTCATCGGCTTATTGGTAGAAATTTATATTGATGATGTGGTGGTCAAGTCTAGAAGTGAGGAAAGCCATATAGCCGATCTACAAAAAGTGCTGGAGAGAGCCAAGAAATACGGACTAAGAATGAATCCCAATAAGTGCGCTTTTGGTGTATCGGCTAGGCAATTTTTGGGCTTTATGGTGCATGAGCGAGGGATTGAGGTTAGTCAGCGAAGCATCAAAGCTATTAAGACTACAGAACCACCAAGCAATAAGACAGAGTTGCAATCATTGATCGGCAAGATTAATTTTGTGAGAAGATTTATATCAAATTTATCAGGGAAAATTGAGTCTTTTACTCCATTGTTAAAGTTGAAAGCCGATCAAGAATTTGTGTGGGGGGCAGCACAGCAGGAGGCGTTTGACGAGATCAAGAATTATCTTAGTTCCCCACCTATTTTAATTCCGCCGCAGAGAGGAGTGCCGTTCAGGTTATATTTATCGGCCGATGAGAAGTCCATCGGATCCGTTTTGGTACAAGAGTTTGAGGGAAAGGAGCGAGTTGTGTTTTATCTGAGTAGAAGGCTTTTGGATGCTGAAACGAGATATCCTGCGGTGGAGAAATTATGCCTATGTTTATATTTCTCGTGTACAAAGTTAAGACATTATATCCTATCGGCTGAGTGTACAGTGGTTTGCCAGGCCGATGTGGTCAAATATATGTTGTCGGCTCCAGTCTTGAAAGGGCGAGTTGGCAAGTGGGTTTTTGCTTTGACAGAGTTCGACTTGATGTATGAATCGGCTAAGGCGATTAAGGGACAGGCAGTGGCCGATTTTATTGTGCAACACAGAGGGGCTCAAGAAGACTATGTAGAGCCGATCCCATGGACTTTGTTTTTCGATGGATCTGTTTGCAAGCATGGATCTGGTATCGGTTTAGTTATCATATCGCCTCGGGGAGCAAGTTTTGAGTTTGCTTTTACAATTAAGCCTTATCGGACTAACAATCACAGAAAATACGAGGCGGTGCTAAAAGGACTTCAACTCTTAAAGGAGATCGGAGCCGATGTCATAGAGATAATTGGCGATTCTTTGTTAGTGGTCAAACAATTGTCTGGAGAATATGAGTGCAGGGATGGCGTTTTGAGGTCATATTATGAGGAGTGTACGGATTTATTAAGAGATTTCAAGATAGTATCAATAGATCATATTCCCAGGGAGCAGAATTTAGAAGCCAATGATCTTGCGCAGGTTGCTTCAGGGTATCGGCTGAATAGGCAAGTTGAGGTTGAGATAGCCGATATTGACATCCAGAACAAGGCTGATGACTGGAGACAGAGTTAGTTGATTACTTGCAAAATCCGTCACAATCGGTTTCCAGGAAAATTCGGTATAAAGCTACTAAATATGTGCTGCTTGATGGGGAGTTGTATTACGGACTTTTGAGGGAGTTCTGCTTAGGTGCCTGAATTTGGAAGAAGCCAAAAGTGTTAGTACGAGGTGCAATGAAGGCGTCTGTGGGACTCATCAGTCGGGCTCATAAGATGAAGTGGTTGCTGAGAAGAGTTGGGTATATTTTGGCCGACAATGCTGGAGGATTGTTTTAGGGTATTATAAAGGGTGTCAGGATTGCCAGAAAGTTTGGAAATATACAGCGAGCACCAGCATCGCTATGAATCCTATCATCAAACCATGGCCGTTTGCAGAGGTTGGGGCGAATTGACATGATCGGCCAGGTTTTTCCCCCATCGAGTAAAGGGCATAAGTTCATATTGGCGGCAACGGATTACTTTTACCAAGTGGGTAGAGGCGGTTCCTTTGAAGAAGAGTTACAGTCCAAGGAGACGATCGAGTTTGTAAAGGAGCATATTTTTATCGGTTTGGGATTCCTCAGACGATAACGACTGATCAGGGGTCTATCTTTGTGTCTGATGAGTTTCAACAGTTTGCTGCCAGTATGGGTGCGAATTAAGCTATTAAATTCGTCGCCTTATGTATGCTCAGGCCAATGGACAAGCAGAAAGCTTTCTAACCAAGAGTTTGATCAAGTTGAGTTAAGCGGAAAAATTGATGAGCCAGCGACAGCGATGGCATACTACATTAGCCGATTCACTATGGGCCTATCGGATGCGCATGTCATGGATCCTTACTCGGGTGCCGCCGTATCAGTTAGTATATGGACATGAGGCGGTTTTACCATGGGAAACTAATTCGGCTCTAGAAGAGAATTTCTTTGCAATCAGTTGACAGCCGATGATTATTATAACTTAATGACAGATGAACTTGAAGATTTAGCTCAGAATCGTTGAGGGCGTTGGAGAGAATCAAAGAAAAATAAGGCTAAGGCAGCTCGGCATTACAACAAAAGAGTGGTGAATAAATCGTTTGCGCGAGGGAGATCTTGTGTGGAAGTTTGATTTGGCCGATCGGGTCCAGAGATAAATAAGTTTGGAAATAGTCGCCTAATTGGGGGGGCCGCTATCGAATTAATCGCTGTGTGCCTGGTAATGCCTATGTGTAGATCTTGATGGACAGAGTTTGCTAAAAGGGGCGCTTAATGGAAAATATCTCAAGAAAATACTACCCTAGCGTGGATTGAATCGATTCTTGAATCGGTTGAGTATAGCCGATTTCTAAGAGCAATTCGGAAAGCCGATGTTTTTCTACATCGCCTAAAGACAGCCGGATATCAGTCGATATCGCCTTTAGATTAAACAAGCAGAAGATATTATCGGGTGTTGAAAGGGATAAGTAAGCAGGAGCCGGATTGATTGATATGACACAAGCAGAAGGGTGAGAATAAAAAGAATGAAGCGATAGAATAAGCAAAAAAGATCCAAAAAAATTATAGAGATAAGAAGAAAAGAAAAAAAAAATGAGTAGAATATAGGGCAGTTCCAGAAAAACCATCGTCAGTTACGAAGGTTTAAGATTTACAAGAAATTTTTGATCACTTCAATTCCGAGCGTGCAGGCGGATCTGATCAATCTCATTGAATAGCACGGATGTCATCTTCACCGGGAGCCCGGGATGGTCTTCAGGTTCTTGCGCCGATGAATGACTTGAACGGCACTGTCGCTGCAACCTTGGCCTCTTTGGTCTTGGAATGGCTTGCGGTAGGCCGATTAGGCTGGGATTCTGTTGCTGTATAGGGTCCTTACGAAAAGCTCTTTCAAGTTTCTGCCAGCAAATCGGCCTCCTTTTTTCTTCAGGCTGGGAGTCTAACTTAGGTTGGAGCTCTTGGGGGGCAGTGGTCAATGTCATCAAGCGCTTTTTCTTCTCTGCTTGGCTTAATAGCGTAGATCGCGACTTTTGGAAGTGTCTTGCGGTAGGTCTTCTATGTTTGGTCAGCGCGATCGGCTATGCGCTGTCTAAGCTTGATGAGTTAAATCTATGGGATTCCAGATATTGCCGAGGAGTTTAGCGCGCGTCGACAAGTTCTTTCGGGGAGCAGATGGTGTTCATTTCTGCGAATCTGCGCGCGGATTGCCCACAATCTTTCCGAGCGCGTCAATTGGGTTTTCCTAGCCGAATGAGGATGCTTCGTCATATTCGCGACGTCGGCTGGGAAGGATGGTTGGTCGGTTGCGGCTGGTGGCTGTGGAATTCTTCTACTTCTAGTAACTTGCCGATGTCAAAGGAGAAAGATCGGGCAAAGACTGGCAAAGATTGGCATCGGTAATACGATCAGTAGAAAGTTGGAGCAAAGGTATGGGGCGTAAAGAGGAATACCCTGAGGAGGACATCGGCAGCTTTGCGCGACATCGCTTCAGGGAGATGAATAGGTTGTTCTCTGGAGGGGCCGATGTCAAGCCGATGGAATAGGGGTAGTCTCATCGACAGCTGGAGGACTTGTGGCCAAGAGTGGGGCAGCTGAAGAGGCCAATCGGCTCAGTGCTTGGGGGACGTTCGGAAGAAGGTGAGGATCTGAGCCGATGACTCGAGCTGAAAGATGGAGCTGGTGAGATAAATGAGAAAGCGAGTAATAATGTTAAAGACTTGGCGGCATACTGAGGAGATGAGAGAACCGATGTGGTCTGGGGAGAAGATGGCGTCGTGGCACAATATGGATGCGGTTTTTCTGTTTCTTCATGGGAAGGGGCCGATGCGCTAACTTTTCCTTTTGTTCCATCGGCCGAGGCGCCTTGAGGAGGAGCCGATGGGATGGAGCGTCGCGCCTAATTT